>CM055127.1:14339176-14879801 GCA_029206835.1 Rana muscosa | reverse complement strand
ACCAGGTGATAAAACGAACATTACCGTTCGTCTTAACATCCTTTTTATGGAAAAGTAATAAATCTCTAGTTCGCTCGGTTGTATGCTTTAGCCAAACATTTTTTACTGTATCCTCCCACCCTAAGTCAGTCTCTCAGCAGACCTGCCTCAATCTCGAAGCTTCAGTGGTATTACAGTTACGATTCAGCAGAAGGTACTGTCCGTAGGGTCCATACCACACTAAAGATACAGGGTGTGCAAAATAGTACTGCCTGATGTAGGCTTGCGGAATAGGCTTGCGGTATAAACCGGCGCTAGATAGATGTCCATTGCATCTTTTTTTTCATCAATAGATTTTTATTGTATTATATCAGAGACATAGAGATACAATGCATACATTGTACAACGTTAGCATACATCTCAAGGTTTTTAACAGACATACACGAATTTGTGGATCTACTAACAGGAAATTCTATTTTAAAACGCATACATTTAATATAGGTTGATGCGTAGAGTTATTGTTCCCTTCCTCCAGGAACCCCGAATGGGATCTCTTTTGTTGCTTGGAGGAAGGTTGCTGCTAAACAGTGCGCAACCCATATATAATCAAAGTACACACGGCCGAGAATCTCGTCGGAAAAAAAACAAAGTTTTTCTCGACGGGTTTCTTGTCAAGCTTGACGAGATTCTTGGCAAGCTTTCCTTGCATACACACTGTCAATCCAAAATCTCGTCGGTCTAAAAGCGCGGTGACGTACAACACGTACGACCGCAGTATAAAGGGGAAGTTCAATTCTCATGGCGCCACCCTTTGGGCTGCTTTTGCTAATCTTGTTGTTGTGGGTTTCCTTAAAAATAATATTAATAATAACAATAATTTTAATATTTACTGGCAGAGACTTGAAAGTTCACTTAGGCCTCAAAACTTGATGAACCAGGATGCACCATTATTGGACTGTAGCTTGTAAAAAGACAGTTCAGAGCAAAACACATGTTTTTCCCATGGTCAATGGATGAGTCATCTCCAACATTTACGAGCCTGCTCTGAGACTTCAGAAACAATGGTGACTTTTGTCACAAGACAAAAGGGATATTGTCCCAGTTTTAAAAGAGCAAACAAATCCTTTGTAAGAGAAAGACTTTAGTAAACAGCTAAGCTGACACTAGACGTAGAGAGACAATGAATATGTTGTAAGGTATATGGCACCCAAAAAAAAAATGGACAATCAAATGTATAGAGCTATATTGACTAAGAAGTATTGACAAGAAGGATCTGTTTGGACAGCTGAACCGTTCACCCAATTCTCAGTCTAAAGTCCAGGGCTGACCCCCAAGAGGAACTTTCATACATATATATTTTTCATTTCTTTTCCGTTACCTCATATATATGTGGACATAAATATCCTAATCATAAGTGATGCATATGCCACTTCTCAGACATTTTAAGAAAACACCTGGATGCATGTTACATTAGAAATATGCATGATATTCAAAGTAAGAACATACATTGATATGTAATAAATAAGAATGATGTTTAGATTATCAATGACATTTTAGGTCATAGGGAAAAATATGATTTTAGTATCTGTTGACTAGTGATGAGCCGAACACCCCCGGGTTCGGTTCGCACCAGAACCCGCGAACGGACCGAAAGTTCGTACGAACATTAGAACCCTATTAACCACTTAACGACCGCTCACTGTATATATACGTCGGCAGAATGGCACCGACAGGCAAAATCACGTAGAGTGTACGTGATTGCCTTTGTACAGTTGGGGGGTCCAATCGGACCCCCCTTCTATACAGTGAGCGGTGGCTAAGTGTCCGGGAGCGTTCCGGGATGAGGGGGCAGCCATTCGTTTCTGGCCACCCCCTCGCGATCGCTCCCGGCGAATGGAAATGCCCCCTCTGTCTGTGTCAGACAGAGGGAGCAGGAGGAAGTGATGTCATCTCTGGTGCGGCGCTCACATATACCGAGCGCCGTACAAGAGAAGATATCAGGTCAGTGCACACAACACTACACTGACACCAGGACACATAGGGACATAAATCGCCCCCCAGGCCCCCCCAGACACCCCAGATCACCCCCCAGATCACCCCCCCAGCCCCCAGTCACAGTGTCACTGATTGCAGTGACCATTTATTTAGTGATCACTGCAATCAGTGACATTTGTGACTGTAAAAGTGTCACCAAAGTTTAGTCTTAGGTCCAGTGTAGCCCCCTAACCCCCCCTAATAAAGGTTTAACCCCCTGATCACCGTACAGATAACCCTTTCACCCCCTATCACCACTGTCGCTTAGCGATCATTTTTCTGATCGCTGTCTTAGCGTCAGTGATGCCGATCGGCAGCCAGTAATTTTTTTTAGGTTCGCCGCAGGTTTTTATAGCGTCAGGTACCCCAATATATTATCTAATAAAGGTTTAACCCCCTTGATCGCCCCCCAGGTAACCCTTTCACCCCCTATCACCACTATCACTAAGCGGTCGTTTTTCTAAACGCTGTCTTAGTGTCTGTGATGCAGATCGGTAGCCGGTAATTTTTTTTAGGTTCGCCGCAGGTTTTTATAGCGTCAGGTACCCCAATATATTATCTAATAAAGGTTTAACCCCCTTGATCGCCCCCCAGGTAACCCTTTCACCCCCTATCACCACTGTCACTAAGCGATCGTTTTTCTAAACGCTGTCTTAGTGTCTGTGATGCAGATCGGTAGCCGGTAATTTTTTTTAGGTTCGCCGCAGGTTTTTATAGCGTCAGGTACCCCAATATATTATCTAATAAAGGTTTAACCCCCTTGATCGCCCCCCAGGTAACCCTTTCACCCCCTATCACCACTGTCGCTAAGCAATTGTTTTTCTATACGCTGTCTTAGTGTCGGTGATGCAGATCGTAGCCAGTATTTTTTTTTAGGTTCGCCGCAGGTTTTTATAGCGTCAGGTACCCCAATATATTATCTAATAAAGGTTTAACCCCCTTGATCGCCCCCCCCAGGTAACCCTTTCACCCCCATCACCACTGTCGCTAAGCAATCGTTTTTCTAAACGCTGTCTTAGTGTCGGTGATGCAGATCGGTAGCTGGTAATTTTTTTTAGGTTCGCCGCAGGTTTTTATAGCGTCAGGTACCCCCATATATTATCTAATAAAGGTTTTAACCCCCTGATTGCCCCTAGTTAACCCTTTCACCAGTGATCACCATATAAGTGTTACGGGTGACGCTGGTTAGTTAGTTTGCTTTTTATAGTGTCAGGGCACCCGCCGTGTATATAACCCAATAAAGGTTTAACCCCCTGATCGCCCGGCGGGTGATATCAATTAGGTTTTAGCGTCAGAGAGGGTCCGAGTCACACCCCAGGCAGCGTCAGGTTAGTGCCAGTAACGCTAACACCCACGCGTGAAGCATACACCCCCCTTAGTGGTATAGTATCTGAACAGATCAATATCTGATCTGATCAGATCTATACTAGCGTCCCCAGCAGTTTAGGGTTCCCAAAAACGCAGTGTTAGCGGGATCAGCCCAGATACCTGCTGGCACCTGCGTTTTGCCCCTCCGTCCAGCCCAGGCCACCCAAGTGCAGTATCGATCGATCACTGTCACTTACAAAACAAAAACACACATAACTGCAGCGTTCGCAGAGACAGGCCTGATCCCTGCGACTCCAGTGCTGTAGGAGGTGATTTCACCACCACAGTTAAAAAAAAAAAGCAAATATGCCGAAGCATTGGGGCAGCAGGGGCGGAGGAGCGATTTTGCTCCTAATGCCGCGTACATACGGTCGAAATTCCGACGGAGGCTTGCCCGTGGAAAAGTCCGACCATGTGTGTGCGGCATAACTTTTTTGCGGGAGGATGCCCCCATGCTTCGGCATATATAAATGGTGCGTGTATGCCCATCATTGGAAGTGGGTGGATGAAGGGCGGTATTCTAATGGTGGGCATACCCACCGATCAATCTCTTTTTTCGTTCAGCCAACTGGCTGCATGAAATAAAAAGATTACAATACATGTCCAACAAGGACCAGCAACGTACTGGTATGTTGCTGGACTTTGAATGTTTATACCAGAATGATGCCTGCGGGTTTAGGTATCATCTTGGTATCATTCTTTTCAGCCTGCGGCCGGCTTTCATGTAAAAGCAATCCTAGCGGCTAATTAGCCTCTGGACTGCTTTTACAAGCAGTGGGAGGGAATGCCCCCCCCCGGATATAAAAAGCGCCATTGGGAAATTGGGAAAGCATTTTATCACACCGATCTTGGTGTGGTCAGATGCTTTGAGGGCAGAGGAAAAATCTAGGGTCTAGAAGACCCCAGTTTTTTCAAAAAAAGAGTACCTGTCACTACCTATTGCTATCATAGGGGATATTTACATTCCCTGAGATAACAATAAAAATGATAAAAAAAAAAATACTTGGAAGGAACAATTTAAAAATAAAATAAAAAAGCAAAATTAATAAAAAAAAAAAAAAAAAAAAAAAGCACCCCTGTCCTGCCCTGCTCTTGCCCAATGGCGAACGCAAGCGTCGGTCTGGCGTCATATGTAAACAGCAATTGCACCATGCATGTGAGGTATCACCGCGAAGGTCAGATCGAGGGCAATCATTTTAGCAGTAGACCTCCTCTGTAAATCTACTGGGGTAACCTGTAAAGGCTTTTAAAGGCTTTTAAAAATGTATGTAGTTTGTCGGCAATGCGCGTTTGTGCGAAATTTTAAAGCATGTCGTGTTTGGTATCTATGTACTCGGCCTAAGATCATCTTTTTTATTTCATCAAACATTTGGGCAATATAGTGTGTTTTAGTGCATTAAAATTAAAAAAAGTGTATTTTTTAACCCAAAAAATGCGTTTGAAAAATCGCTGCGCAAATACTGTGCAGAAAAAAAAATGCAACACCCACCATTTTAATCTGTAGGGCCTTTGCTTTAAAAATATATATATAATGTTTGGGGGTTCAACAAAATTTTCTTGCAAAAAAAAAAATGTTTTCATGTAAACAAAAAGTGTCAAAAAGGGCTTTGTCTTCAAGTGGTTAGAAGAGTGGATGTAAGCTTCCTAATGTTGTGTATAAAATGCCAGAACAGTTCAAAACCCCCCCAAATGACCCCATTTTGGAAAGTAGACACCCCAAGCTATATACTGAGAGGCATGTCGAGTCCATGGAATATTTTATATGTTGACACAAGTTGCGGAAAAACGACAATTTTTTTTTTTTTGCACAAAGTTGTCACTAAATGATATATTGCTCAAACATGCCATGGGCATATGTGGAATTACACCCCAAAATACATTCTGTTGCTTCTCCTGAGTACGGGGATACCACATGTGTGAGACTTTTTGGGAGCCTAGCCATGTACGGGACCCCAAAAACCAAGCACCGCCTTCAGGCTTTCTAAGGGTGTAAATTTTTGATTTCACTTCTCACTGCCTATCACAGTTTCGGAGGCCATGGAATGCCCAGATAGCACAAAACCCCCCCAAATGACCCCATTTTGGAAAGTAGACACCCCAAGCTATTTGCTGAGAGGTATTGTGAGTATTTTGCAGATCTCGCTTTTTGTCACAAAGTTTTGAAAATTGAAAAAAAAAAAAAAATATATATATATATATTTTCTTTCTTCATTTTCAAAAACAAATGAGAGCTGTAAAATACTCGCCATTCCTCTCAGCAAATAGCTTGGGGTGTCTATATTCCAAAATGGGGTCATTTGGGGGGGTTTTGTGCGATTTTGGCATTTTATGGCCTTCGAAACTGTGATAGGTAGTGAGGAGTGAAATCAAAAATTTGTGCCTAGAAATCCTGAAGGCGGTGCTTGGTTTTCGGGGTCCCGTACGCGGCTAGGCTCCTAAAAAGTCCCACACATGTGGTATCCCCGTACTCAGGAGAAGCAGAAAAATGTATTTTGGGGTGTAATTCCACATATAACCATGGCATGTGTGAGCAATATATCATTTAGTGACAACTTTTTGTAATTTTTTTTTTTTTTTTGTCATTATTCAATCACTTGGGACAAAAAAAATTATATTAAATGGGCTCAACAGGCCTCTCAGCAATTTCCTTGGGGTGTCTACTTTCTAAAATGGGGTCATTTGGGGGGGTTTTGTGCTATTTTGGCATTTTATGGCCTTCGAAACTGTGATAGGTAGTGAGGAGTGAAATCAAAAATTTGCGCCCTTAGAAATCCTGAAGGCGGTGCTTGGTTTCCGGGGTCCCGTACACGGCTAGGCTCCCAAAAAGTCCCACACATGTGGTATCCCCGTACTCAGGAGAAGCAGCAAAATGTATTTTGGGGTGAAATTCCACATATAACCATGGCATGTGTGAGCAATATATCATTTAGTGACAACTTTTTGTAATTTTTTTTTTTTTTTTTTTTTAGTCATTATTCAATCACTTGGGACAAAAAAATAAAAAATTCAATGGGCTCAACATGCCTCTCAGCAATTTCCTTGGGGTGTCTACTTTCCAAAATGGGGTCATTTGGGGGGGTTTTGTACTGCCCTGTCATTTTAGCACCTCAAGAAATGAGATAGGCAGTCATAAATTTAAAGCTGTGTAAATTTCAGAAAATGTACCCTAGTTTGTAAACTCTATAACTTTTGTGCAAACCAATAAATATACGCTTATTGACATTTTTTTTACTAAAAACATGTGGCTGAATACATTTTGGCCTAAATGTATGACTACAATTGAGTTTATTCGATTTTTCTTATAACAAAAAGTAGAAAATATCATTTTTTTTCAAAATTTTCGGTCTTTTTCCGTTTATATCGCAAAAAATAAAAATCGCAGAGGCAATCAAATACCATTAAAAGAAAGCTCTATTTGTGGGAAGAAAAGGACGCAAATTTCGTTTGGGTACAACATTGCATGTCCGCACAATTTACAAGTAAAGCAGCGCAGTGCAAAATTCTGAATTCACCTCTGGTCCTCTAGCTACCAAATGGTCCGGGGCTTAAGTGGTTAAATACAATGGATGCGAACGTTCGAATTCTAAAGTGCTAATTATAACGACTATTATGCATGTTATTGTCCTAAAAAGGGTTTGGAAACCCGGGTTCTGCACCAGGGGACATGTATCAATGCAAAAAGAAGTTTTAAAAACGGTCGTTTTTCGGGAGCAGTCATTTTAATGATGCATAAAGTGAAAAAAAAAAGTCAAATATTCCTTTAAATATCGTACCTGGGGGGTTTCTAAAGTATGCCTGTGAAGTGCCACGTGTTTCCCGTGTTTAGAACTGTCCCTGCACAAAATGACACTTCTAAAGGAAAAAAAAAGCCATTTAAAACTGCTTGCGGCTTTAATGTAATGTCTGGTCCCGGTAATATGGATGAAAATCTTTAAGAAAAATGGCATAGCTACCCCATGACCCCCCCCCCCCTACCCCAGCCCATTACCAGCCCCTTTGGGTCTTGTATGGATATTAAGGGGAACCCCGCACATAAAATAAAAAAGGCCCTATATACTCTGAACAGCCGTATACAGGCGGTGCATACAAGACAGGGACTGTAGGTTTGTTCTTATGTAGAATCTGTTTGTAATTTTGAACAGGTACATTGTTTAAGTGTAGCTCCAGCCCAAAAATCTATTTTTAAACTTTTTGGAAAACATAGGTAAGGGTTATCACCCCTGTAACATTTGTTTTGCTGTCTGTGCCCCTGTTCAGAACATTTCACCTCACTTTCCGTCCCAATGACAACTGTTTTTGAAATGTGGTGTTTTTCTTGAAACAAGGATTGGTGATAAAGCATCAGTACAGAGGAGACACCTTTCTCCCATATTAATTCTTACAGGAGAGAATTTTCCTTCCTAGGGGTAGATTTCCTCTCACTTCCTGTTGTCTTCTTGCGTTTGCAAGTAGGAGTCGTTTGTAAGTTGGATGTTTGAAAGTAGGGACCTGCCGTATATACTCTGCAGAAATAGGCCCCTTAGTTGTTGGTGTTGGCACAACACTGTAAGCACTCACAGTTACTCTTGGTTGGTGCTGGAACGCCCTGCTGTCAACTATTATATCAGGAATTGTAATTACATATAATTGTTGAACAGTGGTAGTAAAAATTGGGCCTTTGATGGTGGTGCTGGTGCCACAACACTGTAAGCCCTGACAGTTACTCTTGGTGGGTGCAGCAATGGGCCCTGCTGTGAATTATTAGATCAAGAATTGTAATTGCATGCCCCTGTTGAACAGGGGCTGAAAAATTGGGCCTTTCGTGGTGGTGGTGGTGGTGGTGGTGTTGCCACAACACTGTAAGCCCTCAGAGTTACTCTTGGTGGGTGCAGGAATGGGCCCTGCTGTGAATTATTAGATCAAGAATTGTAATTACATGCCCCTTTTGAACAGGGGCTGAAAAATTGGGCCTTTCGTGGTGGTGGTGGTGGTGGCGTTGCCACAACACTGTAAGCCCTCAGAGTTACTCTTGGTGGGTGCAGCAATGGGCCCTGCTGTGAATTATTAGATCAAGAATTGTAATTACATGCCCCTGTTGAACAGGGGCTGAAAAATTGGGCCTTAGGCACTGGTGGCACAACACTGCAACCCCTCACAGATACTGTACTTGGAGCACAGCAATGAGCCCTGTTGCAAAGTATTGCTTCAAAAATTGTAATTACACGCCCCTGTTAAACAGGGGCTGAAAAATTGGGCCTTAGGCACTGGTGGCACAACACTGCAACCCCTCACAGATACTGTACTTGGAGCACAGCAATGAGCCCTGTTGCAAAGTATTGCTTCAAAAATTGTAATTACACGCCCCTGTTAAACAGGGGCTGAAAAATTGGGCGTTAGGCACTGGTGGCGGCACCCATAAACAAAAATGATCTTCCAAGCTATCATCATCAATCGTATCATTGAGGACTCGGAGGAGGAGGATAGCCAGTCAACATAACAGCACAGGCACTCAGCATCAGCATCAGTCTTGAAGGGATGTGACATGTTAAAATCAATTAGTCTGTTATATCAGCATCAGGTGTGTGGTAGCTGGTGGTGATCCAAGACTGGTTCATCTTGATGAAAGTCAGTCGATCAACCGAGTCGGTGGACAGGCGCACCCTGTGATCCGTGACAAATCCTCCAGCAGCACTGAATGTGCGTTCCGAAAGAACGCTGGATGCAGGACAGGCCAGTAGCTCAATTGCATACTGTGCAAGCTCTGGCCAGTGATCCATCCTCAAGACCCAGTAAGCCAGAGGATTTTCGGTGGGGAAGGTGTCCAAGTCTGACCTTGCCCCTAGATATTCCTGCACCATGTTTATCAGACGCTGGCGATGGTTGCTGGAACCGATCATACTTTGGGGCTGCGGACTAAAGAATTGTCTGAACGCATCGGTCAGACGGCCACCTTCCCCACCGCTCCTTCTTTGACTGGCCGAAGCCTCAGCAACTCGTTGTCCAGGACCAGGAGTTTGTAACCTCCCAGTCTCTGGGAACGCGTTGCACAGACCTTTCTGCAAGGCCTCCCGGAGTTGTCTCATCCTCTGCTCCCTCTGCGACGGTAACATAAGGTCCGCAACCTTACCCTTGTACCGTGGATCAAGGAGAGTGGCCAGCCAGTAATGGTCCCTCTCCTTGATCCGAAGAATACGAGGATCCTTCCGCAGACTTTGCAGGATCAGGGAGGCCATGCAGCGTAGGTTAGCTGAGGCATTCGGTCCGGAGTCCTCTGGGTCACTAAGGACGACATGATCCGCAGCCACCTCCTCCCAGCCACGTACAAGTCCACTGGTTTCTTGGGACTGTAAATCATCCCTAAAAGACTGCTGCTGATGATGCTGAGTGCCAGCCTCCACCTCCATGCTGACACAATCCTCCTTCTCCTCCTCCTCCTCCTCCTCCTCCTCCTCTTCCTGTGCGATGGGTGGGACAGAAGGAACACTGTCTGGGTAAAGGGGGCCTTGAGAGGCAAGGAAGTCCTCTTCTTCCTGCCTCTGTTCTGCCTCAAGTGCCCTGTCCATTATTCCACGCAGCTTTTGCTCCAACAGGTGGACAAGAGGTACAGTGTCACTGATGCATGCACTGTCACTGCTCACCATCCTCGTGGCCTCCTCAAATGGTGCCAGGACAGTGCATGCATCCCTGATCATGCCCCACTGGCGTGGAGAAAAAAAACCAAGCTCCCCTGACCCTGTCCTGGTGCCGTAGTCGCACAGGTACTCATTGATGGCCCTCTGCTGCGTGTGCAGCCGCTGCAGCATGGCCAACGTTGAGTTCCACCTGGTGGGCATGTCACATATAAGGCGGTTCTTGGGCAGGTTCAACTCCTTTTGCAGCTCAGCCAGGCGAGCACTGGCATTATAAGATCTGCGGAAATGCACACAGACTTTCCTGGCCTGCCTCAGGACATCCTGTAAGCCCGGGTACCTGCCCAAGAACCGCTGCACCACCAGGTTAAGGACGTGAGCCACACAGGGCACATGGGTCAGTTGTCCCTGTCGGAGGGCGGAGAGGAGGTTGGTGCCATTGTCGCAAACCACCATTCCTGGCTTAAGGTGGCGTGGCGTCAACCACCTCTCGGCCTGGCCCTGCAGAGCAGACAGGACCTCTGCCCCAGTGTGGCTTCTGTCCCCCAAACACACCAGCGCAAGCACGGCATGGCATCTTTTTGCCTGCGTACTTGCGTAGCCCCTTGAACGGCTACGGAGCACCGCTGGTTCAGAGGACAAAGCACAGGAAGAGGCCATGGAGGAAGAAGAAGAGGAGGGGGTGGAGGAGAGAGGTGTGTCACAACCAGTAGTAGCATTTTGGAGGCGTGGCGGTGGAACAACCTCCAACACTACTGCACCTTGTCCTGCATCCTTCCCAGCTGCCAAAAGAGTGACCCAATGGGCCGTGAAAGAAAGGTAACGTCCCTGTCCATGCCTGCTGGACCATGAGTCAGCGGTAATATGCACCTTACCGCTGACCGCCCTGTCCAGCGAGGCCAAGACATTGCTTTCCACATGCCGGTAGAGAGCCGGAATAGCCTTCCGTGAGAAAAAGTGGCGTTTGGGAACCTGCCACTGAGGAACCGCACATTGCACAAACTCACGGAAGGGGGCCGAGTCTACCAACTGAAAAGGCAGCAGTTGAAGCGCTAGCAATTTAGCCAAGCTAGCATTCAACCGCTGGGCATGTGGATGGCTGGGAGTGAACTTCTTTCGACGGTCCAGCAGCTGGGGCAGGGAAATTTGCCTGCTAGAATCGGACGTCGGTGTACTGCTAGCAGAGTGGCCGCAAGTACTTGGCTGTGACACACCTAATTCTACACCTTCATTCCTCTCAGTGCATGTTTCAGAGAGGACTGAAGTTATAGTGGGGTTGGAGATCCCAGCTGATGCGGTGCAAGGAGAGGTCCGCTTTGTTCTTTGGTGTGGGTCTTTGAGGTAGGCTTGCCAACGAGCTGCATGGCAGGTCAACATATGTCTGGTCAGGCATGTGGTACCCAAGCGGCTGATGTTTTGGCCACGCGATATACGCTTGAGACATATGTTGCAAACAGCAGCTGTGCGATCTGATGCACTAGCCTCAAAAAAGGCCCACACCAAAGAACTTTTTGAATGACGGGCAGAGGCAGCGCCCTGCACAGGCGGAGCTCTGCGGTGTGATTCCGTCGGTGTACTGCCCTTACGCTGGCCACCAAAGGGCATCCTGCCTCGTTGGAGATGTGCCTCCTCCTCATCCTCCTCCTCCTCCTCTCTCCTATTAGGCACCCACGTGGAGTCAGTGACCTCATCATCCCCTCCCTCCTCATCACTGGAGCCAATCTGGCAGTATGCTGCAGCTGCTGGAACATGACTGCCAGATTGGTGTCCTTCTTGAGTGTCTGCTCTCACGCTACTGCCTTCCTCTAGCTGGGTTTCATCATCAGACCCTTCAAAACGCTGGGCATCCTCCTGGAGCATGTACCCAACACTGTGCTCAAACACTTCGGGGGACTCCTCAGGAGGAGGACATGGTGGGTCTAGGGAAGGAGTGACTGATGATGAGTCTGACATTGATACCAGGGAAGAGGACGCTTTGGCAGCTGCTTTGCCAGTACCCTGAGCCTGGGTGAGAGAGGATGAGGAGGAGGAGGAGGGCTTGGTCATCCACTCTACCAAGTCTTCGGCATGATGTGGCTCAACATGTCCAGCTGCCGAAAAGAAGGACAAGCGTGTCCCATGGCCATGTGCTGATGACAATGCACCGCGTCCACGACCAGCACTGTTGCCCCCAGACACAGAGCCTGCTTGCCCTCTTTTATTGCCTCCTGACTGTCTGCCTCTCCTTGTTTGCCTTCCAGACATTCTAATGGATGGCCTGCAGGAAGATGGGAAAAAAGCAATAAGGGCTACCTTCAGGTGTCCTTCTCTGTCCCTTTACTTAAGGATTTCTAAATATGGTTGAGGATGATTGCTTTCGCACAGAATAGCACAATGACAATTTCCCTGACTGTCCAAAAAACAAGGATTTCAAAGATGGTTGATGAGGAATGCTTTAGCACAGTATAGCACAATGAGAATTTCCCTCACTGTCCTTCCCTGTCCCTACAAACAAGGTTTAGCACAGTAAAACACACTGACACTCTCCCTACCTATAGTTTTCTGTCCCTATAAAAAAGTTTTTTTAAAGATGGTTGATGATGAATGCTTTAGCACAGTATAGCACAATGAGAATTTCCCTCACTGTCCTTCCCTGTCCCTACAAACAAGGTTTAGCACAGTAAAACACACTGACACTCTCCCTACCTATAGTTTTCTGTCCCTATAAAAAAAAGTTTTTTTAAAGATGGTTGATGATGAATGCTTTAGCACAGTATAGCACAATGAGACTTTCCCTCACTGTCCTTCCCTGTCCCTACAAACAAGGTTTAGCACAGTAAAACACACTGACACTCTCCCTACCTATAGTTTTCTGTCCCTATAAAATTTTTTTTTTAAAGATGGTTGATGATGAATGCTTTAGCACAGTATAGCACAATGAGAATTTCCCTCACTGTCCTTCCCTGTCCCTACAAACAAGGTTTAGCACAGTAAAACACAATGACACTCTCCCTACCTATAGTTTTCTGTCCCTATAAAAAATTTTTTTTAAAAGATGGTTGATGATGAATGCTTTAGCACAGTATAGCACAATGATAATTTCCCTCACTGTCCTTCCCTGTCCCTACAAACAAGGTTTAGCACAGTAAAACACACTGACACTCTCCCTACCTATAGTTTTCTGTCCCTATAATTTTTTTTTTTTTAAAGATGGTTGATGATGAATGCTTTTGCACAGTATAGCACAATGAGAATTTCCCTCACTGTCCTTCCCTGTCCCTACAAACAAGGTTTAGCACAGTAAAACACACTGACACTCTCCCTACCTATAGTTTTCTGTCCCTATAAAAAAAGTTTTTTTAAAGATGGTTGATGATGAATGCTTTAGTACAGTATAGCACAATGAGAATTTCCCTCACTGTCCTTCCCTGTCCCTACAAACAAGGTTTAGCACAGTAAAACACACTGACACTCTCCCTACCTATAGTTTTCTGTCCCTATAAAAAAAGTTTTTTTAAAGATGGTTGATGATGAATGCTTTAGCACAGTATAGCACAATGAGAATTTCCCTCACTGTCCTTCCCTGTCCCTACAAACAAGGTTTAGCACAGTAAAACACACTGACACTCTCCCTACCTATAGTTTTCTGTCCCTATAAAATTTTTTTTTTAAAGATGGTTGATGATGAATGCTTTAGCACAGTATAGCACAATGAGAATTTCCCTCACTGTCCTTCCCTGTCCCTACAAACAAGGTTACTCTTTCGTCCATGGACCGACACAGCTTCTCTATTGACAAAGTGGGTATTATCCGTTAATTAGGAGTGACTAGGCAGAAAAACTTGTAAAAAGTGTTGCATCACACCTTCTACAGTACCGCCCAGGGGGCGGACCCTCTGGGTATACCCTCTCAGTCTGCATCTTCGCAGATCAGTTTTTTTCTGTCTAGCAAGGAGTAGGACATGGCTCCCTTCGGGCCCATTGGTCCGGGGGAAAAAGATATATATATATATATATATATATATATATATTTATTTTTTTTTTTAATTTTTTTTTTTTGCTACATTTGTTGTTTCCTGCGATCTTCGATCAACTGCCGACTGGGTGACAGGCTGGATCCTCGATCCTTGTAGTCTCCCCAGTTTCGGCCATCGAGCGTGTGCCGACCCTAGCTACGCGCTGGGTTTTCCACGACATGCCCGTCGCTCCACGGGTGGCCGGTGAGCTTACGCTCCAGGGCCTGCATCGGACCGCTCAGCTTCGGCTGACCTTACGGCCGAGTCGCAGCAGCCTGGCCGGTGAGCTTACGCTCCAAGGCTTGCATCGGACCGCTCAGCTTCGGCTGACCTTACGGCCGAGTCGCAGCAGCCTGTCCGGTGAGCGTCATGCTCCAGGGCATACATATGATCGTCCCTTCTGGGTCCAATCACAGCATGCCTGGCCAACAGTCACCTTCCGTGCGCGGACGATGATCTGTTTGGAATGTCTTCCAGCAGAATACATGCAGGATAGGTAAGTAAAACTCCCCTGCCTCGGCTGGGTGATTTAGCTGGACATTCCTGGAGAGATCAAGTAAGTGGTTGTGGCCCCTTTCTTCCCTCTCTCCCTGCCTTTCCCTCCTCCCTGGGCTTCTAGCTAAAGGTTGCTGGGTGCTGGGGGTCACCTAGGGGGTCCCACTGGAGCGGGGCTGGCTGTAACTAACATTTAAAAGAAATGTCATTTTTTCTTACCTGTGTTTGTGTCCTTCCTCCTCCATGCTGTCGGCGGCCATTTTGAGGTGGTCCATGCCAAGTTTGGCCTCTTGTAACTGCCCGGCGGCCATTTTCCTGTGGTTCGGCCACACCCACTGGCCCCTATCAGCTGATCGGCGGCCATGTTTGTCCACCCTGTATGCAGATATTGCCGTTCGGCGGCCATCTTTTTGTGGGCTATGGCTGCTTGACCTCTATCTTCTGTCGGCGGCCATTTTCTTAGAGCCCACATTATCTTCCATACAGACGTTTTTGGCAACCGTTTTTCGAGAGCCTCCGGCCTCTAGGGTGCATTACACTGGCGCGAAAATTCACACAGGAAGTGCTGATAAAAGAAGCCGACTGACACAGCAGCAGGGGGACAGCATCACAGGCGCAGCATAGCAGTACCTATCCAGGGTGGTGAGTCCTCTGGGTGACCCGGCCTCTCTGCAGCACAGGAGGGTGGCCTATTGATATCTTGCCTGGAGCCCTGTGAGTGTAAGCGTGTGGTCAGCATGGCATCTGAGCCAGATGTCTTCTCCCCTGAAACACCAGATTTAGCAGCTGGTGCCCCTGAGGTGTCTATGAACGCTATGACTGCAATCCTAGAGGCGTTTGCTGCCAGGGTGGAAGCAGCACACGGGAATACAGGGGGTAGTAAACGCCCCATCCCCTGCAAGCTTCTGGGGATAATTCTGGTGCAGAACCAGGTCCAGCTACGGCTCGGGACCCAGATTCTGACGCATCAGAGACTGCAGACCGTGACCGGACAGTGAGAATGACTCCAAGTCCAGGTCAGTACGCGAGACGGCTTTGGTATCTGACCTTATTACTGCAGTACGGGATATGCTAAAATTGGAAAATACTGCAAAAGCAGCAGAGACTCCGGTCCACTTGGGTTTCATAGACCTGCCCGCACTGCTAAGGTGTTTCCTTGTGTGTCTTTTGATAAACTCTTATACAAGGAATGGGAGAACCCACTGAGGGTCTTTACAGCCCCAAAGAGGTTTGCGGTACGGTACCCCTTTTGAGGAGAGTTTTCTGAAGAAATGGACCTCTCCCCCCTATAGTGGACCCTCCGGTGTCCAGACTTAATAGAGCCACCACAATTCCTGTAGAAGGGGCTCCTGTTTTTTAGGACCCTGTGGATTAGAAGGCTGAAGCACTCGCTTGCTACCTATACTCAGTGGTAGGCTCGGCAGTATGCCCGGCATTGGCGGGGGCCCTAGTGTCTCACACACTTACTGAATGGGCAAGATTGCTACTCCAGGGGTTAAGGAGCGAGATGCTCCTCCTGATGAGATGACATTGGCCGACCTGTTGGTCCAGGGCCTTAGGTTTGTCTGCGAGTCAGACATGAATACTATTCCCCTGCTGTCTAAAACTTCGGTTTATGCAGTAGCAATACGCCGCCTGATCTGGCTAAAAGGCTGGTCTGCGGACCAGACTTCCAAGAAAGCCGTGTTGGATCTGCCTTTTAAGGGCGACAGACTTTTTGGGGCTTCTCTGGATGACATCATCAAGGATGCCACAGGAAGTAAAAGCACTTTGCTTCCCCAAATTAGCAAGGGTAAGGGGCCACGCCAAGGGCAAGGGCCCTCCTTTACTGCACACAAGTGGTTTTTTCGTCCCCCTAGGGCGACAGGGAAAAGACCCCTGGCCGATAAAGCGCCTGCCCAAGGACAAAAGTGTCCCTGGTCCCGCATACCCAATAAGCCTGCGGACAAATTTGCGTCCGCATGAAGGTCCACCCCCACCCAGCTCTCGGGTGGGGAGACGTCTTCGCAAATTCGCGACTCAGTGGACAGCACTAATCTCCGACAGGTGGGTTTGCGAAGTAATCTCCTCAGGCTACAAGATAGAGTTTCTCTCTTGTCCACCGGACAGATTCAACACCTCCAATCTCCAGCTACTACCGACCCGTCGGGAGGCCCTGTATGGGGCGGTCCAGGGTCTACTGGAACGCGGGGTAGTTATTCCAGTTCCAGAACTGGAACAGGGTTTTTACTCAAATCTGTTCATTGTGCCGAAGAAGGAGGGGGTTCGTCCAAGCTTGGACCTCAGAGCCCTCAATTGCTTTGTGAAGGTACAAAGTTTTCAGATGGAGTCGGTTCGATCTGTTGTCACGGCTCTCCATCCGGGGGACTTTCTGGCCTCCTTGTACATCAAGGACGCATACCTGCATGTCCCCATATACTCCAGACACCAGAGGTTTCTGCGATTTGCTATCGGGAAGGACCACTACCAGTTTGTGGCCCTCCCGTTGGGCCTTGCCTCAGCACCCAGGACGTTCACCAAGGTGCTCGCTCCGATTCTGGCACTTCTAAGACAGCGGGGTATCGCTATCACAGGCTACTTATACGACCTTCTGCTGAAGGCCCCTTCAAGCTCAGAATTAGAGGTAAGCGTGTCCATTACCTGTCAGACTCTTCGAGACTGTGGTTGGATACTAAACACGCAAAAGTCAGTATTGGTGCCCACTCAACGCCTAGGGTACCTGGGGTTGATTCTGGATTCTTCAGAGGCAAAGGTAATCCTCCCTGTGGAGAAGTTGCAGACCCTCCGGGCTGCAGTACGGCAGCTGACTTCCAGGAATTGGTCGTCACTCCGTTTTTTGCATGCGAGTGTTGGGCCTCAGGGTAGCCTCCTTCGAGGCGGTTCCATATGCTCAATACCACACTCGAGTGTTACAGAAGGAAGTTCTGTCCAGATGGAACAGATGTCCATCATCTCTGGATTATCAAATCCGAGTGAGCCACATAGTCAGGAGATCCCTGGTATGGTGGCTGACAGCATCGGCTCTAATGGGTAGGAAGTCATTTCTTCCGGTTTACTGGATAGTGATCACGACGGACGCCAGCCTTACAGGTTGGGGGGGAGTCTGGGGTGTCCAGTCGGCGCAGGGTCGCTGGACCCCAGAGGAAGCCCTCCTGCCGATCAATGTCCTGGAAATCCGGGCGATCAAGCTGTGCCTCTTCAAATGGTCTCAGAGACTGCAAGGGCGTCCAGTCAGGATCCAGTCAGACAACGCCACAGCAGTGGCATATGTCAATCATCAAGGAGGAACAAGAAGCTCAGCTGCAGCATCGGAGATCGCTCACATCCTGAAGTGGGCAGAGAGGAGCGTACCGGCACTGTCGGCCGTGTACATTCCGGGTGTGGAAAACTGGCAGGCGGACTACCTGAGCCGCCAGATGCTGGACCAGGGAGAATGGTCCTTACACCTGGAGGTGTTCCAACTCCTCTGCCAAAGATGGGGCACACCAGATGTAGATCTTCTGGCTTCCCGACTCAATCGGAAGGTATTGAGATTTGTGGCCCGGTCAAGAGACCCATGGGCAGACGCAACGGACGCGTTGGTAGCATCGTGGGGTCAGTATCGGCTAATCTATGCCTTCCCTCCCTTAAGGCTTCTTCCTCTTCTGCTCCGCAGAGTGGAGGCAGAGGGAATTCCAATGATCCTAATCGCTCCAGATTGGCCTCAGCGTCCTTGGTACGACGATCTAGTACGTCTGGTAGCAGACGTCCCCTGGCGCCTACCACTACGGAAGGACCTGCTATCGCAAGGTCCCATATTCCATCCTGCTTTAGTCATTGGCTTTAACGGCATGGCTGTTGAGAACCAGGTACTGAGAGACCGGGGCCTGTCAGACTCAGTAATCTCTACTATGAGAAGTGCTCGAAAACCGTCCTCTAGGAAGGTCTATCACCGCACTTGGAGGGCCTACATCTCCAGGTGTGAGGAAATGAAATGGCATCCGCGTACCTATTTGGTTTCCAGAATCCTGCTGTTTTTACAGCATGGGGTGGACCAAGGGCTTGCCCTAAGTACGATTAAGGGACAGATATCTGCCCTGGCTGTCTTTTTTTCAGTGACCCCTGGCGACTCACTCTCTCGTGAGTACATTTGTGCAGGGGGTCCGACAGGTGGCCCCTCTGGTCCGTCCCCTGTTACCTCCGTGGGACTTGAACCTGGTCCTCTCGGTGCTTCAGAAGGCACCGTTTGAGAATATTAGAGATATTCCCCTGTTGACACTTTCTCAGAAAGTGGTCTTTTTGGTGGCTGTTACGTCAGTTAGACGAGTCTCTGAGCTGGCAGCCTTGTCCTGCAAGGCTCCCTATTTGATTTTCCACAAGGATAAGGTGGTGCTGCGGCCGCAGCCTTCCTTTCTTCCGAAAGTCGTTTCCGCTTTTCATCTCAACGAAGACATTGTACTTCCATCCTTGTGTCCTCAGCCGCCGAATCCTAAGGAGTCGGCGTTGCATTCCTTGGACGTTGTCCGAGCTTTGAGAGTATACCTATCTGCTACTTCCCTGTTCCGGAAGTCAGACTCACTGTTTGTTTCGGTGGCTGGTCCCAAGAAGGGCCAAGCAGTCTCATCGGCCACCATCTCTAGGTGGATCCGACAGATAGTAATCCAGGCTTACGCCTTAAAGGGTCAGGCGCCCCCCTTTCCTGTCACGGCGCATTCGACCAGGGCAATAGGTGCCTCTTGGGCTTTCCGACATCAAGCGTCTGTTTCCCAATTATGTAAAGCGGCGACTTGGTCGTCCGCACACACTTTCACAAAATTCTACAAAATTGATGTAGGTGCATCTTCGGATGCCTCTTTTGGCCGCAAGGTTTTGCAAGCGGCTGTTTAGAGTTGCAACTCCTCCGTTGGAGGAGTGCTGTTTTGTGTTTGGGGTAAAGTTTATTTTTATGCTGTTACCACCCCTCGTTTTTTCTCTGACACTGCTTTGGGACGTCCCACTTTGTCAATAGAGAAGCTGTGTCGGTCCATGGACGAAAGAGTAAATAGGATTTTTTACTCACCGTAAAATCCTTTTCTCTGAGTCCATGGACCGACACAGCACCCACCCCTCCTTTTTAAGTTTGTACTGCTTTTTGACGAACTGATCTGCGAAGATGCAGACTGAGAGGGTATACCCAGAGGGTCCGCCCCCTGGGCGGTACTGTAGAAGGTGTGATGCAACACTTTTTACAAGTTTTTCTGCCTAGTCACTCCTAATTAACGGATAATACCCACTTTGTCAATAGAGAAGCTGTGTCGGTCCATGGACTCAGAGAAAAGGATTTTACGGTGAGTAAAAAATCCTATTTTAGCACAGTAAAACACACTGACACTCTCCCTACCTATAGTTTTCTGTCCCTATAAAAATTTTTTTTTAAAGATGGTTGATGATGAATGCTTTAGCACAGTATAGCACAATGAGAATTTCCCTCACTGTCCTTCCCTGTCCCTACAAACAAGGTTTAGCACAGTAAAACACACTGACACTCTCCCTACCTATAGTTTTCTGTCCCTATAAATTTTTTTTTTAAAGATGGTTGATGATGAATGCTTTAGCACAGTATAGCACAATGAGAATTTCCCTCACTGTCCTTCCCTGTCCCTACAAACAAGGTTTAGCACAGTAAAACACACTGACACTCTCCCTACCTATAGTTTTCTGTCCCTATAATTTTTTTTTTTTTAAAGATGGTTGATGATGAATGCTTTAGCACAGTATAGCACAATGAGAATTTCCCTCACTGTCCTTCCCTATAATTTTTTTTTTTTAAAGATGGTTGATGATGAATGCTTTAGCACAGTATAGCACAATGAGAATTTCCCTCACTGTCCTTCCCTGTCCCTACAAACAAGGTTTAGCACAGTAAAACACAATGACACTCTCCCTACCTATAGTTTTCTGTCCCTATAATTTTTTTTTTTAAAGATGGTTGATGATGAATGCTTTAGCACAGTA
Organism: Rana muscosa; assembly: GCA_029206835.1. Taxonomy (NCBI): domain Eukaryota; kingdom Metazoa; phylum Chordata; class Amphibia; order Anura; family Ranidae; genus Rana; species Rana muscosa. The sequence continues at coordinate 14,859,350 of CM055127.1, read as the reverse complement.
TAGCACAATGAGAATTTCCCTCACTGTCCTTCCCTGTCCCTACAAACAAGGTTTAGCACAGTAAAACACACTGACACTCTCCCTACCTATAGTTTTCTGTCCCTATAAAATTTTTTTTTTAAAGATGGTTGATGATGAATGCTTTAGCACAGTATAGCACAATGAGAATTTCCCTCACTGTTCTTCCCTGTCCCTACAAACAAGGTTTAGCACAGTAAAACACACTGACACTCTCCCTACCTATAGTTTTCTGTCCCTATAAAAAAAGTTTTTTTAAAGATGGTTGATGATGAATGCTTTAGCACAGTATAGCACAATGAGAATTTCCCTCACTGTCCTTCCCTGTCCCTACAAACAAGGTTTAGCACAGTAAAACACACTGACACTCTCCCTACCTATAGTTTTCTGTCCCTATAAATTTTTTTTTTTAAAGATGGTTGATGATGAATGCTTTAGCACAGTATAGCACAATGAGAATTTCCCTCACTGTCCTTCCCTGTCCCTACAAACAAGGTTTAGCACAGTAAAACACACTGACACTCTCCCTACCTATAGTTTTCTGTCCCAATAAAAATTTTTTTTAAAGATGGTTGATGAATGCTTTAGCACAGTATAGCACAATGAGAATTTCCCTCACTGTCCTTCCCTGTCCCTACAAACAAGGTTTAGCACAGTAAAACACACTGACACTCTCCCTACCTATAGTTTTCTGTCCCTATAAAAAAATTTTTTTAAAGATGGTTGATGATGAATGCTTTAGCACAGTATAGCACAATGAGAATTTCCCTCACTGTCCTTCCCTGTCCCTACAAACAAGGTTTAGCACAGTAAAACACACTGACACTCTCCCTACCTATAGTTTTCTGTCCCTATAATTTTTTTTTTTAAAGATGGTTGATGATGAATGCTTTAGCACAGTATAGCACAATGAGAATTTCCCTCACTGTCCTTCCCTGTCCCTACAAACAAGGTTTAGCACAGTAAAACACACTGACACTCTCCCTACCTATAGTTTTCTGTCCCTATAAAAAAGTTTTTTTAAAGATGGTTGATGATGAATGCTTTAGCACAGTATAGCACAATGAGAATTTCCCTCACTGTCCTTCCCTGTCCCTACAAACAAGGTTTAGCACAGTAAAACACACTGATACTCTCCCTACCTATAGTTTTCTGTCCCTATAAAATTTTTTTTTTAAAGATGGTTGATGATGAATGCTTTAGCACAGTATAGCACAATGAGAATTTCCCTCACTGTCCTTCCCTGTCCCTACAAACAAGGTTTAGCACAGTAAAACACACTGACACTCTCCCTACCTATAGTTTTCTGTCCCTATAATTTTTTTTTTTAAAGATGGTTGATGATGAATGCTTTAGCACAGTATAGCACAATGAGAATTTCCCTCACTGTCCTTCCCTGTCCCTACAAACAAGGTTTAGCACAGTAAAACACACTGACACTCTCCCTACCTATAGTTTTCTGTCCCTATATTTTTTTTTTTTTTTAAAGATGGTTGATGATGAATGCTTTAGCACAGTATAGCACAATGAGAATTTCCCTCACTGTCCTACCCTATAATTTTTTTTTTTTAAAGATGGTTGATGATGAATGCTTTAGCACAGTATAGCACAATGAGAATTTCCCTCACTGTCCTTCCCTGTCCCTACAAACAAGGTTTAGCACAGTAAAACACAATGACACTCTCCCTACCTATAGTTTTCTGTCCCTATAAAAATTTTTTTTTAAAGATGGTTGATGATGAATGCTTTAGCACAGTATAGCACAATGAGAATTTCCCTCACTGTCCTTCCCTGTCCCTACAAACAAGGTTTAGCACAGTAAAACACACTGACACTCTCCCTACCTATAGTTTTCTGTCCCTATAAAATTTTTTTTTTAAAGATGGTTGATGATGAATGCTTTAGCACAGTATAGCACAATGAGAATTTCCCTCACTGTCCTTCCCTGTCCCTACAAACAAGGTTTAGCACAGTAAAACACACTGACACTCTCCCTACCTATAGTTTTCTGTCCCTATAAATTTTTTTTTTTAAAGATGGTTGATGATGAATGCTTTAGCACAGTATAGCACAATGAGAATTTCCCTCACTGTTCTTCCCTGTCCCTACAAACAAGGTTTAGCACAGTAAAACACACTGACACTCTCCCTACCTATAGTTTTCTGTCCCTATAAAAAAAGTTTTTTTAAAGATGGTTGATGATGAATGCTTTAGCACAGTATAGCACAATGAGAATTTCCCTCACTGTCCTTCCCTGTCCCTACAAACAAGGTTTAGCACAGTAAAACACACTGACACTCTCCCTACCTATAGTTTTCTGTCCCTATAAAATTTTTTTTTTAAAGATGGTTGATGATGAATGCTTTAGCACAGTATAGCACAATGAGAATTTCCCTCACTGTCCTTCCCTGTCCCTACAAACAAGGTTTAGCACAGTAAAACACACTGACACTCTCCCTACCTATAGTTTTCTGTCCCAATAATTTTTTTTTTTAAAGATGGTTGATGAATGCTTTAGCACAGTATAGCACAATGAGAATTTCCCTCACTGTCCTTCCCTGTCCCTACAAACAAGGTTTAGCACAGTAAAACACACTGACACTCTCCCTACCTATAGTTTTCTGTCCCTATAAATTTTTTTTTTTAAAGATGGTTGATGATGAATGCTTTAGCACAGTATAGCACAATGAGAATTCCCCTCACTGTCCTTCCCTGTCCCTACAAACAAGGTTTAGCACAGTAAAACACACTGACACTCTCCCTACCTATAGTTTTCTGTCCCTATAATTTTTTTTTTTAAAGATGGTTGATGATGAATGCTTTAGCACAGTATAGCACAATGAGAATTTCCCTCACTGTCCTTCCCTGTCCCTACAAACAAGGTTTAGCACAGTAAAACACACTGACACTCTCCCTACCTATAGTTTTCTGTCCCTATAAAAAAGTTTTTTTAAAGATGGTTGATGATGAATGCTTTAGCACAGTATAGCACAATGAGAATTTCCCTCACTGTCCTTCCCTGTCCCTACAAACAAGGTTTAGCACAGTAAAACACACTGATACTCTCCCTACCTATAGTTTTCTGTCCCTATAAATTTTTTTTTTTAAAGATGGTTGATGATGAATGCTTTAGCACAGTATAGCACAATGAGAATTTCCCTCACTGTCCTTCCCTGTCCCTACAAACAAGGTTTAGCACAGTAAAACACACTGACACTCTCCCTACCTATAGTTTTCTGTCCCTATAAAAAAAGTTTTTTTAAAGATGGTTGATGATGAATGCTTTAGCACAGTATAGCACAATGAGAATTTCCCTCACTGTCCTTCCCTGTCCCTACAAACAAGGTTTAGCACAGTAAAACACACTGACACTCTCCCTACCTATAGTTTTCTGTCCCTATAATTTTTTTTTTTTAAAGATGGTTGATGATGAATGCTTTAGCACAGTATAGCACAATGAGAATTTCCCTCACTGTCCTTCCCTGTCCCTACAAACAAGGTTTAGCACAGTAAAACACACTGACACTCTCCCTACCTATAGTTTTCTGTCCCAATAAAAATTTTTTTTAAAGATGGTTGATGAATGCTTTAGCACAGTATAGCACAATGAGAATTTCCCTCACTGTCCTTCCCTGTCCCTACAAACAAGGTTTAGCACAGTAAAACACACTGACACTCTCCCTACCTATAGTTTTCTGTCCCTATAAAATTTTTTTTTTAAAGATGGTTGATGATGAATGCTTTAGCACAGTATAGCACAATGAGAATTTCCCTCACTGTCCTTCCCTGTCCCTACAAACAAGGTTTAGCACAGTAAAACACACTGACACTCTCCCTACCTATAGTTTTCTGTCCCTATAATTTTTTTTTTTAAAGATGGTTGATGATGAATGCTTTAGCACAGTATAGCACAATGAGAATTTCCCTCACTGTCCTTCCCTGTCCCTACAAACAAGGTTTAGCACAGTAAAACACACTGACACTCTCCCTACCTATAGTTTTCTGTCCCTATAAAAAAGTTTTTTTAAAGATGGTTGATGATGAATGCTTTAGCACAGTATAGCACAATGAGAATTTCCCTCACTGTCCTTCCCTGTCCCTACAAACAAGGTTTAGCACAGTAAAACACACTGATACTCTCCCTACCTATAGTTTTCTGTCCCTATAAAAAATTTTTTTTAAAGATGGTTGATGATGAATGCTTTAGCACAGTATAGCACAATGAGAATTTCCCTCACTGTCCTTCCCTGTCCCTACAAACAAGGTTTAGCACAGTAAAACACACTGACACTCTCCCTACCTATAGTTTTCTGTCCCTATAATTTTTTTTTTTAAAGATGGTTGATGATGAATGCTTTAGCACAGTATAGCACAATGAGAATTTCCCTCACTGTCCTTCCCTGTCCCTACAAACAAGGTTTAGCACAGTAAAACACACTGACACTCTCCCTACCTATAGTTTTCTGTCCCTATATTTTTTTTTTTTTTTAAAGATGGTTGATGATGAATGCTTTAGCACAGTATAGCACAATGAGAATTTCCCTCACTGTCCTACCCTATAATTTTTTTTTTTTAAAGATGGTTGATGATGAATGCTTTAGCACAGTATAGCACAATGAGAATTTCCCTCACTGTCCTTCCCTGTCCCTACAAACAAGGTTTAGCACAGTAAAACACAATGACACTCTCCCTACCTATAGTTTTCTGTCCCTATAAATTTTTTTTTTTAAAGATGGTTGATGATGAATGCTTTAGCACAGTATAGCACAATGAGAATTTCCCTCACTGTCCTTCCCTGTCCCTACAAACAAGGTTTAGCACAGTAAAACACACTGACACTCTCCCTACCTATAGTTTTCTGTCCCTATAAAAAATTTTTTTTAAAGATGGTTGATGATGAATGCTTTAGCACAGTATAGCACAATGAGAATTTCCCTCACTGTCCTTCCCTGTCCCTACAAACAAGGTTTAGCACAGTAAAACACACTGACACTCTCCCTACCTATAGTTTTCTGTCCCTATAAAAATTTTTTTTTAAAGATGGTTGATGATGAATGCTTTAGCACAGTATAGCACAATGAGAATTTCCCTCACTGTTCTTCCCTGTCCCTCCAAACAAGGTTTAGCACAGTAAAACACACTGACACTCTCCCTACCTATAGTTTTCTGTCCCTATAAAAAAAGTTTTTTTAAAGATGGTTGATGATGAATGCTTTAGCACAGTATAGCACAATGAGAATTTCCCTCACTGTCCTTCCCTGTCCCTACAAACAAGGTTTAGCACAGTAAAACACACTGACACTCTCCCTACCTATAGTTTTCTGTCCCTATAAATTTTTTTTTTTAAAGATGGTTGATGATGAATGCTTTAGCACAGTATAGCACAATGAGAATTTCCCTCACTGTCCTTCCCTGTCCCTACAAACAAGGTTTAGCACAGTAAAACACACTGACACTCTCCCTACCTATAGTTTTCTGTCCCAATAAATTTTTTTTTTAAAGATGGTTGATGAATGCTTTAGCACAGTATAGCACAATGAGAATTTCCCTCACTGTCCTTCCCTGTCCCTACAAACAAGGTTTAGCACAGTAAAACACACTGACACTCTCCCTACCTATAGTTTTCTGTCCCTATAAATTTTTTTTTTTAAAGATGGTTGATGATGAATGCTTTAGCACAGTATAGCACAATGAGAATTTCCCTCACTGTCCTTCCCTGTCCCTACAAACAAGGTTTAGCACAGTAAAACACACTGACACTCTCCCTACCTATAGTTTTCTGTCCCTATAATTTTTTTTTTTAAAGATGGTTGATGATGAATGCTTTAGCACAGTATAGCACAATGAGAATTTCCCTCACTGTCCTTCCCTGTCCCTACAAACAAGGTTTAGCACAGTAAAACACACTGACACTCTCCCTACCTATAGTTTTCTGTCCCTATAAAAAAGTTTTTTTAAAGATGGTTGATGATGAATGCTTTAGCACAGTATAGCACAATGAGAATTTCCCTCACTGTCCTTCCCTGTCCCTACAAACAAGGTTTAACACAGTAAAACACACTGACACTCTCCCTACCTATAGTTTTCTGTCCCTATAAAAATTTTTTTTTAAAGATGGTTGATGATGAATGCTTTAGCACAGTATAGCACAATGAGAATTTCCCTCACTGTCCTTCCCTGTCCCTACAAACAAGGTTTAGCACAGTAAAACACACTGACACTCTCCCTACCTATAGTTTTCTGTCCCTATAAAAAAAGTTTTTTTAAAGATGGTTGATGATGAATGCTTTAGCACAGTATAGCACAATGAGAATTTCCCTCACTGTCCTTCCCTGTCCCTACAAACAAGGTTTAGCACAGTAAAACACACTGACACTCTCCCTACCTATAGTTTTCTGTCCCTATAATTTTTTTTTTTTAAAGATGGTTGATGATGAATGCTTTAGCACAGTATAGCACAATGAGAATTTCCATCACTGTACTTCCCTGTCCCTACAAACAAGGTTTAGCACAGTAAAACACAATGACACTCTCCCTACCTATAGTTTTCTGTCCCTATAAATTTTTTTTTTAAAGATGGTTGATGATGAATGCTTTAGCACAGTATAGCACAATGAGAATTTCCCTCACTGTCCTTCCCTGTCCCTACAAACAAGGTTTAGCACAGTAAAACACACTGACACTCTCCCTACCTATAGTTTTCTGTCCCTATAAAAATTTTTTTTTAAAGATGGTTGATGATGAATGCTTTAGCACAGTATAGCACAATGAGAATTTCCCTCACTGTCCTTCCCTGTCCCTACAAACAAGGTTTAGCACAGTAAAACACACTGACACTCTCCCTACCTATAGTTTTCTGTCCCAATAAATTTTTTTTTTAAAGATGGTTGATGAATGCTTTAGCACAGTATAGCACAATGAGAATTTCCCTCACTGTCCTTCCCTGTCCCTACAAACAAGGTTTAGCACAGTAAAACACACTGACACTCTCCCTACCTATAGTTTTCTGTCCCTATAAAAAAAATTTTTTAAAGATGGTTGATGATGAATGCTTTAGCACAGTATAGCACAATGAGAATTTCCCTCACTGTCCTTCCCTGTCCCTACAAACAAGGTTTAGCACAGTAAAACACACTGACACTCTCCCTACCTATAGTTTTCTGTCCCTATAATTTTTTTTTTTAAAGATGGTTGATGATGAATGCTTTAGCACAGTATAGCACAATGAGAATTTCCCTCACTGTCCTTCCCTGTCCCTACAAACAAGGTTTAGCACAGTAAAACACACTGACACTCTCCCTACCTATAGTTTTCTGTCCCTATAAAAAAGTTTTTTTAAAGATGGTTGATGATGAATGCTTTAGCACAGTATAGCACAATGAGAATTTCCCTCACTGTCCTTCCCTGTCCCTACAAACAAGGTTTAACACAGTAAAACACACTGACACTCTCCCTACCTATAGTTTTCTGTCCCTATAAATTTTTTTTTTTAAAGATGGTTGATGATGAATGCTTTAGCACAGTATAGCACAATGAGAATTTCCCTCACTGTCCTTCCCTGTCCCTACAAACAAGGTTTAGCACAGTAAAACACACTGACACTCTCCCTACCTATAGTTTTCTGTCCCTATAAAAAAAGTTTTTTTAAAGATGGTTGATGATGAATGCTTTAGCACAGTATAGCACAATGAGAATTTCCCTCACTGTCCTTCCCTGTCCCTACAAACAAGGTTTAGCACAGTAAAACACACTGACACTCTCCCTACCTATAGTTTTCTGTCCCTATAATTTTTTTTTTTTAAAGATGGTTGATGATGAATGCTTTAGCACAGTATAGCACAATGAGAATTTCCATCACTGTACTTCCCTGTCCCTACAAACAAGGTTTAGCACAGTAAAACACAATGACACTCTCCCTACCTATAGTTTTCTGTCCCTATAAATTTTTTTTTTTCAAGATGGTTGATGATGAATGCTTTAGCACAGTATAGCACAATGAGAATTTCCCTCACTGTCCTTCCCTGTCCCTACAAACAAGGTTTAGCACAGTAAAACACACTGACACTCTCCCTACCTATAGTTTTCTGTCCCTATAAAAATTTTTTTTTAAAGATGGTTGATGATGAATGCTTTAGCACAGTATAGCACAATGAGAATTTCCCTCACTGTCCTTCCCTGTCCCTACAAACAAGGTTTAGCACAGTAAAACACACTGACACTCTCCCTACCTATAGTTTTCTGTCCCTATAAAAATTTTTTTTTAAAGATGGTTGATGATGAATGCTTTAGCACAGTATAGCACAATGAGAATTTCCCTTACTGTCCTTCCCTGTCCCTACAAACAAGGTTTAGCACAGTAAAACACACTGACACTCTCCCTACCTATAGTTTTCTGTCCCTATAATTTTTTTTTTTAAAGATGGTTGATGATGAATGCTTTAGCACAGTATAGCACAATGAGAATTTCCCTCACTGTCCTTCCCTGTCCCTACAAACAAGGTTTAGCACAGTAAAACACACTGACACTCTCCCTACCTATAGTTTTCTGTCCCTATAAAAAAAGTTTTTTTAAAGATGGTTGATGATGAATGCTTTAGCACAGTATAGCACAATGAGAATTTCCCTCACTGTCCTTCCCTGTCCCTACAAACAAGGTTTAGCACAGTAAAACACACTGACACTCTCCCTACCTATAGTTTTCTGTCCCTATAATTTTTTTTTTTTAAAGATGGTTGATGATGAATGCTTTAGCACAGTATAGCACAATGAGAATTTCCCTCACTGTCCTTCCCTGTCCCTACAAACAAGGTTTAGCACAGTAAAACACACTGACACTCTCCCTACCTATAGTTTTCTGTCCCTATAAAAAAAGTTTTTTTAAAGATGGTTGATGATGAATGCTTTAGTACAGTATAGCACAATGAGAATTTCCCTCACTGTCCTTCCCTGTCCCTACAAACAAGGTTTAACACAGTAAAACACACTGACACTCTCCCTACCTATAGTTTTCTGTCCCTATAAAATTTTTTTTTTAAAGATGGTTGATGATGAATGCTTTAGCACAGTATAGCACAATGAGAATTTCCCTCACTGTCCTTCCCTGTCCCTACAAACAAGGTTTAGCACAGTAAAACACACTGACACTCTCCCTACCTATAGTTTTCTGTCCCTATAAAAAAAGTTTTTTTAAAGATGGTTGATGATGAATGCTTTAGCACAGTATAGCACAATGAGAATTTCCCTCACTGTCCTTCCCTGTCCCTACAAACAAGGTTTAGCACAGTAAAACACACTGACACTCTCCCTACCTATAGTTTTCTGTCCCTATAATTTTTTTTTTTTAAAGATGGTTGATGATGAATGCTTTAGCACAGTATAGCACAATGAGAATTTCCATCACTGTACTTCCCTGTCCCTACAAACAAGGTTTAGCACAGTAAAACACAATGACACTCTCCCTACCTATAGTTTTCTGTCCCTATAAAAATTTTTTTTTAAAGATGGTTGATGATGAATGCTTTAGCACAGTATAGCACAATGAGAATTTCCCTCACTGTCCTTCCCTGTCCCTACAAACAAGGTTTAGCACAGTAAAACACACTGACACTCTCCCTACCTATAGTTTTCTGTCCCTATAAATTTTTTTTTTTAAAGATGGTTGATGATGAATGCTTTAGCACAGTATAGCACAATGAGAATTTCCCTCACTGTCCTTCCCTGTCCCTACAAACAAGGTTTAGCACAGTAAAACACACTGACACTCTCCCTACCTATAGTTTTCTGTCCCTATAAAAAAAGTTTTTTTAAAGATGGTTGATGATGAATGCTTTAGCACAGTATAGCACAATGAGAATTTCCCTCACTGTCCTTCCCTGTCCCTACAAACAAGGTTTAGCACAGTAAAACACACTGACACTCTCCCTACCTATAGTTTTCTGTCCCTATAAAAATTTTTTTTTAAAGATGGTTGATGATGAATGCTTTAGCACAGTATAGCACAATGAGAATTTCCCTCACTGTCCTTCCCTGTCCCTACAAACAAGGTTTAGCACAGTAAAACACACTGACACTCTCCCTACCTATAGTTTTCTGTCCCTATAAAATTTTTTTTTTAAAGATGGTTGATGATGAATGCTTTAGCACAGTATAGCACAATGAGAATTTCCCTCACTGTCCTTCCCTGTCCCTACAAACAAGGTTTAGCACAGTAAAACACACTGACACTCTCCCTACCTATAGTTTTCTGTCCCTATAAAAATTTTTTTTTAAAGATGGTTGATGATGAATGCTTAAGCACAGTATAGCACAATGAGAATTTCCCTCACTGTCCTTCCCTGTCCCTACAAACAAGGTTTAGCACAGTAAAACACACTGACACTCTCCCTACCCATAGTTTTCTGTCCCTATAAAAAAGTTTTTTTAAAGATGGTTGATGATGAATGCTTTAGCACAGTATAGCACAATGAGAATTTCCCTCACTGTCCTTCCCTGTCCCTACAAACAAGGTTTAGCACAGTAAAACACACTGACACTCTCCCTACCTATAGTTTTCTGTCCCTATAATTTTTTTTTTTTAAAGATGGTTGATGATGATTGATGAATGCTTTAGCACAGTATAGCACAATGAGAATTTCCCTCACTGTCCTTCCCTGTCCCTACAAACAAGGTTTAGCACAGTAAAACACACTGACACTCTCCCTACCTATAGTTTTCTGTCCCTATAATTATTTTTTTTTAAAGATGGTTGATGATGAATGCTTTAGCACAGTATAGCACAATGAGAATTTCCCTCACTGTCCTTCCCTATAAATTTTTTTTTTTAAAGATGGTTGATGATGAATGCTTTAGCACAGTATAGCACAATGAGAATTTCCCTCACTGTCCTTCCCTGTCCCTACAAACAAGGTTTAGCACAGTAAAACACAATGACACTCTCCCTACCTATAGTTTTCTGTCCCTATAAAAAATTTTTTTTAAAGATGGTTGATGATGAATGCTTTAGCACAGTATAGCACAATGAGAATTTCCCTTACTGTCCTTCCCTGTCCCTACAAACAAGGTTTAGCACAGTAAAACACACTGACACTCTCCCTACCTATAGTTTTCTGTCCCTATAAAAATTTTTTTTTAAAGATGGTTGATGATGAATGCTTTAGCACAGTATAGCACAATGAGAATTTCCCTCACTGTCCTTCCCTGTCCCTACAAACAAGGTTTAGCACAGTAAAACACACTGACACTCTCCCTACCTATAGTTTTCTGTCCCTATAAAAAAAGTTTTTTTAAAGATGGTTGATGATGAATGCTTTAGCACAGTATAGCACAATGAGAATTTCCCTCACTGTCCTTCCCTGTCCCTACAAACAAGGTTTAGCACAGTAAAACACACTGACACTCTCCCTACCTATAGTTTTCTGTCCCTATAAAAAAAGTTTTTTTAAAGATGGTTGATGATGAATGCTTTAGCACAGTATAACACAATGAGAATTTCCCTCACTGTCCTTCCCTGTCCCTACAAACAAGGTTTAGCACAGTAAATGACACTGACACTCTCCCTACCTATAGTTTTCTGTCCCTATAAATTTTTTTTTTTAAAGATGGTTGATGATGAATGCTTTAGCACAGTATAGCACAATGAGAATTTCCCTCACTGTCCTTCCCTGTATCTACAAACAAGGTTTAGCACAGTAAAACACACTGACACTCTCCCTACCTATAGTTTTCTGTCCCTATAAAAAAAGTTTTTTTAAAGATGGTTGATGATGAATGCTTTAGCACAGTATAGCACAATGAGAATTTCCCTCACTGTCCTTCCCTGTCCCTACAAACAAGGTTTAGCACAGTAAAACACACTGACACTCTCCCTACCTATAGTTTTCTGTCCCTATAATTTTTTTTTTTTAAAGATGGTTGATGATGAATGCTTTAGCACAGTATAGCACAATGAGAATTTCCCTCACTGTCCTTCCCTGTCCCTACAAACAAGGTTTAGCACAGTAAAACACACTGACACTCTCCCTACCTATAGTTTTCTGTCCCTATAAAAAAAGTTTTTTTAAAGATGGTTGATGATGAATGCTTTAGTACAGTATAGCACAATGAGAATTTCCCTCACTGTCCTTCCCTGTCCCTACAAACAAGGTTTAACACAGTAAAACACACTGACACTCTCCCTACCTATAGTTTTCTGTCCCTATAAAATTTTTTTTTTAAAGATGGTTGATGATGAATGCTTTAGCACAGTATAGCACAATGAGAATTTCCCTCACTGTCCTTCCCTGTCCCTACAAACAAGGTTTAGCACAGTAAAACACACTGACACTCTCCCTACCTATAGTTTTCTGTCCCTATAAAAAAAGTTTTTTTAAAGATGGTTGATGATGAATGCTTTAGCACAGTATAGCACAATGAGAATTTCCCTCACTGTCCTTCCCTGTCCCTACAAACAAGGTTTAGCACAGTAAAACACACTGACACTCTCCCTACCTATAGTTTTCTGTCCCTATAATTTTTTTTTTTTAAAGATGGTTGATGATGAATGCTTTAGCACAGTATAGCACAATGAGAATTTCCATCACTGTACTTCCCTGTCCCTACAAACAAGGTTTAGCACAGTAAAACACAATGACACTCTCCCTACCTATAGTTTTCTGTCCCTATAAAAATTTTTTTTTAAAGATGGTTGATGATGAATGCTTTAGCACAGTATAGCACAATGAGAATTTCCCTCACTGTCCTTCCCTGTCCCTACAAACAAGGTTTAGCACAGTAAAACACACTGACACTCTCCCTACCTATAGTTTTCTGTCCCTATAAAATTTTTTTTTTAAAGATGGTTGATGATGAATGCTTTAGCACAGTATAGCACAATGAGAATTTCCCTCACTGTCCTTCCCTGTCCCTACAAACAAGGTTTAGCACAGTAAAACACACTGACACTCTCCCTACCTATAGTTTTCTGTCCCTATAAAAAAAGTTTTTTTAAAGATGGTTGATGATGAATGCTTTAGCACAGTATAGCACAATGAGAATTTCCCTCACTGTCCTTCCCTGTCCCTACAAACAAGGTTTAGCACAGTAAAACACACTGACACTCTCCCTACCTATAGTTTTCTGTCCCTATAAAAATTTTTTTTTAAAGATGGTTGATGATGAATGCTTTAGCACAGTATAGCACAATGAGAATTTCCCTCACTGTCCTTCCCTGTCCCTACAAACAAGGTTTAGCACAGTAAAACACACTGACACTCTCCCTACCTATAGTTTTCTGTCCCTATAAAAATTTTTTTTTAAAGATGGTTGATGATGAATGCTTTAGCACAGTATAGCACAATGAGAATTTCCCTCACTGTCCTTCCCTGTCCCTACAAACAAGGTTTAGCACAGTAAAACACACTGACACTCTCCCTACCTATAGTTTTCTGTCCCTATAAAAATTTTTTTTTAAAGATGGTTGATGATGAATGCTTAAGCACAGTATAGCACAATGAGAATTTCCCTCACTGTCCTTCCCTGTCCCTACAAACAAGGTTTAGCACAGTAAAACACACTGACACTCTCCCTACCCATAGTTTTCTGTCCCTATAAAAAAGTTTTTTTAAAGATGGTTGATGATGAATGCTTTAGCACAGTATAGCACAATGAGAATTTCCCTCACTGTCCTTCCCTGTCCCTACAAACAAGGTTTAGCACAGTAAAACACACTGACACTCTCCCTACCTATAGTTTTCTGTCCCTATAATTTTTTTTTTTTAAAGATGGTTGATGATGATTGATGAATGCTTTAGCACAGTATAGCACAATGAGAATTTCCCTCACTGTCCTTCCCTGTCCCTACAAACAAGGTTTAGCACAGTAAAACACACTGACACTCTCCCTACCTATAGTTTTCTGTCCCTATAATTATTTTTTTTTAAAGATGGTTGATGATGAATGCTTTAGCACAGTATAGCACAATGAGAATTTCCCTCACTGTCCTTCCCTATAAATTTTTTTTTTTAAAGATGGTTGATGATGAATGCTTTAGCACAGTATAGCACAATGAGAATTTCCCTCACTGTCCTTCCCTGTCCCTACAAACAAGGTTTAGCACAGTAAAACACAATGACACTCTCCCTACCTATAGTTTTCTGTCCCTATAAAAAATTTTTTTTAAAGATGGTTGATGATGAATGCTTTAGCACAGTATAGCACAATGAGAATTTCCCTTACTGTCCTTCCCTGTCCCTACAAACAAGGTTTAGCACAGTAAAACACACTGACACTCTCCCTACCTATAGTTTTCTGTCCCTATAAAAATTTTTTTTTAAAGATGGTTGATGATGAATGCTTTAGCACAGTATAGCACAATGAGAATTTCCCTCACTGTCCTTCCCTGTCCCTACAAACAAGGTTTAGCACAGTAAAACACACTGACACTCTCCCTACCTATAGTTTTCTGTCCCTATAAAAAAAGTTTTTTTAAAGATGGTTGATGATGAATGCTTTAGCACAGTATAGCACAATGAGAATTTCCCTCACTGTCCTTCCCTGTCCCTACAAACAAGGTTTAGCACAGTAAAACACACTGACACTCTCCCTACCTATAGTTTTCTGTCCCTATAAAAAAAGTTTTTTTAAAGATGGTTGATGATGAATGCTTTAGCACAGTATAACACAATGAGAATTTCCCTCACTGTCCTTCCCTGTCCCTACAAACAAGGTTTAGCACAGTAAATGACACTGACACTCTCCCTACCTATAGTTTTCTGTCCCTATAAATTTTTTTTTTTAAAGATGGTTGATGATGAATGCTTTAGCACAGTATAGCACAATGAGAATTTCCCTCACTGTCCTTCCCTGTATCTACAAACAAGGTTTAGCACAGTAAAACACACTGACACTCTCCCTACCTATAGTTTTCTGTCCCTATAAAAAAAGTTTTTTTAAAGATGGTTGATGATGAATGCTTTAGCACAGTATAGCACAATGAGAATTTCCCTCACTGTCCTTCCCTGTCCCTACAAACAAGGTTTAGCACAGTAAAACACACTGACACTCTCCCTACCTATAGTTTTCTGTCCCTATAATTTTTTTTTTTTAAAGATGGTTGATGATGAATGCTTTAGCACAGTATAGCACAATGAGCATTTCCCTCACTGTCCTTCCCTGTCCCTACAAACAAGGTTTAGCACAGTAAAACACACTGACACTCTCCCTACCTATAGTTTTCTGTCCCTATAAAAAAAGTTTTTTTAAAGATGGTTGATGATGAATGCTTTAGCACAGTATAGCACAATGAGAATTTCCCTCACTGTCCTTCCCTGTCCCTACAAACAAGGTTTAGCACAGTAAAACACACTGACACTCTCCCTACCTATAGTTTTCTGTCCCTATAATTTTTTTTTTTTAAAGATGGTTGATTATGAATGCTTTAGCACAGTATAGCACAATGAGAATTTCCCTCACTGTCCTTCCCTGTCCCTACAAACAAGGTTTAGCACAGTAAAACACACTGACACTCTCCCTACCTATAGTTTTCTGTCCCTATAATTTTTTTTTTTAAAGATGGTTGATGATGAATGCTTTAGCACAGTATAGCACAATGAGAATTTCCCTCACTGTCCTTCCCTGTCCCTACAAACAAGGTTTAGCACAGTAAAACACACTGACACTCTCCCTACCTATAGTTTTCTGTCCCTATAAAAATTTTTTTTTAAAGATGGTTGATGATGAATGCTTTAGCACAGTATAGCACAATGAGAATTTCCCTCACTGTCCTTCCCTGTCCCTACAAACAAGGTTTAGCACAGTAAAACACACTGACACTCTCCCTACCTATAGTTTTCTGTCCCTATAAAAAAAGTTTTTTTAAAGATGGTTGATGATGAATGCTTTAGCACAGTATAGCACAATGAGAATTTCCCTCACTGTCCTTCCCTGTCCCTACAAACAAGGTTTAGCACAGTAAAACACACTGACACTCTCCCTACCTATAGTTTTCTGTCCCTATAAAAATATTTTTTTAAAGATGGTTGATGATGAATGCTTTAGCACAGTATAGCACAATGAGAATTTCCCTCACTGTCCTTCCCTGTCCCTACAAACAAGGTTTAGCACAGTAAAACACACTGACACTCTCCCTGCCTATAGTTTTCTGTCCCTATAATTTTTTTTTTTAAAGATGGTTGATGATGAATGCTTTAGCACAGTATAGCACAATGAGAATTTCCCTCACTGTCCTTCCCTGTCCCTACAAACAAGGTTTAGCACAGTAAAACACACTGACACTCTCCCTACCTATAGTTTTCTGTCCCTATAAATTTTTTTTTTTAAAGATGGTTGATGATGAATGCTTTAGCACAGTATAGCACAATGAGAATTTCCCTCACTGTCCTTCCCTGTCCCTACAAACAAGGTTTAGCACAGTAAAACACACTGACACTCTCCCTACCTATAGTTTTCTGTCCCTATAAAAATTTTTTTTTAAAGATGGTTGATGATGAATGCTTTAGCACAGTATAGCACAATGAGAATTTCCCTCACTGTCCTTCCCTGTCCCTACAAACAAGGTTTAGCACAGTAAAACACACTGACACTCTCCCTACCTATAGTTTTCTGTCCCTATATTTTTTTTTTTTAAAGATGGTTGATGATGAATGCTTTAGCACAGTATAGCACAATGAGAATTTCCCTCACTGTCCTTCCCTGTCCCTACAAACAAGGTTTAGCACAGTAAAACACACTGACACTCTCCCTACCTATAGTTTTCTGTCCCTATAAAAAAAGTTTTTTTAAAGATGGTTGATGATGAATGCTTTAGCACAGTATAGCACAATGAGAATTTCCCTCACTGTCCTTCCCTGTCCCTACAAACAAGGTTTAGCACAGTAAAACACACTGACACTCTCCCTACCTATAGTTTTCTGTCCCTATAAATTTTTTTTTTTAAAGATGGTTGATGATGAATGCTTTAGCACAGTATAGCACAATGAGAATTTCCCTCACTGTCCTTCCCTGTCCCTACAAACAAGGTTTAGCACAGTAAAACACACTGACACTCTCCCTACCTATAGTTTTCTGTCCCTATAAAAATTTTTTTTTAAAGATGGTTGATGATGAATGCTTTAGCACAGTATAGCACAATGAGAATTTCCCTCACTGTCCTTCCCTGTCCCTACAAACAAGGTTTAGCACAGTAAAACACACTGACACTCTCCCTACTGTGACAGCAGGAAGGTAAAGTCACCTGGTTGCATCCAGGGGGGTAGATATATTTCGCCCAGATTCAGGCTTTACGCCGACTTATACAACTAGGTGGAGAGTTGTATAAGGCTAGTGGGCTCATGGATGACTCATACCTCTAGGGAGAGGGCTGGGCGTCGTGCAGACAGGGAGTTGATGAGACCAGCTGAAGCTTGTCAGCTCATTTAGGCCTCTATAAGAACTCCCAGCTTCATTAGATGTTAGCTCATGCCTGGAACCAGACCTGTGTGGACTGTCTAGGGAGAGTGAACCCCTGTGCGGTGAGACAAAGCCTGTGTGGCTATTTGCTTGGACATTTAAAACCAGGGACTTAGGGACTAGGACAGCACTAGGCTGATCCCAGTTGTTAGTTAGGAAACCTGTATGTTTAGTCAGAGGTCAACTTGACCAGGATTTATTTTGGTTATGTTTCTTTTGCTTTGCTGTGTTTTGTCACTGTAAATAGAAAATAAACCGCACCTTTTTGATTTTGAAAACCACAACCTCCGTTTGCTGGGCCTGTTTTGTGTGGGGAGCCCATCCCGGGGGTCAAACACACCCGCTGCCGAGCTAACCCCCTCACAGTTGGTGGAGAACCAGTGGCAGTCTTTTTTTAAGCCAGCATGGAGGAGATACTGAAACAGCTGGCTCTAGCAAATGCCAATCAACAGCAGACAAATGCAGGTTTGCAAAGGAGCCTTGCAGCCCAGCAGCAAGCTCATCAACAAGCCCAGCAGCAATCTGAGGCCCGCTTCATAGACCTGTTACAGAAGCAAGAGCAGAGACTACAACAAATGGAAGCAGTAATGCAGCAACGTCCGCAGACCAGTGAGGAAAGCCGTCCCACTAATACCGCGTCCTTTGGGGTGAGTCGTTTTTTGACAAAAATGACTGGAGAGGATGATCCAGAGGTATTTTTGACCACATTTGAAAGGACTGCTGAAAGAGAAAAGTGGCCTGAGGAGCAGTGGGCTGGACTGGTGGCTCCTCTGTTAACTGGTGAATCGCAGAAGGCTTACTATGACCTAGAGCCTGACCAAGCAAAAGACTATGTGATGCTAAAAGCTGAAATATTGGCAAGGCTGGGTGTCACCCAGGCTGTCCGGGCTCAGCGTGTGCATAACTGGACTTTCCAGCTTGGAAAACCCCCCAGGTCTCAAATGTATGATCTCATTCACCTGAGCAGAAAGTGGCTACAGCCAGAGACTTTGTCCGCACCAAAGATTGTGGAACGTGTTGTAATGGATCGGTTTTTGAGAGCTCTTCCTACTGCCATCCAAAAGTGGGTAAGCCATGGAGACCCAGAGACGGCCGATGGTCTTGTGGATCGTGTGGAGAAATACTTGGCTACAGAGAACCTGACGGCCTCTTCCAGAGACACTCGGACTTTCCACCCTAAGACCAGACCATCCCCAGGGGCGGATAAGAGGATTCCAAGGGGTAAGGGTGGAGAGAGTGAGAGGGTGGGAGCTCTACCCCAAGTTTGGCGAGAACAGCCTGGGAAATCAGCGGCTCAAGAGGCGACAAGAAGGATCGTTTGCTACCGCTGCCGGCAAGCGGGACATATTGCAGCCAATTGCCCGGTTGTGGAGGAACCCATGCAGTGTGACTTTCTGACGGGCAGACGTCAGTCGCTGTATGCGACAGTCGCATGCACTGCCATTCGAGGAACTGAGAAACATTTATGCAAAATGTGTGTTAATGGTAGAAATGTTGTGGTATTGCTGGATTCAGGTAGCCTTGTGACCCTGATAAAGGCTGAGTTAGTTAAAACAGAGGTCTCTGGGAATAGCAAGGTAGCTGTTATTTGTGTGCATGGGGACACCCGAGAGTATCCAGTGACTACAGTGTGTTTCGAGACCCCCAAAGGTACCCTCTCTCATCCAGTGGGCTTAGTATCTCAGTTACCGTATGACGCCATTGTGGGAAGGGATTTTCCGAAGTTCTGGGAACTGTGGGATGATCCTGAGCCCCTCACTGGTGCCCCTATGTACCAGGAATGTGATAGCCAGAACTCCCCTGAGAGTGGTGAGGACTCTCCGGAATTTCCCTTATCAGTATTGGCAGGGGAGACTCAAGAAACTGGAGAGGAGCCCACCTCCTCAGACAAAAACCTACCGTCTGTGGAGTTTTCTGATCTTGAGGTTCACAGGGAAAACTTTGCCACAGAACAGTTGAAAGACCCCGCCCTAATAAAGGCACGGGAAAACGTAGTGAAAATAGATGGCGAGTTAGTGAACCCAGATAATACCTGCACTTACCCATACTTCAGCGTAGAGAAGGACCTACTGTATCGGGTGGCAAAAAGGGCAGAAGAAACCGTTGAGCAGCTTGTGGTGCCCAAACCTTACAGGAAGTTGGTGTTGGAGTTGGCCCATGGGCACATTCTTGGAGGTCATCTGGGGACAGAGAAAACCCGAGAGAGGGTATTACAGAGATTCTATTGGCCGGGGGTGATGAAGGACGTAGAAAATTATTGTTCCTCCTGCCCTGTGTGTCAGAGGTTGGCCCCGATGCCACATTTCCGTAGCCCGCTGGTCCCTCTACCCATCATTGAGGTCCCGTTTGAGAGGATCGCCATGGATTTGGTAGGTCCTATAATCAAGTCCGCTAGGGGGCACCAGTACATATTAGTTATAATGGACTATGCCACCCGTTATCCAGAAGCGATCCCTCTCCGAAATACCTCGGCCAAAACCATAGCCAAAGAGCTATCTCTTGTTTTTAGCCGGGTGGGTATTTGTAAAGAACTGCTTACGGACCAAGGTACACCCTTTATGTCCCGGGTTATGAAAGAGCTGTGTAAATTGTTCAAAGTGACGCAATTGCGTACGTCTGTGTATCACCCCCAAACCGATGGGCTGGTTGAAAGATTCAACAAAACCCTAAAACAAATGTTGAAGAAAGTGGTGGATAGAGATGGAAAGGATTGGGACTGTTTACTTCCTTATTTGATGTTTGCTATTAGGGAGGTGCCCCAATCCTCTACGGGATTCTCCCCCTTTGAGTTACTGTATGGGAGACACCCAAGAGGGCTGTTGGATATTGCCAAGGAAACTTGGGAAAGTGAGAGTTCTCCCCACAGGAGTGTGATTGAGCATGTCGCCCTGATGCAAGATCGAATTGCACAGGTAATGCCCATCGTGAAGGAACATTTGGCCCAAGCGCAGTTGGCACAGCAGAGAGTGTACAACCGTGGAGCCAAGACCCGTACCTTTTCCCCGGGGGATAGGATATTGGTACTTGTCCCTACGGTTGAAAGTAAATTCCTTGCCAAATGGCAAGGCCCCTACGAGATAATGGAAAAAGTGAGCGAAGTGAATTACAAGGTCAGACAACCAGGAAGGCGAAAGCCCGAACAGATCTATCACGTTAATCTGTTGAAAGCCTGGAGGGATAGAGAGTCCCTAGTCGCAGACACTTGGTCACCAGCTCAAACTGGTTGCGTGATTCCTGAGGTTGGAATAGCAGCCACCTTGTCACAACCCCAACAACAGGAGGTTAAGGAGTTTGTGCTTCGCAACAAGGAGGTATTCTCTGAGCTGCCGGGACAAACATCTGGGGTAGAGCATGACATCATTACCCCGCCCGGTGAAAGGGTGAAGTTAAAACCCTATCGGATCCCAGAGGCTCGACGGGAGGCAATACGGGAGGAAGTACAGAAAATGCTGAACTTAGGGGTGATAGAGGAGTCCCAAAGTGATTGGTCTAGTCCCATCGTGTTGGTGCCTAAACCGGATGGGAGCTGGCGATTTTGTAACGATTTTCGTCAGTTGAACAAAGTTACAAAATTTGACACCTACCCCATGCCACGTATAGATGAGTTGATCGACCGGCTGGGAACAGCCCGATACATGACGACTCTTGACCTCACAAAAGGGTATTGGCAAATCCCCCTGGCCAAGTCGGCCAAAGAGAAAACCGCATTTGTAACCCCAGACGGGGCGTTCCAATATAAAAGAATGCCGTTCGGGTTACAGAATGCGCCGGCCACATTCCAGCGGAAAATGGACCAGATGCTGAGGCCCCATCGGAAGTATGCTGCGGCTTACCTGGATGACGTAATTGTCCATAGCACAGATTGGGCCTCACATCTGCCAAAAGTGCAAGCAGTCCTGGACTCTGTTCGGGAAGCGGGGTTTACAGCTAACCCCAAGAAGTGTACCATTGGGCAGGAGGAGGCCAAATATCTTGGGTACACCATTGGGAGGGGAGTAATAAAACCCCAACTCAACAAAGTCGAGGCCATCCAGAGTTGGCCACGTCCCAACAGCAAGAAGCAGGTACGAGCCTTTCTGGGAATCGCTGGGTATTATCGGCGATTCATTCCCCACTTTGCTTCTAAGGCTGTGCCCCTAACCAACCTGACGAAGGGGAAAGGGTCGGTCATGATTAAATGGACCCCCGAGGCTGAGGCAGCATTCCAATTCTTGAAACAAGCCTTATGTAGCCAGCCAGTGTTGTACTCACCCGACTTCTCTAAAGACTTTGTCGTACAAAGTGATGCGTCAGATGTGGGGTTAGGAGCAGTATTGTCCCAGGTCTGGAACGGGGAAGAGCACCCAGTCATTTACCTCAGCAGGAAGTTGAAGTCCCATGAGGTAAATTACGCCACCGTTGAAAAGGAGTGTTTAGCGGTGAAGTGGGCTCTAGATTCCCTTCGGTACTACCTGCTAGGTAGGCACTTTGACATGGTTACGGATCACGCTCCGTTAAAGTGGATGGCTCAAAACAAGGAAACAAATAGAAGAGTGAATAGGTGGTTCCTGGCCCTCCAGGAATTCAACTTCACAGTAAAGCATCGCCCTGGCGTTCAAATGGGGAATGTGGATGCTTTGTCTCGAGTACATGAATGCCTGATTGCTGGTGTTCCAACCCCGAGGTTAAAACAAGAGGGGGGGGGTATGTGACAGCAGGAAGGTAAAGTCACCTGGTTGCATCCAGGGGGGTAGATATATTTCGCCCAGATTCAGGCTTTACGCCGACTTATACAACTAGGTGGAGAGTTGTATAAGGCTAGTGGGCTCATGGATGACTCATACCTCTAGGGAGAGGGCTGGGCGTCGTGCAGACAGGGAGTTGATGAGACCAGCTGAAGCTTGTCAGCTCATTTAGGCCTCTATAAGAACTCCCAGCTTCATTAGATGTTAGCTCATGCCTGGAACCAGACCTGTGTGGACTGTCTAGGGAGAGTGAACCCCTGTGCGGTGAGACAAAGCCTGTGTGGCTATTTGCTTGGACATTTAAAACCAGGGACTTAGGGACTAGGACAGCACTAGGCTGATCCCAGTTGTTAGTTAGGAAACCTGTATGTTTAGTCAGAGGTCAACTTGACCAGGATTTATTTTGGTTATGTTTCTTTTGCTTTGCTGTGTTTTGTCACTGTAAATAGAAAATAAACCGCACCTTTTTGATTTTGAAAACCACAACCTCCGTTTGCTGGGCCTGTTTTGTGTGGGGAGCCCATCCCGGGGGTCACACACACCCGCTGCCGAGCTAACCCCCTCACACTACCTATAGTTTTCTGTCCCTATAAAAAAAGTTTTTTTAAAGATGGTTGATGATGAATGCTTTAGCACAGTATAGCACAATGAGAATTTCCCTCACTGTCCTTCCCTGTCCCTACAAACAAGGTTTAGCACAGTAAAACACACTGACACTCTCCCTACCTATAGTTTTCTGTCCCTATAAAAATTTTTTTTTAAAGATGGTTGATGATGAATGCTTTAGCACAGTATAGCACAATGAGAATTTCCCTCACTGTCCTTCCCTGTCCCTACAAACAAGGTTTAGCACAGTAAAACACACTGACACTCTCCCTACCTATAGTTTTCTGTCCCTATAAAAAATTTTTTTTTAAAGATGGTTGATGATGAATGCTTTAGCACAGTATAGCACAATGAGAATTTCCCTCACTGTC
This sequence comes from Rana muscosa, assembly GCA_029206835.1. Classification (NCBI taxonomy): domain Eukaryota; kingdom Metazoa; phylum Chordata; class Amphibia; order Anura; family Ranidae; genus Rana; species Rana muscosa. The sequence continues at coordinate 14,836,189 of CM055127.1, read as the reverse complement.
CTTCCCTGTCCCTACAAACAAGGTTTAGCACAGTAAAACACACTGACACTCTCCCTACCTATAGTTTTCTGTCCCTATAAATTTTTTTTTTTAAAGATGGTTGATGATGAATGCTTTAGCACAGTATAGCACAATGAGAATTTCCCTCACTGTCCTTCCCTGTCCCTACAAACAAGGTTTAGCACAGTAAAACACACTGACACTCTCCCTACCTATAGTTTTCTGTCCCTATAAAAAAAGTTTTTTTAAAGATGGTTGATGATGAATGCTTTAGCACAGTATAGCACAATGAGAATTTCCCTCACTGTCCTTCCCTGTCCCTACAAACAAGGTTTAGCACAGTAAAACACACTGACACTCTCCCTACCTATAGTTTTCTGTCCCTATAATTTTTTTTTTTTTAAAGATGGTTGATGATGAATGCTTTAGCACAGTATAGCACAATGAGAATTTCCCTCACTGTCCTTCCCTGTCCCTACAAACAAGGTTTAGCACAGTAAAACACACTGACACTCTCCCTACCTATAGTTTTCTGTCCCTATAATTTTTTTTTTTAAAGATGGTTGATGATGAATGCTTTAGCACAGTATAGCACAATGAGAATTTCCCTCACTGTCCTTCCCTATAAATTTTTTTTTTTAAAGATGGTTGATGATGAATGCTTTAGCACAGTATAGCACAATGAGAATTTCCCTCACTGTCCTTCCCTGTCCCTACAAACAAGGTTTAGCACAGTAAAACACACTGACACTCTCCCTACCTATAGTTTTCTGTCCCTATAAAAATTTTTTTTTAAAGATGGCTGATGATGAATGCTTTAGCACAGTATAGCACGATGAGAATTTCCCTCACTGTCCTTCCCTGTCCCTACAAACAAGGTTTAGCACAGTAAAACACACTGACACTCTCCCTACCTATAGTTTTCTGTCCCTATAAAAAAAGTTTTTTTAAAGATGGTTGATGATGAATGCTTTAGCACAGTATAGCACAATGAGAATTTCCCTCACTGTCCTTCCCTGTCCCTACAAACAAGGTTTAGCACAGTAAAACACACTGACACTCTCCCTACCTATAGTTTTCTGTCCCTATAAAAAATTTTTTTTAAAGATGGTTGATGATGAATGCTTTAGCACAGTATAGCACAATGAGAATTTCCCTCACTGTCCTTCCCTGTCCCTACAAACAAGGTTTAGCACAGTAAAACACACTGACACTCTCCCTACCTATAGTTTTCTGTCCCTATAAAAAAAGTTTTTTTAAAGATGGTTGATGATGAATGCTTTAGCACAGTATAGCACAATGAGAATTTCCCTCACTGTCCTTCCCTGTCCCTACAAACAAGGTTTAGCACAGTAAAACACACTGACACTCTCCCTACCTATAGTTTTCTGTCCCTATAAAAAAAGTTTTTTTAAAGATGGTTGATGATGAATGCTTTAGCACAGTATAGCACAATGAGAATTTCCCTCACTGTCCTTCCCTGTCCCTACAAACAAGGTTTAGCACAGTAAATGACACTGACACTCTCCCTACCTATAGTTTTCTGTCCCTATAAATTTTTTTTTTAAAGATGGTTGATGATGAATGCTTTAGCACAGTATAGCACAATGAGAATTTCCATCACTGTCCTTCCCTGTCCCTACAAACAAGGTTTAGCACAGTAAAACACACTGACACTCTCCCTACCTATAGTTTTCTGTCCCTATAAAAAAAGTTTTTTTTAAAGATGGTTGATGATGAATGCTTTAGCACAGTATAGCACAATGAGAATTTCCCTCACTGTCCTTCCCTGTCCCTACAAACAAGGTTTAGCACAGTAAAACACACTGACACTCTCCCTACCTATAGTTTTCTGTCCCTATAAAAAATTTTTTTTTAAAGATGGTTGATGATGAATGCTTTAGCACAGTATAGCACAATGAGAATTTCCCTCACTGTCCTTCCCTGTCCCTACAAACAAGGTTTAGCACAGTAAAACACACTGACACTCTCCCTACTGTGACAGCAGGAAGGTAAAGTCACCTGGTTGCATCCAGGGGGGTAGATATATTTCGCCCAGATTCAGGCTTTACGCCGATTTATACAGCTAGGTGGAGAGTTGTATAAGCCCAGCTGAGACTAGTGGGCTCATTGATGACTCATACCTCTAGGGAGAGGGCTGGGCGTCGTGCAGACAGGGAGTTGATGAGTCCAGCTGAACCTTGTCAGCTCATTTAGGCCTCTATAAGAAAGCCCAGATTCATTAGATGTTAGCTCATGCCTGGAAGCAGACCTGTGTGGACTGTCTAGGGAGAGTGAACCCCTGTGCGGTGAGAGAAAGCCTGTGTGGCTATATTTTGCTTGGACATTTAAAACCAGGGACTAGGACAGCACTAGGCTGATCCCAGTTGTTAGTTAGGAAACCTGTATGTTTAGTCAGAGGTCAAGTTGACCAGGATTTATTTTGTTTGTTTCTTTTGCTTTGCTGTGTTTTTGTCACTGTAAATAGAAAATAAACGGCACCTTTTTGATTTTGAAAACCACAACCTCCGTCTGCTGGGCCTGTTTTTGTGTGGGGAGCCCATCCCGGGGGTCACACACACCCGCTGCCGAGCTAACCCCCTCACAGTTGGTGGAGAACCAGTGGCAGTTTTTTTTTAAGCCAGCATGGAGGAGATACTGAAACAGCTGGCTCTAGCAAATGCCAATCAACAGCAGACAAATGCAGGTTTGCAAAAGAGCCTTGCAGCTCAACAACAGAACTTCGCAGCCCAGCAGCAAGCTCATCAACAGAGCCTTGCAGCCCAGCAGCAAGCTCACCAACAGAGTCTGGAAGCTCAGCAACAAGCCCAGCAACGATCTGAGGCCCGCTTCATAGACCTATTACAGAAGCAAGAGCAGAGACTACAACAAATGGAAGCAGTAATGCAGCAACGTCCGCAGACCAGTGAGGAAAGCCGTCCCACTAATACCGCGTCCTTTGGGGTGAGTCGTTTATTGACAAAAATGACTGGAGAGGATGATCCAGAGGTATTTTTGACCACGTTTGAAAGGACTGCTGAAAGAGAAAAGTGGCCTGAGGAGCAGTGGGCTGGACTGGTGGCTCCTCTGTTAACGGGTGAATCGCAGAAAGCTTACTATGACCTAGAGCCTGACCAAGCAAAAGACTATGTGATGCTAAAAGCTGAAATATTGGCAAGGCTGGGTGTCACCCTGGCTGTCCGGGCTCAGCGTGTGCATAACTGGACTTTCCAGCTTGGAAAACCCCCCAGGTCTCAAATGTATGATCTCATTCACCTGAGCAGAAAGTGGCTACAGCCAGAGACTTTGTCCGCACCAAAGATTGTGGAACGTGTTGTAATGGATCGGTTTTTGAGAGCTCTTCCTACTGCCATCCAAAAGTGGGTAAGCCATGGAGACCCAGAGACGGCCGATGGTCTTGTGGATCGTGTGGAGAAATACTTGGCTACAGAGAACCTGACGGCCTCTTCCAGAGACACTCGGACTTTCCACCCTAAGACCAGACCATCCCCAGGGGCGGATAAGATGATTCCAAGGGGTAAGGGTGGAGAGAGTGAGAGGGTGGGAGCTCTACCCCAAGTTTGGCGAGAACAGCCTGGGAAATCAGCGGCTCAAGAGGCGGCAAGAAGGATCATTTGCTACCGCTGCCGGCAAGCGGGACATATTGCAGCAAATTGCCCGGTTTTGGAGGAACCCATGCAGTGTGACTTTCTGACGGGCAGACGTCAGTCGCTGTGTGCGACAGTCGCATGCACTGCCATTCGGGGAACTGAGAAACATTTATGCAAAATGTGTATTAATGGTAGAAATGTTGTGGTATTGCTGGATTCAGGTAGCCTTGTGACCCTGATAAAGGCTGAATTAGTTAAAACAGAGGTCTCTGGGAATAGCAAGGTAGCTGTTATTTGTGTGCATGGGGACACCCGAGAGTATCCAGTGACTACAGTGTGTTTCGAGACCCCCAAAGGTACCCTTTCTCATCCAGTGGGCTTAGTGTCTCAGTTACCGCATGACGCCATTGTGGGAAGGGATTTTCCGAAGTTCTGGGAACTGTGGGATGATCCTGAGCCCCCCACTGGTGCCCCTATGTACCAGGAATATGATAGCCAGAACTCCTCTGAGAGTGGTGAGGACTCTCCCGAATTTCCCTTGTCAGTATTGGCAGGGGAGACTCAAGAAACTGGAGAGGAGCCCACCTCCTCAGACGAAAACCTACCGTCTGTGGAGTTTTCTGATCTTGAGGTTCACAGGGAAAACTTTGCCACAGAACAGTTGAAAGACCCCGCCCTAATAAAGGCACGGGAAAACGTAGTGAAAATAGATGGCGAGTTAGTGAACCCAGATAATACCTGCACTTACCCATACTTCAGCGTAGAGAAGGACCTACTGTATCGGGTGGCAAAAAGGGCAGAAGAAACCGTTGAGCAGCTTGTGGTGCCCAAACCTTACAGGAAGTTGGTGTTGGAGTTGGCCCATGGGCACATTCTTGGAGGTCATCTGGGGACAGAGAAAACCCGAGAGAGGGTATTACAGAGATTCTATTGGCCTGGGGTGATGAAGGACATAGAAAATTATTGTTCCTCCTGCCCTGTGTGTCAGAGGTCGGCCCCGATGCCACACTTCCGTAGCCCGCTGGTCCCTCTACCCATCATTGAGGTCCCGTTTGAGAGAATCGCAATGGATTTGGTAGGTCCTATAATCAAGTCCGCTAGGGGGCACCAGTACATATTGGTTATAATGGACTATGCCACCCGTTATCCAGAAGCGATCCCTCTCAGAAATACCTCGGCCAAAACCATAGCCAAAGAGCTATCTCTTGTTTTTAGCCGGGTGGGTATTTGTAAAGAACTGCTTACGGACCAAGGTACACCCTTTATGTCCCGGGTTATGAAGGAGCTGTGTAAATTGTTCAAAGTGACGCAATTACGTACATCTGTGTATCACCCCCAAACCGATGGGCTGGTTGAAAGATTCAACAAAACCCTAAAACAAATGTTGAAGAAAGTGGTGGATAGGGATGGAAAGGATTGGGACTGTCTACTTCCTTATTTGATGTTTGCTATTAGGGAGGTGCCCCAATCCTCTACGGGATTCTCCCCCTTTGAGTTACTGTATGGGAGACACCCAAGAGGGCTGTTGGATATTGCCAAGGAAACTTGGGAAAGTGAGAGTTCTCCCCACAGGAGTGTGATTGAGCATGTCGCCCTGATGCAAGATCGAATTGCACAGGTAATGCCCATCGTGAAGGAACATTTGGCCCAAGCGCAGTTGGCACAGCAGAGAGTGTACAACCGTGGAGCCAAGACCCGTACCTTTTCCCCGGGGGATAGGATATTGGTACTTGTCCCTACGGTTGAAAGTAAATTCCTTGCCAAATGGCAAGGCCCCTACGAGATAATGGAAAAAGTGAGCGAAGTGAATTACAAGGTCAGACAACCAGGAAGGCGAAAGCCCGAACAGATCTATCACGTTAATCTGTTGAAAGCCTGGAGGGATAGAGAGTCCCTAGTCGCAGACACTTGGTCACCAGCTCAGACTGGTTGCGTGATTCCTGAGGTTGGAATCGCAGCCACCTTGTCACAACCCCAACAACAGGAGGTTAAGGAGTTTGTGCTTCGCAACAAGGAGGTATTCTCTGAGCTGCCGGGACAAACATCTGGGGTAGAGCATGACATTATTACCCCGCCCGGTGAAAGGGTGAAGTTAAAACCCTATCGGATCCCAGAGGCCCGACGGGAGGCAATACGGGAGGAAGTACAGAAAATGCTGAACTTAGGGGTGATAGAGGAGTCCCAAAGTGATTGGTCTAGTCCCATTGTGTTGGTGCCTAAACCGGATGGGAGCTGGCGATTTTGTAACGATTTTCGTCAGTTGAACAAAGTTACAAAATTTGACACCTACCCCATGCCACGTATAGATGAGTTGATCGACCGGCTGGGAACAGCCCGATACATGACGACTCTTGACCTCACAAAAGGGTATTGGCAAATCCCCCTGGCCAAGTCAGCCAAAGAGAAAACCGCATTTGTAACCCCAGACGGGGCGTTCCAATATAAAAGAATGCCGTTCGGGTTACAGAATGCGCCGGCCACATTCCAGCGGAAAATGGACCAGATGCTGAGGCCCCATCGGAAGTATGCTGCGGCTTACCTGGATGACGTAATTGTCCATAGCACAGATTGGGCCTCACATCTGCCAAAAGTGCAAGCAGTCCTGGACTCTGTTCGGGAAGCAGGGTTTACGGCTAACCCCAAGAAGTGTACCATTGGGCAGGAGGAGGCCAAATATCTTGGGTACACCATTGGGAGGGGAGTAATAAAACCCCAACTCAACAAAGTCGAGGCCATCCAGAGTTGGCCACGTCCCAACAGCAAGAAGCAGGTACGAGCCTTTCTGGGAATCGCTGGGTATTATCGGCGATTCATTCCCCACTTTGCTTCTAAGGCTGTGCCCCTAACCAACCTGACGAAGGGGAAAGGGTCGGTCATGATTAAATGGACCCCCGAGGCTGAGGCAGCATTCCAATTCTTGAAACAAGCCTTATGTAGCCAGCCAGTGTTGTACTCACCCGACTTCTCTAAAGACTTTGTCGTACAAAGTGATGCGTCAGATGTGGGGTTAGGAGCAGTATTGTCCCAGGTCTGGAACGGGGAAGAGCACCCAGTCATTTACCTCAGCAGGAAGTTGAAGTCCCATGAGGTAAATTACGCCACCGTTGAAAAGGAGTGTTTAGCGGTGAAGTGGGCTCTAGATTCCCTTCGGTACTACCTGCTAGGTAGGCACTTTGACATGGTTACGGATCACGCTCCGTTAAAGTGGATGGCTCAAAACAAGGAAACAAATAGAAGAGTGAATAGGTGGTTCCTGGCCCTCCAGGAATTCAACTTCACAGTAAAGCATCGCCCTGGCGTTCAAATGGGGAATGTGGATGCTTTGTCTCGAGTACATGAATGCCTGATTGCTGGTGTTCCAACCCCGAGGTTAAAACAAGAGGGGGGGGTATGTGACAGCAGGAAGGTAAAGTCACCTGGTTGCATCCAGGGGGGTAGATATATTTCGCCCAGATTCAGGCTTTACGCCGATTTATACAGCTAGGTGGAGAGTTGTATAAGCCCAGCTGAGACTAGTGGGCTCATTGATGACTCATACCTCTAGGGAGAGGGCTGGGCGTCGTGCAGACAGGGAGTTGATGAGTCCAGCTGAACCTTGTCAGCTCATTTAGGCCTCTATAAGAAAGCCCAGATTCATTAGATGTTAGCTCATGCCTGGAAGCAGACCTGTGTGGACTGTCTAGGGAGAGTGAACCCCTGTGCGGTGAGAGAAAGCCTGTGTGGCTATATTTTGCTTGGACATTTAAAACCAGGGACTAGGACAGCACTAGGCTGATCCCAGTTGTTAGTTAGGAAACCTGTATGTTTAGTCAGAGGTCAAGTTGACCAGGATTTATTTTGTTTGTTTCTTTTGCTTTGCTGTGTTTTTGTCACTGTAAATAGAAAATAAACGGCACCTTTTTGATTTTGAAAACCACAACCTCCGTCTGCTGGGCCTGTTTTTGTGTGGGGAGCCCATCCCGGGGGTCACACACACCCGCTGCCGAGCTAACCCCCTCACACTACCTATAGTTTTCTGTCCCTATAAAAAAAGTTTTTTTAAAGATGGTTGATGATGAATGCTTTAGCACAGTATAGCACTATGAGAATTTCCCTCACTGTCCTTCCCTGTCCCTACAAACAAGGTTTAGCACAGTAAAACACACTGACACTCTCCCTACCTATAGTTTTCTGTCCCTATAAAAATTTTTTTTAAAGATGGTTGATGATGAATGCTTTAGCACAGTATAGCACAATGAGAATTTCCCTCACTGTCCTTCCCTGTCCCTACAAACAAGGTTTAGCACAGTAAAACACACTGACACTCTCCCTGCCTATAGTTTTCTGTCCCTATAATTTTTTTTTTAAAGATGGTTGATGATGAATGCTTTAGCACAGTATAGCACAATGAGAATTTCCCTCACTGTCCTTCCCTGTCCCTACAAACAAGGTTTAGCACAGTAAAACACACTGACACTCTCACTACCTATAGTTTTCTGTCCCTATAAATTTTTTTTTTAAAGATGGTTGATTATGAATGCTTTAGCACAGTATAGCACAATGAGAATTTCCCTCACTGTCCTTCCCTGTCCCTACAAACAAGGTTTAGCACAGTAAAACACACTGACACTCTCCCTACCTATAGTTTTCTGTCCCTATAATTTTTTTTTTTTAAAGATGGTTGATGATGAATGCTTTAGCACAGTATAGCACAATGAGAATTTCCCTCACTGTCCTTCCCTGTCCCTACAAACAAGGTTTAGCACAGTAAAACACACTGACACTCTCCCTACCTATAGTTTTCTGTCCCTATAAATTTTTTTTTTTAAAGATGGTTGATGATGAATGCTTTAGCACAGTATAGCACAATGAGAATTTCCCTCACTGTCCTTCCCTGTCCCTACAAACAAGGTTTAGCACAGTAAAACACACTGACACTCTCCCTACCTATAGTTTTCTGTCCCTATAATTTTTTTTTTTTAAAGATGGTTGATGATGAATGCTTTAGCACAGTATAGCACAATGAGAATTTCCCTCACTGTCCTTCCCTGTCCCTACAAACAAGGTTTAGCACAGTAAAACACACTGACACTCTCCCTACCTATAGTTTTCTGTCCCTATAAAAAAAGTTTTTTTAAAGATGGTTGATGATGAATGCTTTAGCACAGTATAGCACAATGAGAATTTCCCTCACTGTCCTTCCCTGTCCCTACAAACAAGGTTTAGCACAGTAAAACACACTGACACTCTCCCTACCTATAGTTTTCTGTCCCTATAAATTTTTTTTTTAAAGATGGTTGATGATGAATGCTTTAGCACAGTATAGCACAATGAGAATTTCCCTCACTGTCCTTCCCTGTCCCTACAAACAAGGTTTAGCACAGTAAAACACACTGACACTCTCCCTGCCTATAGTTTTCTGTCCCTATAATTTTTTTTTTAAAGATGGTTGATGATGAATGCTTTAGCACAGTATAGCACAATGAGAATTTCCCTCACTGTCCTTCCCTGTCCCTACAAACAAGGTTTAGCACAGTAAAACACACTGACACTCTCCCTACCTATAGTTTTCTGTCCCTATAAATTTTTTTTTAAAGATGGTTGATTATGAATGCTTTAGCACAGTATAGCACAATGAGAATTTCCCTCACTGTCCTTCCCTGTCCCTACAAACAAGTTTTAGCACAGTAAAACACACTGACACTCTCCCTACCTATAGTTTTCTGTCCCTATAAATTTTTTTTTTAAAGATGGTTGATGATGAATGCTTTAGCACAGTATAGCACAATGAGAATTTCCCTCACTGTCCTTCCCTGTCCCTACAAACAAGGTTTAGCACAGTAAAACACGCTGACACTCTCCCTACCTATAGTTTTCTGTCCCTATAAAAATTTTTTTTTAAAGATGGTTGATGATGAATGCTTTAGCACAGTATAGCACAATGAGAATTTCCCTCACTGTCCTTCCCTGTCCCTACAAACAAGGTTTAGCACAGTAAAACACACTGACACTCTCCCTACCTATAGTTTTCTGTCCCTATAAAAAATTTTTTTTTAAAGATGGTTGATGATGAATGCTTTAGCACAGTATAGCACAATGAGAATTTCCCTCACTGTCCTTCCCTGTCCCTACAAACAAGGTTTAGCACAGTAAAACACACTGACACTCTCCCTACCTATAGTTTTCTGTCCCTATAAAAAAAGTTTTTTTAAAGATGGTTGATGATGAATGCTTTAGCACAGTATAGCACAATGAGAATTTCCCTCACTGTCCTTCCCTGTCCCTACAAACAAGGTTTAGCACAGTAAAACACACTGACACTCTCCCTACCTATAGTTTTCTGTCCCTATAATTATTTTTTTTAAAGATGGTTGATGATGAATGCTTTAGCACAGTATAGCACAATGAGAATTTCCCTCACTGTCCTTCCCTGTCCCTACAAACAAGGTTTAGCACAGTAAAACACACTGACACTCTCCCTGCCTATAGTTTTCTGTCCCTATAATTTTTTTTTTAAAGATGGTTGATGATGAATGCTTTAGCACAGTATAGCACAATGAGAATTTCCCTCACTGTCCTTCCCTGTCCCTACAAACAAGGTTTAGCACAGTAAAACACACTGACACTCTCCCTACCTATAGTTTTCTGTCCCTATAATTTTTTTTTTTAAAGATGGTTGATTATGAATGCTTTAGCACAGTATAGCACAATGAGAATTTCCCTCACTGTCCTTCCCTGTCCCTACAAACAAGGTTTAGCACAGTAAAACACACTGACACTCTCCCTACCTATAGTTTTCTGTCCCTATATTTTTTTTTTTTTTAAAGATGGTTGATGATGAATGCTTTAGCACAGTATAGCACAATGAGAATTTCCCTCACTGTCCTTCCCTGTCCCTACAAACAAGGTTTAGCACAGTAAAACACACTGACACTCTCCCTACCTATAGTTTTCTGTCCCTATAATTTTTTTTTTTAAAGATGGTTGATTATGAATGCTTTAGCACAGTATAGCACAATGAGAATTTCCCTCACTGTCCTTCCCTGTCCCTACAAACAAGGTTTAGCACAGTAAAACACACTGACACTCTCCCTACCTATAGTTTTCTGTCCCTATAATTTTTTTTTTTTAAAGATGGTTGATGATGAATGCTTTAGCACAGTATAGCACAATGAGAATTTCCCTCACTGTCCTTCCCTGTCCCTACAAACAAGGTTTAGCACAGTAAAACACACTGACACTCTCCCTACCTATAGTTTTCTGTCCCTATATTTTTTTTTTTTTAAAGATGGTTGATGATGAATGCTTTAGCACAGTATAGCACAATGAGAATTTCCCTCACTGTCCTTCCCTGTCCCTACAAGCAAGGTTTAGCACAGTAAAACACACTGACACTCTCCCTACCTATAGTTTTCTGTCCCTATAATTTTTTTTTTTTAAAGATGGTTGATGATGAATGCTTTAGCACAGTATAGCACAATGAGAATTTCCCTCACTGTCCTTCCCTGTCCCTACAAACAAGGTTTAGCACAGTAAAACACACTGACACTCTCCCTACCTATAGTTTTCTGTCCCTATAAAAAAAGTTTTTTTAAAGATGGTTGATGATGAATGCTTTAGCACAGTATAGCACAATGAGAATTTCCCTCACTGTCCTTCCCTGTCCCTACAAACAAGGTTTAGCACAGTAAAACACACTGACACTCTCCCTACCTATAGTTTTCTGTCCCTATAAAATTTTTTTTTTAAAGATGGTTGATGATGAATGCTTTAGCACAGTATAGCACAATGAGAATTTCCCTCACTGTCCTTCCCTGTCCCTACAAACAAGGTTTAGCACAGTAAAACACACTGACACTCTCCCTACCTATAGTTTTCTGTCCCTATAAAATTTTTTTTTTAAAGATGGTTGATGATGAATGCTTTAGCACAGTATAGCACAATGAGAATTTCCCTCACTGTCCTTCCCTGTCCCTACAAACAAGGTTTAGCACAGTAAAACACACTGACACTCTCCCTACCTATAGTTTTCTGTCCCTATAAATTTTTTTTTTTAAAGATGGTTGATGATGAATGCTTTAGCACAGTATAGCACAATGAGAATTTCCCTCACTGTCCTTCCCTGTCCCTACAAACAAGGTTTAGCACAGTAAAACACACTGACACTCTCCCTACCTATAGTTTTCTGTCCCTATAAAAAAAGTTTTTTTAAAGATGGTTGATGATGAATGCTTTAGCACAGTATAGCACAATGAGAATTTCCCTCACTGTCCTTCCCTGTCCCTACAAACAAGGTTTAGCACAGTAAAACACACTGACACTCTCCCTACCTATAGTTTTCTGTCCCTATAATTTTTTTTTTTTTAAAGATGGTTGATGATGAATGCTTTAGCACAGTATAGCACAATGAGAATTTCCCTCACTGTCCTTCCCTGTCCCTACAAACAAGGTTTAGCACAGTAAAACACACTGACACTCTCCCTACCTATAGTTTTCTGTCCCTATAATTTTTTTTTTTAAAGATGGTTGATGATGAATGCTTTAGCACAGTATAGCACAATGAGAATTTCCCTCACTGTCCTTCCCTATAAATTTTTTTTTTTAAAGATGGTTGATGATGAATGCTTTAGCACAGTATAGCACAATGAGAATTTCCCTCACTGTCCTTCCCTGTCCCTACAAACAAGGTTTAGCACAGTAAAACACACTGACACTCTCCCTACCTATAGTTTTCTGTCCCTATAAAAATTTTTTTTTAAAGATGGCTGATGATGAATGCTTTAGCACAGTATAGCACGATGAGAATTTCCCTCACTGTCCTTCCCTGTCCCTACAAACAAGGTTTAGCACAGTAAAACACACTGACACTCTCCCTACCTATAGTTTTCTGTCCCTATAAAAAAAGTTTTTTTAAAGATGGTTGATGATGAATGCTTTAGCACAGTATAGCACAATGAGAATTTCCCTCACTGTCCTTCCCTGTCCCTACAAACAAGGTTTAGCACAGTAAAACACACTGACACTCTCCCTACCTATAGTTTTCTGTCCCTATAATTTTTTTTTTTTAAAGATGGTTGATGATGAATGCTTTAGCACAGTATAGCACAATGAGAATTTCCCTCACTGTCCTTCCCTGTCCCTACAAACAAGGTTTAGCACAGTAAAACACACTGACACTCTCCCTACCTATAGTTTTCTGTCCCTATAAAAAAAGTTTTTTTAAAGATGGTTGATGATGAATGCTTTAGCACAGTATAGCACAATGAGAATTTCCCTCACTGTCCTTCCCTGTCCCTACAAACAAGGTTTAGCACAGTAAAACACACTGACACTCTCCCTACCTATAGTTTTCTGTCCCTATAAAAATTTTTTTTTTAAAGATGGTTGATGATGAATGCTTTAGCACAGTATAGCACAATGAGAATTTCCCTAACTGTCCTTCCCTGTCCCTACAAACAAGGTTTAGCACAGTAAAACACACTGACACTCTCCCTACCTATAGTTTTCTGTCCCTATAAAAAAAGTTTTTTTAAAGATGGTTGATGATGAATGCTTTAGCACAGTATAGCACAATGAGAATTTCCCTCACTGTCCTTCCCTGTCCCTACAAACAAGGTTTAGCACAGTAAATGACACTGACACTCTCCCTACCTATAGTTTTCTGTCCCTATAAAAATTTTTTTTAAAGATGGTTGATGATGAATGCTTTAGCACAGTATAGCACAATGAGAATTTCCATCACTGTCCTTCCCTGTCCCTACAAACAAGGTTTAGCACAGTAAAACACACTGACACTCTCCCTACCTATAGTTTTCTGTCCCTATAAAAAAAGTTTTTTTTAAAGATGGTTGATGATGAATGCTTTAGCACAGTATAGCACAATGAGAATTTCCCTCACTGTCCTTCCCTGTCCCTACAAACAAGGTTTAGCACAGTAAAACACACTGACACTCTCCCTACCTATAGTTTTCTGTCCCTATAAATTTTTTTTTTTTAAAGATGGTTGATGATGAATGCTTTAGCACAGTATAGCACAATGAGAATTTCCCTCACTGTCCTTCCCTGTCCCTACAAACAAGGTTTAGCACAGTAAAACACACTGACACTCTCCCTACCTATAGTTTTCTGTCCCTATAAAAAAAGTTTTTTTAAAGATGGTTGATGATGAATGCTTTAGCACAGTATAGCACTATGAGAATTTCCCTCACTGTCCTTCCCTGTCCCTACAAACAAGGTTTAGCACAGTAAAACACACTGACACTCTCCCTACCTATAGTTTTCTGTCCCTATAAAAATTTTTTTTAAAGATGGTTGATGATGAATGCTTTAGCACAGTATAGCACAATGAGAATTTCCCTCACTGTCCTTCCCTGTCCCTACAAACAAGGTTTAGCACAGTAAAACACACTGACACTCTCCCTGCCTATAGTTTTCTGTCCCTATAATTTTTTTTTTAAAGATGGTTGATGATGAATGCTTTAGCACAGTATAGCACAATGAGAATTTCCCTCACTGTCCTTCCCTGTCCCTACAAACAAGGTTTAGCACAGTAAAACACACTGACACTCTCACTACCTATAGTTTTCTGTCCCTATAAAAATTTTTTTTAAAGATGGTTGATTAGGAATGCTTTAGCACAGTATAGCACAATGAGAATTTCCCTCACTGTCCTTCCCTGTCCCTACAAACAAGGTTTAGCACAGTAAAACACACTGACACTCTCCCTACCTATAGTTTTCTGTCCCTATAATTTTTTTTTTTTAAAGATGGTTGATGATGAATGCTTTAGCACAGTATAGCACAATGAGAATTTCCCTCACTGTCCTTCCCTGTCCCTACAAACAAGGTTTAGCACAGTAAAACACACTGACACTCTCCCTACCTATAGTTTTCTGTCCCTATAAATTTTTTTTTTTAAAGATGGTTGATGATGAATGCTTTAGCACAGTATAGCACAATGAGAATTTCCCTCACTGTCCTTCCCTGTCCCTACAAACAAGGTTTAGCACAGTAAAACACACTGACACTCTCCCTACCTATAGTTTTCTGTCCCTATAATTTTTTTTTTTTAAAGATGGTTGATGATGAATGCTTTAGCACAGTATAGCACAATGAGAATTTCCCTCACTGTCCTTCCCTGTCCCTACAAACAAGGTTTAGCACAGTAAAACACACTGACACTCTCCCTGCCTATAGTTTTCTGTCCCTATAATTTTTTTTTTAAAGATGGTTGATGATGAATGCTTTAGCACAGTATAGCACAATGAGAATTTCCCTCACTGTCCTTCCCTGTCCCTACAAACAAGGTTTAGCACAGTAAAACACACTGACACTCTCCCTACCTATAGTTTTCTGTCCCTATAATTTTTTTTTTAAAGATGGTTGATTATGAATGCTTTAGCACAGTATAGCACAATGAGAATTTCCCTCACTGTCCTTCCCTGTCCCTACAAACAAGTTTTAGCACAGTAAAACACACTGACACTCTCCCTACCTATAGTTTTCTGTCCCTATAAATTTTTTTTTTAAAGATGGTTGATGATGAATGCTTTAGCACAGTATAGCACAATGAGAATTTCCCTCACTGTCCTTCCCTGTCCCTACAAACAAGGTTTAGCACAGTAAAACACGCTGACACTCTCCCTACCTATAGTTTTCTGTCCCTATAAAAATTTTTTTTTAAAGATGGTTGATGATGAATGCTTTAGCACAGTATAGCACAATGAGAATTTCCCTCACTGTCCTTCCCTGTCCCTACAAACAAGGTTTAGCACAGTAAAACACACTGACACTCTCCCTACCTATAGTTTTCTGTCCCTATAAAAATTTTTTTTTTAAAGATGGTTGATGATGAATGCTTTAGCACAGTATAGCACAATGAGAATTTCCCTCACTGTCCTTCCCTGTCCCTACAAACAAGGTTTAGCACAGTAAAACACACTGACACTCTCCCTACCTATAGTTTTCTGTCCCTATAAAAAAAGTTTTTTTAAAGATGGTTGATGATGAATGCTTTAGCACAATATAGCACAATGAGAATTTCCCTCACTGTCCTTCCCTGTCCCTACAAACAAGGTTTAGCACAGTAAAACACACTGACACTCTCCCTACCTATAGTTTTCTGTCCCTATAATTTTTTTTTTTAAAGATGGTTGATGATGAATGCTTTAGCACAGTATAGCACAATGAGAATTTCCCTCACTGTCCTTCCCTGTCCCTACAAACAAGGTTTAGCACAGTAAAACACACTGACACTCTCCCTGCCTATAGTTTTCTGTCCCTATAATTTTTTTTTTAAAGATGGTTGATGATGAATGCTTTAGCACAGTATAGCACAATGAGAATTTCCCTCACTGTCCTTCCCTGTCCCTACAAACAAGGTTTAGCACAGTAAAACACACTGACACTCTCCCTACCTATAGTTTTCTGTCCCTATAATTTTTTTTTTTAAAGATGGTTGATTATGAATGCTTTAGCACAGTATAGCACAATGAGAATTTCCCTCACTGTCCTTCCCTGTCCCTACAAACAAGGTTTAGCACAGTAAAACACACTGACACTCTCCCTACCTATAGTTTTCTGTCCCTATAATTTTTTTTTTTTTAAAGATGGTTGATGATGAATGCTTTAGCACAGTATAGCACAATGAGAATTTCCCTCACTGTCCTTCCCTGTCCCTACAAACAAGGTTTAGCACAGTAAAACACACTGACACTCTCCCTACCTATAGTTTTCTGTCCCTATAAATTTTTTTTTTTAAAGATGGTTGATGATGAATGCTTTAGCACAGTATAGCACAATGAGAATTTCCCTCACTGTCCTTCCCTGTCCCTACAAACAAGGTTTAGCACAGTAAAACACACTGACACTCTCCCTACCTATAGTTTTCTGTCCCTATAATTTTTTTTTTTTAAAGATGGTTGATGATGAATGCTTTAGCACAGTATAGCACAATGAGAATTTCCCTCACTGTCCTTCCCTGTCCCTACAAACAAGGTTTAGCACAGTAAAACACACTGACACTCTCCCTACCTATAGTTTTCTGTCCCTATAAAAAAAGTTTTTTTAAAGATGGTTGATGATGAATGCTTTAGCACAGTATAGCACGATGAGAATTTCCCTCACTGTCCTTCCCTGTCCCTACAAACAAGGTTTAGCACAGTAAAACACACTGACACTCTCCCTACCTATAGTTTTCTGTCCCTATAAATTTTTTTTTTTAAAGATGGTTGATGATGAATGCTTTAGCACAGTATAGCACAATGAGAATTTCCCTCACTGTCCTTCCCTGTCCCTACAAACAAGGTTTAGCACAGTAAAACACACTGACACTCTCCCTACCTATAGTTTTCTGTCCCTATAATTTTTTTTTTTTTAAAGATGGTTGATGATGAATGCTTTAGCACAGTATAGCACAATGAGAATTTCCCTCACTGTCCTTCCCTGTCCCTACAAACAAGGTTTAGCACAGTAAAACACAATGACACTCTCCCTACCTATAGCTTTCTGTCCCTATAATTTTTTTTTTTTAAAGATGGTTGATGATGAATGCTTTAGCACAGTATAGCACAATGAGAATTTCCCTCACTGTCCTTCCCTGTCCCTACAAACAAGGTTTAGCACAGTAAAACACACTGACACTCTCCCTACCTATAGTTTTCTGTCCCTATAATTTTTTTTTTTTAAAGATGGTTGATGATGAATGCTTTAGCACAGTATAGCACAATGAGAATTTCCCTCACTGTCCTTCCCTGTCCCTACAAACAAGGTTTAGCACAGTAAAACACACTGACACTCTCCCTACCTATAGTTTTCTGTCCCTATAAAAAAAGTTTTTTTAAAGATGGTAGATGATGAATGCTTTAGCACAGTATAGCACAATGAGAATTTCCCTCACTGTCCTTCCCTGTCCCTACAAACAAGGTTTAGCACAGTAAAACACACTGACACTCTCCCTACCTATAGTTTTCTGTCCCTATAAATTTTTTTTTTTAAAGATGGTTGATGATGAATGCTTTAGCACAGTATAGCACAATGAGAATTTCCCTCACTGTCCTTCCCTGTCCCTACAAACAAGGTTTAGCACAGTAAAACACACTGACACTCTCCCTACCTATAGTTTTCTGTCCCTATAATTTTTTTTTTTTAAAGATGGTTGATGATGAATGCTTTAGCACAGTATAGCACAATGAGAATTTCCCTCACTGTCCTTCCCTGTCCCTACAAACAAGGTTTAGCACAGTAAAACACAATGACACTCTCCCTACCTATAGTTTTCTGTCCCTATAAAAATTTTTTTTTAAAGATGGTTGATGATGAATGCTTTAGCACAGTATAGCACAATGAGAATTTCCCTCACTGTCCTTCCCTGTCCCTACAAACAAGGTTTAGCACAGTAAAACACACTGACACTCTCCCTACCTATAGTTTTCTGTCCCTAAAATTTTTTTTTTTTAAAGATGGTTGATGATGAATGCTTTAGCACAGTATAGCACAATGAGAATTTCCCTCACTGTCCTTCCCTGTCCCTACAAACAAGGTTTAGCACAGTAAAACACACTGACACTCTCCCTACCTATAGTTTTCTGTCCCTATAAAAAAAGTTTTTTTAAAGATGGTTGATGATGAATGCTTTAGCACAGTATAGCACAATGAGAATTTCCCTCACTGTCCTTCCCTGTCCCTACAAACAAGGTTTAGCACAGTAAAACACACTGACACTCTCCCTACCTATAGTTTTCTGTCCCTATAAAATTTTTTTTTTAAAGATGGTTGATGATGAATGCTTTAGCACAGTATAGCACAATGAGAATTTCCCTCACTGTCCTTCCCTGTCCCTACAAACAAGGTTTAGCACAGTAAAACACACTGACACTCTCCCTACCTATAGTTTTCTGTCCCTATAAAAAAAGTTTTTTTAAAGATGGTTGATGATGAATGCTTTAGCACAGTATAGCACAATGAGAATTTCCCTCACTGTCCTTCCCTGTCCCTACAAACAAGGTTTAGCACAGTAAAACACACTGACACTCTCCCTACCTATAGTTTTCTGTCCCTATAAATTTTTTTTTTTTAAAGATGGTTGATGATGAATGCTTTAGCACAGTATAGCACAATGAGAATTTCCCTCACTGTCCTTCCCTGTCCCTACAAACAAGGTTTAGCACAGTAAAACACACTGACACTCTCCCTACCTATAGTTTTCTGTCCCTATAATTTTTTTTTTTTAAAGATGGTTGATGATGAATGCTTTAGCACAGTATAGCACAATGAGAATTTCCCTCACTGTCCTTCCCTGTCCCTACAAACAAGGTTTAGCACAGTAAAACACACTGACACTCTCCCTACCTATAGTTTTCTGTCCCTATAAAAAAAGTTTTTTTAAAGATGGTAGATGATGAATGCTTTAGCACAGTATAGCACAATGAGAATTTCCCTCACTGTCCTTCCCTGTCCCTACAAACAAGGTTTAGCACAGTAAAACACACTGACACTCTCCCTACCTATAGTTTTCTGTCCCTATAAATTTTTTTTTTTAAAGATGGTTGATGATGAATGCTTTAGCACAGTATAGCACAATGAGAATTTCCCTCACTGTCCTTCCCTGTCCCTACAAACAAGGTTTAGCACAGTAAAACACACTGACACTCTCCCTACCTATAGTTTTCTGTCCCTATAATTTTTTTTTTTTAAAGATGGTTGATGATGAATGCTTTAGCACAGTATAGCACAATGAGAATTTCCCTCACTGTCCTTCCCTGTCCCTACAAACAAGGTTTAGCACAGTAAAACACAATGACACTCTCCCTACCTATAGTTTTCTGTCCCTATAAAAATTTTTTTTTAAAGATGGTTGATGATGAATGCTTTAGCACAGTATAGCACAATGAGAATTTCCCTCACTGTCCTTCCCTGTCCCTACAAACAAGGTTTAGCACAGTAAAACACACTGACACTCTCCCTACCTATAGTTTTCTGTCCCTAAATTTTTTTTTTTTTAAAGATGGTTGATGATGAATGCTTTAGCACAGTATAGCACAATGAGAATTTCCCTCACTGTCCTTCCCTGTCCCTACAAACAAGGTTTAGCACAGTAAAACACACTGACACTCTCCCTACCTATAGTTTTCTGTCCCTATAAAAAAAGTTTTTTTAAAGATGGTTGATGATGAATGCTTTAGCACAGTATAGCACAATGAGAATTTCCCTCACTGTCCTTCCCTGTCCCTACAAACAAGGTTTAGCACAGTAAAACACACTGACACTCTCCCTACCTATAGTTTTCTGTCCCTATAAAAAATTTTTTTTAAAGATGGTTGATGATGAATGCTTTAGCACAGTATAGCACAATGAGAATTTCCCTCACTGTCCTTCCCTGTCCCTACAAACAAGGTTTAGCACAGTAAAACACACTGACACTCTCCCTACCTATAGTTTTCTGTCCCTATAAAAAATTTTTTTTAAAGATGGTTGATGATGAATGCTTTAGCACAGTATAGCACAATGAGAATTTCCCTCACTGTCCTTCCCTGTCCCTACAAACAAGGTTTAGCACAGTAAAACACACTGACACTCTCCCTACCTATAGTTTTCTGTCCCTATAAAAAAAGTTTTTTTAAAGATGGTTGATGATGAATGCTTTAGCACAGTATAGCACAATGAGAATTTCCCTCACTGTCCTTCCCTGTCCCTACAAACAAGGTTTAGCACAGTAAAACACACTGACACTCTCCCTACCTATAGTTTTCTGTCCCTATAAAAATTTTTTTTTAAAGATGGTTGATGATGAATGCTTTAGCACAGTATAGCACAATGAGAATTTCCCTCACTGTCCTTCCCTGTCCCTACAAACAAGGTTTAGCACAGTAAAACACACTGACACTCTCCCTACCTATAGTTTTCTGTCCCTATAAAAAAAGTTTTTTTTAAAGATGGTTGATGATGAATGCTTTAGCACAGTATAGCACAATGAGAATTTCCCTCACTGTCCTTCCCTGTCCCTACAAACAAGGTTTAGCACAGTAAAACACACTGACACTCTCCCTACCTATAGTTTTCTGTCCCTATAAATTTTTTTTTTTAAAGATGGTTGACGATGAATGCTTTAGCACAGTATAGCACAATGAGAATTTCCCTCACTGTCCTTCCCTGTCCCTACAAACAAGGTTTAGCACAGTAAAACACACTGACACTCTCCCTACCTATAGTTTTCTGTCCCTATAATTTTTTTTTTTTAAAGATGGTTGATGATGAATGCTTTAGCACAGTATAGCACAATGAGAATTTCCCTCACTGTCCTTCCCTGTCCCTACAAACAAGGTTTAGCACAGTAAAACACAATGACACTCTCCCTACCTATAGTTTTCTGTCCCTATAAATTTTTTTTTTTAAAGATGGTTGATGATGAATGCTTTAGCACAGTATAGCACAATGAGAATTTCCCTCACTGTCCTTCCCTGTCCCTACAAACAAGGTTTAGCACAGTAAAACACACTGACACTCTCCCTACCTATAGTTTTCTGCCCCTATAAAAAAAGTTTTTTTAAAGATGGTTGATGATGAATGCTTTAGCACAGTATAGCACAATGAGAATTTCCCTCACTGTCCTTCCCTGTCCCTACAAACAAGGTTTAGCACAGTAAAACACACTGACACTCTCCCTACCTATAGTTTTCTGTCCCTATAATTTTTTTTTTTTTAAAGATGGTTGATGATGAATGCTTTAGCACAGTATAGCACAATGAGAATTTCCCTCACTGTCCTTCCCTGTCCCTACAAACAAGGTTTAGCACAGTAAAACACACTGACACTCTCCCTACTGTGACAGCAGGAAGGTAAAGTCACCTGGTTGCATCCAGGGGGGTAGATATATTTCGCCCAGATTCAGGCTTTACGCCGACTTATACAACTAGGTGGAGAGTTGTATAAGCCCAGCTAAGGCTAGTGGGCTCATGGATGACTCATATGTCTAGGGAGAGTGTGGGGCGTCGTGCAGACAGGGAGTTGATGAGACCAGCTGAAGCTTGTCAGCTCATTTAGGCCTCTATAAGAACTCCCAGCTTCATTAGATGTTAGCACATGCCTGGAACCAGACCTGTGTGGACTGTCTAGGGAGAGTGAACCCCTGTGCGGTGAGACAAAGCCTGTGTGGCTATTTGCTTGGACATTTAAAACCAGGGACTTAGGGACTAGGACAGCACTAGGCTGATCCCAGTTGTTAGTTAGGAAACCTGTATGTTTAGTCAGAGGTCAACTTGACCAGGATTTATTTTGTTTATGTTTCTTTTGCTTTGCTGTGTTTTGTCACTGTAAATAGAAAATAAACCGCACCTTTTTGATTTTGAAAACCACAACCTCCGTTTGCTGGGCCTGTTTTGTGTGGGGAGCCCATCCCGGGGGTCACACACACCCGCTGCCGAGCTAACCCCCTCACAGTTGGTGGAGAACCAGTGGCAGTTTTTTTTTAAGCCAGCATGGAGGAGATACTGAAGCAGCTGGCTCTAGCAAATGCCAATCAACAGCAGACAAATGCAGGTTTGCAAAAGAGCCTTGCAGCTCATCAACAGAGCCTTGCAGCTCAACAACAGAACTTCGCAGCCCAGCAGCAAGCTCATCAACAGAGCCTTGCAGCCCAGCAGCAGACAAACGCAACTTTGCAACAGAGTCTGGAGGCTCAGCAACGAGCCCAGCAGCAATCTGAGGCCCGCTTCATAGACCTGTTGCAGAAGCAAGAGCAGAGACTACAACAACAGATGGAAGCAGTAATGCAGCAACGTCCGCAGACCAGTGAGGAAAGCCGTCCCACTAATACCGCGTCCTTTGGGGTGAGTCGTTTATTGACAAAAATGACTGGAGAGGATGATCCAGAGGTATTTTTGACCACATTTGAAAGGACCGCTGAAAGAGAAAAGTGGCCTGAGGAGCAGTGGGCTGGACTGGTGGCTCCTCTGTTAACTGGTGAATCGCAGAAAGCTTACTATGACCTAGAGCCTAACCAAGCAAAAGACTATGTGATGCTAAAAGCTGAAATATTGGCAAGGCTGGGTGTCACCCAGGCTGTCCGGGCTCAGCGTGTGCATAACTGGACTTTCCAGCTTGGAAAACCCCCCAGGTCTCAAATGTATGATCTCATTCACCTGAGCAGAAAGTGGCTACAGCCAGAGACTTTGTCCGCACCAAAGATTGTGGAACGTGTTGTAATGGATCGGTTTTTGAGAGCTCTTCCTACTGCCATCCAAAAGTGGGTAAGCCATGGAGACCCAGAGACGGCCGATGGTCTTGTGGATCGTGTGGAGAAATACTTGGCTACAGAGAACCTGACGGCCTCTTCCAGAGACACTCGGACTTTCCACCCTAAGACCAGACCATCCCCAGGGGCGGATAAGAGGATTCCAAGGGGTGAGGGTGGAGAGAGTGAGAGGGTGGGAGCTCTACCCCAAGTTTGGCGAGAACAGCCTGGGAAATCAGCGGCTCAAGAGGCGGCAAGAAGGATCGTTTGCTACCGCTGCCGGCAAGCGGGACATATTGCAGCCAATTGCCCGGTTGTGGAGGAACCCATGCAGTGTGACTTTCTGACGGGCAGACGTCAGTCGCTGTGTGCGACAGTCGCATGCACTGCCATTCGAGGAACTGAGAAACATTTATGCAAAATGTGTGTTAATGGTAGAAATGTTGTGGTATTGCTGGATTCAGGTAGCCTTGTGACCCTGATAAAGGCTGAGTTAGTTAAAACAGAGGTCTCTGGGAATAGCAAGGTAGCTGTTATTTGTGTGCATGGGGACACCCGAGAGTATCCAGTGACTACAGTGTGTTTCGAGGCCCCCAAAGGTACCCTCTCTCATCCAGTGGGCTTAGTATCTCAGTTACCGCATGACGCCATTGTGGGAAGGGATTTTCCGAAGTTCTGGGAACTGTGGGATGATCCTGAGCCCCTCACTGGTGCCCCTATGTACCAGGAATGTGATAGCCAGAACTCCCCTGAGAGTGGTGAGGACTCTCCGGAATTTCCCTTATCAGTATTGGCAGGGGAGACTCAAGAAACTGGAGAGGAGCCCACCTCCTCAGACGAAAACCTACCGTCTGTGGAGTTTTCTGATCTTGAGGTTCACAGGGAAAACTTTGCCACAGAACAGTTGAAAGACCCCGCCCTAATAAAGGCACTGGAAAACGTAGTGAAAATAGATGGCGAGTTAGTGAACCCAGATAATACCTGCACTTACCCATACTTCAGCGTAGAGAAGGACCTACTGTATCGGGTGGCAAAAAGGGCAGAAGAAACCGTTGAGCAGCTTGTGGTGCCCAAACCTTACAGGAAGTTGGTGTTGGAGTTGGCCCATGGGCACATTCTTGGAGGTCATCTGGGGACAGAGAAAACCCGAGAGAGGGTATTACAGAGATTCTATTGGCCGGGGGTGATGAAGGACGTAGAAAATTATTGTTCCTCCTGCCCTGTGTGTCAGAGGTCGGCCCCGATGCCACATTTCCGTAGCCCGCTGGTCCCTCTACCCATCATTGAGGTCCCGTTTGAGAGGATCGCCATGGATTTGGTAGGTCCTATAATCAAGTCCGCTAGGGGGCACCAGTACATATTAGTTATAATGGACTATGCCACCCGTTATCCAGAAGCGATCCCTCTCCGAAATACCTCGGCCAAAACCATAGCCAAAGAGCTATCTCTTGTGTTTAGCTGGGTGGGTATTTGTAAAGAACTGCTTACGGACCAAGGTACACCCTTTATGTCCCGGGTTATGAAGGAGCTGTGTAAATTATTCAAAGTGACGCAATTACGTACATCTGTGTATCACCCCCAAACCGATGGGCTGGTTGAAAGATTCAACAAAACCCTAAAACAAATGTTGAAGAAAGTGGTGGATAGAGATGGAAAGGATTGGGACTGTCTACTTCCTTATCTGATGTTTGCTATTAGGGAGGTGCCCCAATCCTCTACGGGATTCTCCCCCTTTGAGTTACTGTATGGGAGACACCCAAGAGGGCTGTTGGATATTGCCAAGGAAACTTGGGAAAGTGAGAGTTCTCCCCACAGGAGTGTGATTGAGCATGTCGCCCTGATGCAAGACCGAATTGCACAGGTAATGCCCATCGTGAAGGAACATTTGGCCCAAGCGCAGTTAGCACAGCAGAGAGTGTACAACCGTGGAGCCAAGACCCGTACCTTTTCCCCGGGGGATAGGATACTGGTACTTGTCCCTACGGTTGAAAGTAAATTCCTTGCCAAATGGCAAGGCCCCTACGAGATAATGGAAAAAGTGAGCGAAGTGAATTACAAGGTCAGACAACCAGGAAGGCGAAAGCCCGAACAGATCTATCACGTTAATCTGTTGAAAGCCTGGAGGGATAGAGAGTCCCTAGTCGCAGACACTTGGTCACCAGCTCAAACTGGTTGCGTGATTCCTGAGGTTGGAATAGCAGCCACCTTGTCACAACCCCAACAACAGGAGGTTAAGGAGTTTGTGCTTCGCAACAAGGAGGTATTCTCTGAGCTGCCGGGACAAACATCTGGGGTAGAGCATGACATCATTACCCCGCCCGGTGAAAGGGTGAAGTTAAAACCCTATCGGATCCCAGAGGCCCGACGGGAGGCAATACGGGAGGAAGTACAGAAAATGCTGAACTTAGGGGTGATAGAGGAGTCCCAAAGTGATTGGTCTAGTCCCATCGTGTTGGTGCCTAAACCGGATGGGAGCTGGCGATTTTGTAACGATTTTCGTCAGTTGAACAAAGTTACAAAATTTGACACCTACCCCATGCCACGTATAGATGAGTTGATCGACCGGCTGGGAACAGCCCGATACATGACGACTCTTGACCTCACAAAAGGGTATTGGCAAATCCCCCTGGCCAAGTCGGCCAAAGAGAAAACCGCATTTGTAACCCCAGACGGGGCGTTCCAATATAAAAGAATGCCGTTCGGGTTACAGAATGCGCCGGCCACATTCCAGCGGAAAATGGACCAGATGCTGAGGCCCCATCGGAAGTATGCTGCGGCTTACCTGGATGACGTAATTGTCCATAGCACAGATTGGGCCTCACATCTGCCAAAAGTGCAAGCAGTCCTGGACTCTGTTCGGGAAGTGGGGTTTACGGCTAACCCCAAGAAGTGTACCATTGGGCAGGAGGAGGCCAAATATCTTGGGTACACCATTGGGAGGGGAGTAATAAAACCCCAACTCAACAAAGTCGAGGCCATCCAGAGTTGGCCACGTCCCAACAGCAAGAAGCAGGTACGAGCCTTTCTGGGAATCGCTGGGTATTATCGGCGATTTATTCCCCACTTTGCTTCTAAGGCTGTGCCCCTAACCAACCTGACGAAGGGGAAAGGGTCGGTCATGATTAAATGGACCCCCGAGGCTGAGGCAGCATTCCAATTCTTGAAACAAGCCTTATGTAGCCAGCCAGTGTTGTACTCACCCGACTTCTCTAAAGACTTTGTCGTACAAAGTGATGCGTCAGATGTGGGGTTAGGAGCAGTATTGTCCCAGGTCTGGAACGGGGAAGAGCACCCAGTCATTTACCTCAGCAGGAAGTTGAAGTCCCATGAGGTAAATTACGCCACCGTTGAAAAGGAGTGTTTAGCGGTGAAGTGGGCTCTAGATTCCCTTCGGTACTACCTGCTAGGTAGGCACTTTGACATGGTTACGGATCACGCTCCGTTAAAGTGGATGGCTCAAAACAAGGAAACAAATAGAAGAGTGAATAGGTGGTTCCTGGCCCTCCAGGAATTCAACTTCACAGTAAAGCATCGCCCTGGCGTTCAAATGGGGAATGTGGATGCTTTGTCTCGAGTACATGAATGCCTGATTGCTGGTGTTCCAACCCCGAGGTTAAAACAAGAGGGGGGGGTATGTGACAGCAGGAAGGTAAAGTCACCTGGTTGCATCCAGGGGGGTAGATATATTTCGCCCAGATTCAGGCTTTACGCCGACTTATACAACTAGGTGGAGAGTTGTATAAGCCCAGCTAAGGCTAGTGGGCTCATGGATGACTCATATGTCTAGGGAGAGTGTGGGGCGTCGTGCAGACAGGGAGTTGATGAGACCAGCTGAAGCTTGTCAGCTCATTTAGGCCTCTATAAGAACTCCCAGCTTCATTAGATGTTAGCTCATGCCTGGAACCAGACCTGTGTGGACTGTCTAGGGAGAGTGAACCCCTGTGCGGTGAGACAAAGCCTGTGTGGCTATTTGCTTGGACATTTAAAACCAGGGACTTAGGGACTAGGACAGCACTAGGCTGATCCCAGTTGTTAGTTAGGAAACCTGTATGTTTAGTCAGAGGTCAACTTGACCAGGATTTATTTTGTTTATGTTTCTTTTGCTTTGCTGTGTTTTGTCACTGTAAATAGAAAATAAACCGCACCTTTTTGATTTTGAAAACCACAACCTCCGTTTGCTGGGCCTGTTTTGTGTGGGGAGCCCATCCCGGGGGTCACACACACCCGCTGCCGAGCTAACCCCCTCACACTACCTATAGTTTTCTGTCCCTATAAAAAAAGTTTTTTTAAAGATGGTTGATGATGAATGCTTTAGCACAGTATAGCACAATGAGAATTTCCCTCACTGTCCTTCCCTGTCCCTACAAACAAGGTTTAGCACAGTAAAACACACTGACACTCTCCCTACCTATAGTTTTCTGTCCCTATAAAAATTTTTTTTTAAAGATGGTTGATGATGAATGCTTTAGCACAGTATAGCACGATGAGAATTTCCCTCACTGTCCTTCCCTGTCCCTACAAACAAGGTTTAGCACAGTAAAACACAATGACACTCTCCCTACCTATAGTTTTCTGTCCCTATAAATTTTTTTTTTTAAAGATGGTTGATGATGAATGCTTTAGCACAGTATAGCACAATGAGAATTTCCCTCACTGTCCTTCCCTGTCCCTACAAACAAGGTTTAGCACAGTAAAACACACTGACACTCTCCCTACCTATAGTTTTCTGTCCCTATAAAAATTTTTTTTTAAAGATGGTTGATGATGAATGCTTTAGCACAGTATAGCACAATGAGAATTTCCCTCACTGTCCTTCCCTGTCCCTACAAACAAGGTTTAGCACAGTAAAACACACTGACACTCTCCCTACCTATAGTTTTCTGTCCCTATAAAAAAAGTTTTTTTAAAGATGGTTGATGATGAATGCTTTAGCACAGTATAGCACAATGAGAATTTCCCTCACTGTCCTTCCCTGTCCCTACAAACAAGGTTTAGCACAGTAAAACACACTGACACTCTCCCTACCTATAGTTTTCTGTCCCTATAAATTTTTTTTTTTAAAGATGGTTGATGATGAATGCTTTAGCACAGTATAGCACAATGAGAATTTCCCTCACTGTCCTTCCCTGTCCCTACAAACAAGGTTTAGCACAGTAAAACACACTGACACTCTCCCTACCTATAGTTTTCTGTCCCTATAAATTTTTTTTTTTAAAGATGGTTGATGATGAATGCTTTAGCACAGTATAGCACAATGAGATTTTCCCTTACTGTCCTTCCCTGTCCCTACAAACAAGGTTTAGCACAGTAAAACACACTGACACTCTCCCTACCTATAGTTTTCTGTCCCTATAAATTTTTTTTTTTAAAGATGGTTGATGATGAATGCTTTAGCACAGTATAGCACAATGAGAATTTCCCTCACTGTCCTTCCCTGTCCCTACAAACAAGGTTTAGCACAGTAAAACACACTGACACTCTCCCTACCTATAGTTTTCTGTCCCTATAAAAAAAGTTTTTTTAAAGATGGTTGATGATGAATGCTTTAGCACAGTATAGCACAATGAGAATTTCCCTCACTGTCCTTCCCTGTCCCTACAAACAAGGTTTAGCACAGTAAAACACACTGACACTCTCCCTACCTATAGTTTTCTGTCCCTCTAATTTTTTTTTTTTAAAGATGGTTGATGATGAATGCTTTAGCACAGTATAGCACAATGAGAATTTCCCTCACTGTCCTTCCCTGTCCCTACAAACAAGGTTTAGCACAGTAAAACACACTGACACTCTCCCTACCTATAGTTTTCTGTCCCTATAATTTTTTTTTTTTAAAGATGGTTGATGATGAATGCTTTAGCACAGTATAGCACAATGAGAATTTCCCTCACTGTCCTTCCCTGTCCCTACAAACAAGGTTTAGCACAGTAAAACACAATGACACTCTCCCTACCTATAGTTTTCTGTCCCTATAAAAATTTTTTTTTAAAGATGGTTGATGATGAATGCTTTAGCACAGTATAGCACAATGAGAATTTCCCTCACTGTCCTTCCCTGTCCCTACAAACAAGGTTTAGCACAGTAAAACACACTGACACTCTCCCTACCTATAGTTTTCTGTCCCTATAAAAATTTTTTTTTAAAGATGGTTGATGATGAATGCTTTAGCACAGTATAGCACAATGAGAATTTCCCTCACTGTCCTTCCCTGTCCCTACAAACAAGGTTTAGCACAGTAAAACACAATGACACTCTCCCTACCTATAGTTTTCTGTCCCTATAATTTTTTTTTTTTAAAGATGGTTGATGATGAATGCTTTAGCACAGTATAGCACAATGAGAATTTCCCTCACTGTCCTTCCCTGTCCCTACAAACAAGGTTTAGCACAGTAAAACACACTGACACTCTCCCTACCTATAGTTTTCTGTCCCTATAAAAAAAGTTTTTTTAAAGATGGTTGATGATGAATGCTTTAGCACAGTATAGCACAATGAGAATTTCCCTCACTGTCCTTCCCTGTCCCTACAAACAAGGTTTAGCACAGTAAAACACACTGACACTCTCCCTACCTATAGTTTTCTGTCCCTCTAATTTTTTTTTTTTAAAGATGGTTGATGATGAATGCTTTAGCACAGTATAGCACAATGAGAATTTCCCTCACTGTCCTTCCCTGTCCCTACAAACAAGGTTTAGCACAGTAAAACACACTGACACTCTCCCTACCTATAGTTTTCTGTCCCTATAATTTTTTTTTTTTAAAGATGGTTGATGATGAATGCTTTAGCACAGTATAGCACAATGAGAATTTCCCTCACTGTCCTTCCCTGTCCCTACAAACAAGGTTTAGCACAGTAAAACACAATGACACTCTCCCTACCTATAGTTTTCTGTCCCTATAAAAAAATTTTTTTAAAGATGGTTGATGATGAATGCTTTAGCACAGTATAGCACAATGAGAATTTCCCTCACTGTCCTTCCCTGTCCCTACAAACAAGGTTTAGCACAGTAAAACACACTGACACTCTCCCTACCTATAGTTTTCTGTCCCTATAAATTTTTTTTTTTAAAGATGGTTGATGATGAATGCTTTAGCACAGTATAGCACAATGAGAATTTCCCTCACTGTCCTTCCCTGTCCCTACAAACAAGGTTTAGCACAGTAAAACACACTGACACTCTCCCTACCTATAGTTTTCTGTCCCTATAAAAAAAGTTTTTTTAAAGATGGTTGATGATGAATGCTTTAGCACAGTATAGCACAATGAGAATTTCCCTCACTGTCCTTCCCTGTCCCTACAAACAAGGTTTAGCACAGTAAAACACACTGACACTCTCCCTACCTATAGTTTTCTGTCCCTATAAAAATTTTTTTTTAAAGATGGTTGATGATGAATGCTTTAGCACAGTATAGCACAATGAGAATTTCCCTCACTGTCCTTCCCTGTCCCTACAAACAAGGTTTAGCACAGTAAAACACACTGACACTCTCCCTACCTATAGTTTTCTGTCCCTATAAAAAAAGTTTTTTTAAAGATGGTTGATGATGAATGCTTTAGCACAGTATAGCACAATGAGAATTTCCCTCACTGTCCTTCCCTGTCCCTACAAACAAGGTTTAGCACAGTAAAACACACTGACACTCTCCCTACCTATAGTTTTCTGTCCCTATAAAAAATTTTTTTTTAAAGATGGTTGATGATGAATGCTTTAGCACAGTATAGCACAATGAGAATTTCCCTCACTGTCCTTCCCTGTCCCTACAAACAAGGTTTAGCACAGTAAAACACACTGACGCTCTCCCTACCTATAGTTTTCTGTCCCTATAATTTTTTTTTTTTAAAGATGGTTGATGATGAATGCTTTAGCACAGTATAGCACAATGAGAATTTCCCTCACTGTCCTTCCCTGTCCCTACAAACAAGGTTTAGCACAGTAAAACACACTGACACTCTCCCTACCTATAGTTTTCTGTCCCTATAAAAATTTTTTTTTAAAGATGGTTGATGATGAATGCTTTAGCACAGTATAGCACAATGAGAATTTCCCTCACTGTCCTTCCCTGTCCCTACAAACAAGGTTTAGCACAGTGAAACACACTGACACTCTCCCTACCTATAGTTTTCTGTCCCTATAAAAAAAGTTTTTTTAAAGATGGTTGATGATGAATGCTTTAG
Source organism: Rana muscosa (assembly GCA_029206835.1). NCBI lineage: Eukaryota > Metazoa > Chordata > Amphibia > Anura > Ranidae > Rana > Rana muscosa. Next base: position 14,805,199 of record CM055127.1, on the reverse strand, counting down.
CACAGTATAGCACAATGAGAATTTCCCTCACTGTCCTTCCCTGTCCCTACAAACAAGGTTTAGCACCGTAAAACACACTGACACTCTCCCTACCTATAGTTTTCTGTCCCTATAAATTTTTTTTTTTAAAGATGGTTGATGATGAATGCTTTAGCACAGTATAGCACAATGAGAATTTCCCTCACTGTCCTTCCCTGTCCCTACAAACAAGGTTTAGCACAGTAAAACACACTGACACTCTCCCTACCTATAGTTTTCTGTCCCTATAATTTTTTTTTTTTAAAGATGGTTGATGATGAATGCTTTAGCACAGTATAGCACAATGAGAATTTCCCTCACTGTCCTTCCCTGTCCCTACAAACAAGGTTTAGCACAGTAAAACACACTGACACTCTCCCTACCTATAGTTTTCTGTCCCTATAAAAATTTTTTTTTAAAGATGGTTGATGATGAATGCTTTAGCACAGTATAGCACAATGAGAATTTCCCTCACTGTCCTTCCCTGTCCCTACAAACAAGGTTTAGCACAGTAAAACACACTGACACTCTCCCTACCTATAGTTTTCTGTCCCTATAAAAAAAGTTTTTTTAAAGATGGTTGATGATGAATGCTTTAGCACAGTATAGCACAATGAGAATTTCCCTCACTGTCCTTCCCTGTCCCTACAAACAAGGTTTAGCACAGTAAAACACACTGACACTCTCCCTACCTATAGTTTTCTGTCCCTATAATTTTTTTTTTTAAAGATGGTTGATGATGAATGCTTTAGCACAGTATAGCACAATGAGAATTTCCCTCACTGTCCTTCCCTGTCCCTACAAACAAGGTTTAGCACAGTAAAACACACTGACACTCTCCCTACCTATAGTTTTCTGTCCCTATAAAAAAGTTTTTTTTAAAGATGGTTGATGATGAATGCTTTAGCACAGTATAGCACAATGAGAATTTCCCTCACTGTCCTTCCCTGTCCCTACAAACAAGGTTTAGCACAGTAAAACACACTGACACTCTCCCTACCTATAGTTTTCTGTCCCTATAAAATTTTTTTTTTAAAGATGGTTGATGATGAATGCTTTAGCACAGTATAGCACAATGAGAATTTCCCTCACCGTCCTTCCCTGTCCCTACAAACAAGGTTTAGCACAGTAAAACACACTGACACTCTCCCTACCTATAGTTTTCTGTCCCTATAAAAAAAGTTTTTTTAAAGATGGTTGATGATGAATGCTTTAGCACAGTATAGCACAATGAGAATTTCCCTCACTGTCCTTCCCTGTCCCTACAAACAAGGTTTAGCACAGTAAAACAGACTGACACTCTCCCTACCTATCCTTCTCTTTCCCTAAACTAAAGGAATCCAGGTTAAGCAAGAAAAAAAAATGTCACTGTCCCTGCCTATGCTTCTCTTTCCCTGCTCCGGAACACACTACACTAGGCCGCCATGCTGGCGGCCTTTTATAGTGTGGGGCGTGTACTAAACACCCTCAGCAATAATTGGCCACAGGCATCCTGCCTGTGGCCAATCATTGCTCTCCTCGCTGCCGGCGCTGTGATTGGCCAAGCATGCGGGGTCACAGTGCATGCTTGGCCAATCACAGCGCCTGGATGACACTGCGATGGCGTAGTGCATTGTGGGCCGCGAATTAGGCGCGAACGGCCCAAATCGTTCGTTGTTCGGCGAACGATCGAACAGCCGATGTTCGAGTCGAACGTATGTTCGACTCGAACACCTAGCTCATCCCTACTGTTGACCTAGGGACTTCGTTAGAAAAATGAAGATAGATATCAGTGTGATTTTATAGATAGAAGTGTTTTAAAGAGTTAATTAGCCTTACGAAATATGTCGAATTGTGATTATAGAATATAAAAGGAGCTTACGTTTAGAAATGACCACATATTCAAAATATATAGATAAATATTGAATGTTACATTGACTGACCTATAATCTGTAACCTGTTTAGAAAAAACAGCTTATAGATATATTTTTAGACAGGAATATAAAACATATTATTTTATGTGAATGAATCAAAAAGTATATTAGAAGTATGTTATATATACCGGATAACCAGAAGATTAAAATCCATATATTCTTCCCACAATATACAAATTATACACATTCTGAGAATAGAATATATAAACTTAAAGAATTGATGCCCTAGTGGTTGAAAGTGGTATTACTTGAGGTTCCCAAAAATTCTGAGAACAGTTAATTATTAAATTACCAACCTATAGAAACCAGAGATTTTTGTACAGTAACTCCCCTAACTGCAGCCACCAATGAGTGGAAGAACTTAGGATAATTTGTATAACCTTATTGTCCAGAGACAATATTTAAGGGAAAAAAAATTAGATGAGAGGGACCCTGGGAGGCATGGACACACTTACCACAAACTGAAGGGACACACACTCACCGAGGACTCCCAGGCAGCCAGTCACTCCCACCGGCCGGGGAGAGACACTCAGGGACCCACCCTGAGGGGCACACTGGGAGATCCACACGCTCAGACAGACTGACACCCATGCACCATGCATGAAGACATATTCTTACACTCATGAAGATTCCTAGACACCCGAATCCTGAAAGCCATGGCAGCCATCTTAACTCTGGTCACTTGCCAGTAGACATGTGCACACTGAAATATTTCGTTTCAGAATTTCGTTTTTGTCCGAAAAATAAATGTATTTAGTTACTCCCGAAATTCGTTTTTATTTATTTCGTTTTTCGTTAGAAATTGCATTCGTCCGAAAATCTGAATTAATTAAGGTCGAATCTGTCATTGAAGGCTTATGGTGTCTGTCGAATGTTCAAAGAAGATTCGACGGAGCAGTGAAACTGTACGACGCTGCAATCATACATTTCCGGTCGAATGTTCCGCCCACAAGCTATAGAAGAATTCTAATGTTGTATGACTAGTAATAATTATATTTATTCATTACTATTACTAGTCAACCAACATTAGAATTCTTCTATAGCCTATGGGCGGATGCATTTGACCGAAAATGTACGATTGCAGCGTCGTACAGTTTTGCTGCACCGTCGAATCTTTTAACTTTCGATGCTTTGTCGAATCTTCGTCATTCTAGCTATTTTACTGCTCCTCCTCTTTGGTTACAATCAGCCAATAACATTCATCATCAACTTTATTTTTATTTTACTTCCCCCACCCAATTCCAGCAGTGATCTTTTCTCTCTATGTCGAATCTTTTCTCTCTATAAAAACAAATCTTTTCTCTCCTATGTCGAATCTTTTCTCTCCTATGTCGAATCTTTTCTCTCTATAATGTCGAATCTTTTCTCTCCTATGTCGAATCTTTTCTCTCCTATGTCGAATCTTTTCTCTCCTATGTCGAATCTTTCTCTCCTATGTCGAATCTTTTCTCTCTATAATGTCGAATCTTTTCTCTCCTATGTAGAATAATCTTGGACTAATAGAGTTAAGGTTAGGCACATTCGACCACAGGTTCGATAGACACAGATTGTTATTTTCAGCGTCACGTCGAATCTCCTATCTATATCGAACTGTTGTAGCAACGAAAACGAAAATAAAGCATTTGTTTATGTCGGATCTTTCGGTTTTCGGATTCTGTGCTTTCGTTTTCGTTTGTTAAAACGATAACGAAAATAGCTGAAATTCGGACGAAAATGCATTCGGACGAAAACGAATGCACATGTCTACTTGCCAGTAGGAAATTGCGATTGTGGAATGGGTAATTATGCCATTTTGATTTTATCTTGAACTCATTGTTGTTCTCAATAATATTGAAGTATTGAACATTCTGCAAGTATGATTTATTCTCATTAACCAACAACTGGTAGATGTTTTTGTAAAGATTCAATTTTTCAATATATTTTTCTTTTTGCATAGTTCCAATCTTAGTGACAAAACAAACGTCCAATTTATTTCACATTGTTAACCACTTACTTACCTGCAGTATAGTAACGGTTGGATGTGTGAAATACAGACGTTCTGTTTCATTGTCAATTATACAAGGTTGTTGAACCTATTGAGAATTTATCATGACAGCATTATGTCTAAGGGACTGTATGCCCATTTTGCGGGTAATTTTATTGATTTTGTAGTCATTCATGTAACGCAACTGGTATTTTAATTTCATGTAAATATTTGCTTTTTGTCAACCAATAAATGTAGCTATTTTGTATGATCACACGTCTCCGTGAATACGTTTCATATTATTGACTGTATCATATAGATTGACTTGTATTCAAAAATATCTTTCGTTAAAGAGAACTTAAAATTAATATATTGTGCGGGCAAACTGTCCCTTAAAAAGCACAACATTTATTATGGAGGAACTGATCTGAGATAACGTCGATGTTTTGTACAAGATCAATCATAGTTATGGTGGTGACATTAATAATATTTTGCATGAAATTATTAATTATTAATTTAAAATAAATAAATAATTTTGTTTGCCTAAAAATGGCTGGTCAAAGTAAATTTTATGTTGATGGGGATTATCAAGAGTCAGGCCTTAGTGGTAATATGACTACTCAGAAAAAGTTGGTACATGTACAGGAAATGTTGGAAATTATTTTTAAAAATGAAATGGTGGATCATGTCAGAAAAAGATTGTCTGATGAGACTGATCTAAAAGCATACATTAAAGACTGTAATAACCGCACCCGTCATTTAGTAAAAGACGTGTGGAACGCGGAAGGTCAAATCTGTGCACTAAAAGACAGCTCCTCTGGGACAAAGGAAATAAAAAGGCTTGATCACAGTATTTTTGAATTATGCATTATCCTGATGTATCTTTATAGAGAGTTTAAACGTCAAAATACCCAACAGGAAACTGATATATTAAAATCCCAGCCACATTTAACAGAAAAGGAATGTGAGCTCATTAAAAATAGAGAGAAGACCAATGACAAGGCAGATCGTTATCATGAGTCTATAATGACAGTGCAAAATGAAATAGAACAGTTGCAAAAGAACACTAAAATAATTCAGGACAAATGTCACAAAGTAAATAAAGAGTGGGAACAATTAATAGAAGAAATGGAGAGTTTTCTGCAGGAAAATGAGTCTCCTGATGAAAGTTGCCGAGTAATAAGCAGGGGAAATTTAGAAAGTTGCAGAGTAATAAGCAGTGAAAATTTAAAAGAAGAAACAAATCAGCTTAAATCAAGACAGGAATCCCTAATTAAGCAATCAGGAGAATTAGAAGAACAAGTGAAGTTTGTGCCCCAGAGTAATGCTCAAATGCCTAACCCTGAAAGTATAGAATCTGAACAAAATTTAATATCTGACTCTCAATCTGAAATGTGGGAGTTAGACAATGGAGAGGGATCAGAAAAAGAACCCTCATCCTACCCCAAGCCATCTATAGAGCAAAAGGGGGTAAAAAGTGTACCACCACATGAAAGTAGGTCTAATCAGTTTTCTCTGGGATCAGAGGAAAAGACAGGTACCCCTAAACAGGACGCCTCAGACATAATAAACATTTTAAATGATGCTTTCCCAGTCTTTGATGAAGATGGATCCATGTGCGTCATTGACCACATCAAGGTTTATGAAAATACCTTATCAGCTTTAGGCCTAGGTGATGACCAGTCTAGGATTAATTTCTTACCGTGGGTATTTGAAACCAAACACCATAGATTCTGCGAATCTTTAAAAGGTCTGTCTGGTACTTCATGGCAAGAAATTAAACACCGCTGTCATCTAGAATTTGGCCAGTACAAAAATGTTACAGTGGCTTGTGCGGCTATACAAAATCTGAGATGTGCCAGTAATCAAAGCCCCACAGAATTGTTGGCTGTGCTCAAAAGTGCTTACCACTTAGCAGAAAATGAGCCAGATTACAATCGCCATGAGTTTAAATCCATGTTCTTTGAGGCCCTACCTACCCACATAAAAGTGAGTTTAGCAAAAGACTACAAAGGGGGGTGCTCACTGGAGTACTTGGTAAAAGAGGGTAACAATTTGTACTCTATCCAGCAAACTGGTGAATACCAAGGAAGGCCTCAACCCATAATTCAAATTGTGGATGAAATTATTGTATCTCCTCAATTATTACAGTTTGAAACACAGAAAATGACGTGCTGATCTAGTCAGAGGAGATATGCCACAGAGTTTCCCCAGCGAGGGACCAGATACCCCACCAATTAGAAGGGGGAACAGAGACCGCCCTTTAGAGGGGTATCCCAAAGACCACCTCAGGAGTATCTCCCAAGGGAACCAGACCCGAGGTTTAAGAGAAACTATAGGGTGTATCTCCAAAGGGTCAAATTTAAACTTAAAGGTAGAAACCCGCACTATTACCGGTCCAATTTGCCCCGGGGACCTACACAGGTAAATAGGGAGCACTCACAGGGTAAGACACCCCAAAATCCTCAGAAAAATAGGGAGAAATTAAGGCCCAGACAACTATCCCAGAATCAGAACAGTGGTTCTGATGGGGATATTTCTGATCAAACTAAGCCAATAGTCCCCAGAAAATTCAGAAACTGGGTCCCAAAACCCTATTCTGATCAGCCTGTAGGCAATGCAGAAACCAAAATAAATCAAATTATGGATATGTTGCACAGCTTCATTGCTGTACGGAACGTGAGTAACGTTTTTTTTCAAAGGGCAAATACTGTGGCCAATCAAGGGCCACAGAACCTTTGAAGCGCCTGTGTTAAAATAAATCAGAGGAATGCACTGAAAAGGCATAGGAGACAGAGGTTCTAACACCATGTTTTTCCCCAGGTTACAGTAGTAGGATCCTGAAATCCCTAACTGGGATTTTGGTCGTTAGATATTAACTATTCTCCTATCTTTCAGTGGTCACTTCATTCCTCTGACATAAACAGGTCGCTCCAGACAGCTTAATTTCAAGAAGTCGCAGAAGACGATAATTACAGAGGATAACCGAATCCTAAAGACATTAATATCAGAAGGCCTAAAATGGTTTGATATTTTGGTAAAAGATGAGGAGTCACCCGCATAAGGTAGTTTGATTGCCTCAAATGAGTTGGATTGACACCCCAAAGGGGGGAGATTTTATTTGTTTATTCCTTCCAAGTAGAAGGTTGACTATTGTGTCAAATATTTTGTTACTGACAGTAAATGTCACGTGTCAAACTGAAGTGTTTTTCATTTTTATCATTCCAGAACCGCTACAATTAAGCTTAAAAAAAATGGTTCTGAAGATGTCAGTTAGTTATTAATGTCTGGTATCCACAGCTATAAACTAATGTCCTCATGTAATGAGCCCTAGAGCTTTGGCTCCAATAGCAAATGTTCAGACATTGTCTTGCTAGCCAGAGTGTTTAGTTAAAGGACTGATGACACAATGGGCTAAAGGGGGGGCTCTGAGGAAGCCAGGATACCAGCCTGACACTGAGATCTCAAAACGCAGGTCATGTAAAAAAAAAAAAAAGAAAAGAAAAAACATTGTCTTTTTCTCATGGAATCCATTTTCCTTTACAGGACTAAGATGTCCATAAGCCGGTCAACAGAACCGGGAGTCCAACATGTGTAAAACATCCAGAGAAGGAACCGTATGGAGAATCCAGAGACACCGCTGATGGCTAATCTGCACGGACAAAAACCCACCAGGACGGCCAAGACCACAGGTGCCCGGAGTGATCCATTTCCCGTCAACCGACGGATGACGGCCTCGAGATGCACACATCAACCACATACCCATCTTGTTCTCAAAGAATTGCACCCATCTGCAGGTGTCAACACCCCTTAAATGCTATATTCAGTACCCACAATTTGGATACAAGGCCGAATGAAGCCAGATTTCTTCAACCTTTTCGTGTTTTGAAGTCTTCCAAGCGACTTACGGCATTTGCAGACTTCAAAAGGGGGGATTATGTTGTGGGTTTCCTTAATAATAATATTAATAATAACAATAATTTTAATATTTACTGGCAGAGACTTGAAAGTTCACTTAGGCCTCAAAAGTTGATGAACCAGGATGCACCATTATTGGACTGTAGCTTGTAAAAAGACCGTTCAGAGCAAAACACATGTTTTTCCCATGGTCAATGGATGAGTCATCTCCAACATTTACGAGCCTGCTCTGAGACTTCAGAAACAATGGTGACTTTCGTCACAAGACAAAAGGGATGTTGTCCCAGTTTTAAAAGAGCAAACAAATCCTTTGTAAGAGAAAGACTTTAGTAAACAGCTAAGCTGATACTAGATGTAGAGAGACAATGAATATGTTGTAAGGTATATGGCACCCAAAAAAAACTGGACAATCAAATGTATAGAGCTATATTGACTAAGAAGTATTGATAAGAAGGATCTGTTTGGACAGCTGAACCGTTCACCCAATTCTCAGTCTAAAGTCCAGGGCTGACCCCCAAGAGGAACTTTCATACATATATATTTTTCATTTCTTTTCCGTTACCTCATATATATGTGGACATAAATATCCTAATCATAAGTGATGCATATGCCACTTCTCAGACATTTTAATAAAAAACCTGGATGCATGTTACATTAGAAATATGCATGATATTCAAAGTAAGAACATACATTGATATGTAGGGATGAGCTTCGAGTTCGAGTCGAACTCATGTTCGACTCGAACATTGCCTGTTCGCCTGTTCGCCAGTTCGCCGAACAGCGAACAAATTGGGGTGTTCGCGGCAAATTCGAAAAATCTATGGGAGAAATCTAAAGTGCTAATTATAAAGGCTTATATGCAAGTTATTGTCCTAAAAAGTGTTTGGGGACCGGGGTCCTGCCCCAGGGGACATGTATCAATGCAAAAAGAAGTTTTAAAAACGGCCGTTTTTTTTCGGGAGCAGTGATTTTAATAATGCTTAAAATGAAAAAATAAAAGTGAAATATTCCTTTAAATTTCGTACCTGAGGGGTGTGTATGATATGCATGTGAAGTGGCGCATGTTTCCCGTGCTTAGAACTGTCCCTGCAAAAAATGTCATTTTTGAAAGAAAAAAATGCATTTAAAACTGACTCGCGGCTATTAATGAATTGTCGGCTCCCGGCAATACATAGAAAAGTCATTGATAAAAAAAAAAAAAAGCGTGGGGGTTCCCCAGAATTCAATTACCAGGCCCTTCAGGTCTGGAATGGATATTAAGGGGAACCCCGCCGCAAATTTAAAAAAAATTGACGTGGGGTTCCCCCAAATATCCATTCCAGGCCCTTCAGATCTGGCATGGATTTTAAGGGGAACTCCACCCCAAATTTAAAAAAAAAATGGCGTGGAGTCCCCCTAAAAATCCATACCAGACCCCTTATCCGAGCACGCAACCTGGCCGGCCGCAGGGGAAAAGGGGGGGACGAGAGAGCGGCCCCCCCTCCCTCCTGAACCGTACCAAGCCACATGCCCTCAACATGGGGAGGATGTCCCCATGTTGATGGGGACAAGGGCCTCATCCCCACAACCCTTGCCCGGTGGTTGTGGGGGTCTGCGGGCGGGGGGCTTATCGGAATCTGGAAGACCCCTTTAACAAAGGGGACCACCAGATCCCGGCCGCCCCCCTATGTGAATTGGTAAGGGGTACATTGTACCCCTACCATTTCACGAAGAAAGCGTAAAAAAATGTTTAAAAAAAACACACAAACACCTTGAAAAAGTCCTTTATTTAAAAAAAAAACAAAAAAACATTCCAGCGGTGAAATCCAGTGTCCCGCGGCGATCCCGATGTCGAGCACTGTCCTTCATTGGTTGTGCCTGAGCGGACCTGATGGGGAACTCCCTCTCAGTATTTTAAATGTATAGACCCGCCCCTTCTAAAGTTCCCCATCAGGTCCGCTCAGCGGACCAGATGCGGAACATGAGAAGGGGCGGGTCTATACATGTATTACCAAAGTGAGAGCAGTTCCCCATCAGGTCCGCCCCCTCGGTATGTCGGACCCGCCTACGTCATTGGCTTGAGCGGGGAACTTCCTTCACTGTGTAATTTAAATTTACATAGTGAAGGAAGTTCCCATGCACAGTATGAATTCCTCTATGTGGATGTGGGGAAGAATGTCCAGGTGTTGGATGGGGGAGCCATCGCCCAGACGGAGTTTGCTCTTCGTCTACAGAGTGATGACCTTGCATTGCCACCGGATGCAGGGAATTTGGAAGGACTCCCCTTTGTCTTTTTGGCTGATGAAGCCTTTGGTCTGGGTCCGCATGTCATGAGGCCTTTCCCCCAGAGGACCCTCACCCCAGAGAGGAGGGTCTTCAACTACCGGCTGGCCAGAGCCCAAAGAGTTGTGGAGAATGCCTTCGGGATAATGGCCAGCCGGTTCCGCCTATTTTTAACAAGTATTCACATGGCGGAGTACAAACTGAAGTATATAGTATTTTGTTGCTGTGTTCTCCACAATTTTTTGCGCAAGCAATCGCCAACTTATATGGCCACAGTTGGGCCCGAGACCGGACTTGCAGCAGACAATGTCCTGCCGGGCCTCGAACATGTCCTTCCTGGCTTGCCCCCCCCAAAGTGCCCGTGCAATCCGGCAGAACTATGTGGACTATTTCTTGGGTGGGGGGCCATTCCAATGCCAGCCAATCTTTGATAGTTTTTACTATTTATCCAAAAAAATAATAAATAATCTGAACCTTCATTTTGTATATTTTCTTTGTTTTTATTTTAGCTGTCTGTTAGTTTTTCAAAGTCTACTTGTAGTGCCAAGTGTATTTTCCTTAGTAAAGACCAAACATTTCACTGGTAACAACAAAACTAAACACAAAAAAGGTTATAGTGGATTTGAAAAATAGAAGCCACACTTTTTTGGTATTTCCATGTTTTTTACTCTGTGCACAATCACACATGGTTTTTAGAACATTTTTGGTGTGTCTACTTTTTTTAAACACATTTTTTTGTTTTGACCTAAACTGGCCAATTTTTCTGGTTATGAAATTACAAAAATTCTCCTAAACATACCTCAAAATACAACAATGTAAACCTCTAGGCCAGGATATGCAATTAGCGGACCTCCAGCTGTTGCCAAACTACAAGTCCCATGAGGCATAGCAAGACTCTGACAGCAGCAAGCATGACACCCAGAGGCAGAGGCATGATAGGACTTGTAGTTTTGCAACAGCTGGAGGTCCGCTAATTGCATATCCCTGCTCTAGGCAAGATCTCGGACCTTTGATTTTTCAAAAAATGGCTATCTGCCCTTCCTAAGATGGAGTGTTGTCACCCCTGAACAAGACAATATTTGAAGATGGACACCATTTTTTGGAGGGTAAAATAGGTTATTTTCTTCCTCATTCCTATTGTCAACATGTGCTATCCACCATCATGGGGGATCAATCGACATGTTTTGGGGGGGCAACCCCTTCTTCCTTTCACCTACTTGAGTTGTGAGGAAGGGGTTGCACCCACAAAACACGTTCATGGAGATCCCGTGATGGCAGATAGCACATCAACACAGCTACCCACTGTGTGCATCTTCAAATTTTGTCTTTTAGTAAAAGTGCTAAAAAAGTGACAAAAAAATTTGAAAAAAAGGGGGGTTTTATTCTATTTGCCCCAACACATCAATGATGTCCTTAACCACTTAAGCCCCGGACCATTTGGTAGCTAAAGGACCAGAGGTGATTTCAGAATTTTGCACTGCGCTGTTTTAACTGAAAATTGTGCGGACATGCAATGTTGTACCCAAACGAAATTTGCGTCCTTTTCTTCCCACAAATAGAGCTTTCTTTTAATGGTATTTGATTGCCTCTGCGATTTTTATTTTTTGCGATATAAACGGAAAAAGACCGAAAATGTTGAAAAAAAAAATTATATTTTCTACTTTTTGTTATAAGAAAAATCGAATAAACTCAATTTTAGTCATACATTTAGGCCAAAATGTATTCAGCCACATGTCTTTAGTAAAAAAAATGTCAATAAGCGTATATTTATTGGTTTGCGCAAAAGTTATAGCGTTTACAAACTAGGGTACATTTTCTGGAATTTACACAGCTTTAAATTTATGACTGCCTATCTCATTTCTTGAGGTGCTAAAATGGCAGGGCAGTACAAAACCCCCCCAAATGACCCCATTTTGGAAAGTAGACACCCTAAGGAAATTGCTGAGAGGCATGTTGAGCCCATTGAATATTTTTTGTGATTGAATAATGAAAAAAATTACAAAAAGTTGTCACTAAATGATATATTGCTCACACATGCCATGGTTATATGTGGAATTGCACCCCAAAATACATTCTGCTGCGTCTTCTGAGTACGGGGATACCACATGTGTGGGACTTTTTGGGAGCCTAGCCGCGTACGGGGCCCCAAAAACCAAGCACCGCCTTCAGGATTTCTAAGGGCGTAAATTTTTGATTTCACTCCTCACTACCTATCACAGTTTTGAAGGCCATAAAATGCCAAAATAGCACAAAACCCCCCCAAATGACCCCATTTTGGAAAGTAGACACCCCAAGCTATTTACTGAGAGGCATGTTCAGTCCATGGAATATTTTATATTTTGCCACAAGTTGCGGGAATATGACAAACTTTTTTTTGTTTGCACAAAGTTGTCACTAAATGATATATTGCTCACACATGCCATGGGCATATGTGAAATTACACCCCAAAATACATTCTGCTGCTTCTCCTGAGTATGGGGATACTACATGTGTGGGACTTTTTGGGAGCCTAGCCGCGTACGGGACCCCAAAAACCAAGCACCGCCTTCAAGGTTTCTAAGGGCATAAATTTTTGATTTCACTCCTCACTACCTATCACAGTTTTGAAGGCCATAAAACGCCAAGATAGCACAAAACCCCCCCCCCAAATGACCCCATTTTGGAAAGTAGACACCCCAAGGAAATTGCTGAGAGGCATGTTGAGCCCATTGAATATTTTTTTTTTGTCCCAAGTGATTGAATAATGACAAAAAGAAAAAAAAATGTACAAAAAAGTTGTCACTAAATGATATATTGCTCAAACATGCCATGATTATATGCGGAATTGCACCCCAAAATACATTCGGCTGCTTCTCCTGAGTACGGGGATACCACATGTGTGGGACTTTTTGGGAGCCTAGCTGCGTACGGGACCCCAAAAACCAAGCACCGCCTTCAAGGTTTCTAAGGGCACAAATTTTTGATTTCACTCCTCACTACCTATCACAGTTTTGAAGGCCATAAAATGCCAAGATAGCCCAAAACCCCCACAAATGACCCCATTTTGGAAAGTAGACACCCCAAGCTATTTGCTGAGAGGCATGGTGAGTATTTTACAGCTCTCTATTGTTTTTGAAAATGAAGAAAGACATTTTATTTTTATTTTTTTTTCCTTTTTTCAATTTTCAAAACTTTGTGACAAAAAGTGAGATCTGCAAAATACTCAACATACCTCTCAGCAAATAGCTTGGGGTGTCTACTTTCCAAAATGGGGTCATTTGGGGGGGTTTGTGCCATCTGGTCATTCCATGGCCTCCGAAACTGTGATAGGCAGTGAGGAGTGAAATCAAAAATTTACACCCATAGAAATCCTGAAGGCGGTGCTTGGATATCGGGGTCCTGTACGCGGCTAGGCTCCCAAAATGTCTCACACATGTGGTATCCCCGTACTCAGGAGAAGCAACAGAATGTATTTTGGGGTGTAATTCCACATATGCCTATGGCATGTTTGAGCAATATATCATTTAGTGACAACTTTTTGTACATTTTTTTTTTTATTTTTGTCATTATTCAATCACTTGGGACAAAAAAAAAAAAATATTCAATGGGCTCAACATGCCTCTCAGCAAATAGCTTGAGGTGTCTACTTTCCAAAATGGGGTCATTTGGGGGGTTTTGAACTGTCCTGGCATTTTATACACAACATTAGGAAGCTTACATCCACTCTTCTAACCACTTGAAGACAAAGCCCTTTCTGACACTTTTTGTTTACAAGAAAACATTTTTTTTTTGCAAAAAAATTATGTTGAACCCCCAAACATTATATATTTTTTTAAAGCAAAGGCCCTACAGATTAAAATAGTGGGTGTTGCATTTTTTTTCCACACAGTATTTGCGCAGCGATTTTTCAAACGCATTTTTTGGGGGGAAAACACACTTTTTTTTTTAATGCACTAAAAAACACTATGTTGCCCAAATGTTTGATGAAATAAAAAAGATGATCTTAGGCCGAGTACATGGATACCAAACACGACATGCTTTAAAATTGCGCACAAACGCGCAGCAGCGACAAACTACATTCATTTTTAAAAGCATTTAAAAGACTTTACAGGTTACCACGTTAGATTTACAGAGGAGGTCTACTGCTAAAATTACTGCCCTCGATCTGACCTTCGCGGTGATACCTCACATGCATGATGCAATTGCTGTTTACATATGACGCTAGACCGACGCTTGCGTTCGCCTTTGCGCAAGAGCAGGGGGGGACAGCGGTGCTTTTTTTTTTTTTTTTGTTATTATTTATTTATCTTTTTTCTTTTATTTTTAAACTGTTCCTTCCATATTTTTTTTTTTTTACCATTTTTATTGTTATCTCAGGGAATGTAAATATCCCCTATGATAGCAATAAGTAGTGACAGGTACTCTTTTTTTGAAAAAAATTGGGGGGTTAGACCCTATATCTTTCCTCTGCCCTCAAAGCATCTGACCACACCAAGATCGGTGTGATAAAATGCTTTCCCAATTTCCCAATGGCGCTGTTTATATCCGGGGGGGGCATTCCCTCCCACTGCTTGTAAGAGCAGTCTAGAGGCTAATTATCTGCTAGAATTGCTTTTACATGAAAGCCGGCCACTGGCTGAAAAGAATGATACCAAGATGATACCTAAACCTGCAGGCATAATTCTGGTATAAACATTCAAAGTCCAGCAACATACCAGTACGTTGCTGGTCCTTGTTGGACATGTATTGTAATCTTTTTTTTCATGCAGCCTGTTGGCTGAACGAAAAAAAGAGATTGATCGGTGGGTATGCCCACCATTAGAATACCTCCCTTCATCCACCCACTTCTAATGATGGGCATACATGCACCATTTATATATGCCGAAGCATGGGGGCATCCTCCCGCAAAAAAGTTATGCCGCGTACACACGGTCGGACTTTTCCACGGGCAAGCCTTCGTCGAAATTTCGACCGTATGTATGTGGCATAAAAGGTTATGCCGCATACACACGGTCGGACTTTTCCACGGGCAAGCCTCTGTCGGAATTTCGACCGTATATACGCGGCATTAGGAGCAAAATCGCTCCTCCGCCCCTGCTGCCCCCATGCTTCGGCATATATGCTCTTTTTTTTAACTGTGGTGGTGAAATCACCTGCTACAGCGTTGGAGTCATGGCTTTATGTATCGTGGGAGCAAACGCTGTTGCTGTCAAGATAAATAGATCCGCTCTGCAACTGAATGGCGTACCTGCTAAGCAAATGATGGTTAACATTAAAACAAAGTAACATTACAGTACAACAGTAAGACCTTACCATACCATACCTGCAAAGCAAATAACAAAACAAAACCTAGTAAAAAATAAAACATTTTTTTAACGCAACCTGTGCCTAAAATATATATATGCCGAAGCATGGGGGCATCCTCCCGCAAAAAAGTTATGCCGCGTACACACGGTCTGACTTTTCCACGGGCAAGCCTCCGTCGGAATTTCGACCGTATGTACGCGGCATTAGGAGCAAAATCGCTCCTCCGCCCCTGCTGCCCCCATGCTTCGGCATATATGCTCTTTTTTTTTAACTGTGGTGGTGAAATCACCTCCTACAGCACTGGAGTCACGGTTTATGTATCGTGGGAGCAAACGCTGTTGCTGTCAAGATAAATAATTCCGCGCTGCAGCTGAATGGCGCACCTGAAAACAAAAAATTACATACCTGAAAAGCAAGCATGATAAAACATTGCAGAATAGAATACAGTAAAAAAGAGCAGAACAATAGAGAGAAAATAGAGAGAGAGAGAGAGAACAATAAAACGACAACTATTTTTGGTTTTTTTATTTTATATATTTTTTTGTGTTTTGTTTTTTACGTATTTTTTTTCTTTTTTACACTTTTTTTTGTAACTTTAACAACTGTAATGGTTCGGGTCTCTCAAGATGTAATGGCATCTTGGGAGACCCTGTGAAAGTGTGTCCTAGTCTGTGAAATGCTGTACCCTACGCTAAAACTTCACTTTTGAGTGGTAGCGTTCAAAACATTCACCAAGGCAAAGACCAGGTTTGTCAGGACAGAGTGGACAAAAAACACGGGTGTCACGCCTAAATCCGCGCTTGCTACAGACACGACATCTTTTTGGGGGGGGTTCGTTGGGTAGGGGTACTCGGGAGGGCATACGGATAATGCCTCTCATGCAGCCGGCTTACTGCATTTGGTTGGGGATGGTGAGGTGCAGAACCGCCTGGATACAGGAGGTCTGTGACTATCTCATTCTGGAATTTTAGAAGAGATAAAGTCCCGCCTGAAGCTCTGTATAGCACATGAGCGTTCAGCAAAGCCAATTGGAATAAGGATAGAGACACTTTTTTGTACCAGCGTCTCGCCTTACGGTCAATTAGATACAGCGCCAACCACTGGTCGTTGAGGTCCACCCCTCCCATATTTTGGTTATATTCGTGGACACAAAGGGGTTTCTCCACAACACCAGTCGCCGTACGAATTTGGACTGTCGTGTCTGCATGAAGGGAGGTAAGAAGGAAAACATTCTTATTGTCCCTCCACTTCATAGCGAGCAAGTTATTACACTTCAAGCAGGCTCTCTCCTCCAGCCTAAAACGGGCATCTACAAGCCGCTGGGGAAAGCCCCGGCGATTAGGTCGCACGGTGCCACATGCTCCAATCTGATGATCAAACAAGTGACTAAACAGTGGCACGCTCGTGTAATAATTGTCCACATACAAGTGGTACCCCTTTCCGAATAAGGGTGACACCAAGTTCCACACTATCTTGCCAGCGCTCCCTATGTAATCCGGGCAGTTGACCGGCTCAACCTTTCTGTCTTTTCCCTCATAAACCGTAAAGCTCCATACATAGCCTGTTGCCCTGTCACAGAACTTATAGAGCTTGACCCCGTATCTGGCACGCTTGCTGGGAAGGTACTGCTTGAAAGACAAGCAGCCAGAAAATTGAATCAGGGACTCATCAACGCAGACAACTTGATCGGGAATAAACAAGTCTGCAAAACGTTCTTTGAAGTGGTTTATGAGGGGCCGAATTTTATAGAGCCGGTCGTATTCAGGGTCTCCACGTGGACGACAAAGTTCATTGTCGTTGAGGTGCATGAATCGCAAAATCTGCTCGTATCGTGTCCTGGGCATGGAGGCAGAGAACACGGGCATGTGGTCAATTGGGTGCGTGGACCAATAAGCACGCAATGACGGGAATTTATGTGTGCCCATGTTGAGGGAAAGGCCCAGAAAGGTCTTAAATTCAGAAACCGTAATTGGTTTCCAATCTTTGGCAATGGAAGGCAACTGGGGGTTAGCGGCGATGAATTGACCAGCATATAAATTACACTGGTCCACAATAGATCTATAGAGATCTTCCGTGAAAAACAGTGAATAAAAATCAATTGGCATAAAATCAGCTGTTTCCACCTGAATACCGGGTTGGGCAGTGAATGTGGGAAGTACGGGTTCTGCAGAAGTGGTGGGGACCCAATCAGGATAGGCGAATTCTGCAGGAAGGGCACTATGGGCACGACGGGCCTGCCTTTGTCTTCTTGGTGGCAGCGGGACACTACTTGTGCTTGCCACCTCGCCAGCTTGAACTGCACTTATGGGACTCGCCACGTCACCACGTGATACTGCAGTGCTGGATGTACGCCCAGGCTGTACTAGGCCGCTGGTGCTTGCCAATTCACCAGAAGGAATAGCGGCGCTAGTACTCCATGATACGAGAGACCTGCGGTTCTTGCTCCTCAACAACCTCAGAAGATCGGGATCGGGTACGCCTGACCTTAGCAGGGACCTCAACTTCGTCGTCAGAGCTATCTGACGAGGAGCCGCTGACTTCACTGTCTTCTACGGGAAGATATTCTGAGCCTGAATCTGACAGATGCGTGACCTCCTCTTCACTATCTGTCATGCTCAGAATCTCGTAGGCCTCTTTACTAGTGTACCTTCGTCTTGCCATTTTGGGCTCTAAATTTAGGGGTACACTAGTAAGATTCACAGGTAAAAAAAGCACCTGACTGTCAGCAAATGCATCAAACGCTACCAAAAAAACTGTTAGCGATCGCAGGGATCAGGACTGTCTCTGCGAACGTTGCAGTTATGTGTTTTGTGTTTGGTAAGTGACAGTGATCGATCGATACTTCACTTGGGTGGGCTGGGCTGGGCTGGGCTGGGCGGAGGGGCTAAACGCAGGTGCTAGCAGGTATCTGGGCTGATCCCGCTAACACTGCGTTTTTGGGAACCCTAAACTGCTGGGGACGCTAGTATAGATCTGTTCAGATACTATACCACTAAGGGAGGTGTATGCTTTGCGTGTGGGTGTTAGCGTTACTGGCACTAACCTGACGCTGGCTGGGGCGACGCAGACCCTCTCTGGCGCTAAAACCTATTTGATATCAGCCGCCGGGCGATCAGGGGGTTAAACCTTTATTGGGTTATATACGGCGGGTGCCCTGATGCTATAAAAAGCAAACTAACCAACCAGCATCACCCGTAAAACTTATATGGTGATCACTGGTGAAAGGGTTAATTAGGGGCAATCAGGGGGTTAAAACCTTTATTAGGTTATATATGGGGGTACCCGACGCTATATAAAAACCTGACGGGTAACCTAAATAACTAAATAACTAACCGGCTAACCAGTGTCACCAGTAAAACTTATACGGTGATCACTGGTGAAAGGGTTAACTCTAGGGGCAATCAGGGGGTTAAAATAATATATGGGGGTACCTGACGCTATAAAAACCTGCAGCGAAACTAAAAATAAATAACTGGCTATCTAGGGCACCACCGGCAGGAAATACGATCGCTTAGTGACGCTGGCGTTAGGGGGTGAAAGGGTTACCTGGGGGGCGATCAAGGGGTTAAACCTTTATTAGGGGGGGTTAGGGGGCTACCCTGGACCTAAAGGGGCCTAAACCTAACTGCCCTGCAACTTTTTACTGTCACAAATGACACTGATTGCAGTGATCAGTAAAAAAATTACCACTGCAAACGGTGCACTGTGACTGGGGGTACTGGGGGTGATCTGGGGGGTGATCTGGGGGTGACTGGGGGGTGAAAAGTGTGCCTACGTGTACTGGTGTCAGTGGGCTGTTGGTGCACTTACTGTGAGATGTCTTCACTCCTCGCGCCGGATCGAAAAGACCAACACGAGGAGAGATGACATCACTTCCTCTGCCTGTGTTTACATTTACACAGCAGAGGAAGCATATCATTCGCTGGGAGCGATCGCGAGGGGGTGGCCGGAATCGAACGGCCGTCCACTCATCCCGGATCGCTCTCCAATGGAAAACGACCGCTCACTGTATAGGAGGGGGGTCCGATTGTACCCCCCAACTATACAAAGGCAATCACGTAGATATACGTGACTTTGCCTGTCGGTGCCATTCTGCCGACGTATTTTTACAGTGGGCGGTCGTTAAGTGGTTAAAAGTATTCTCCATAGCATTCATCCTTTTCTTCATCAATTCAAGTTGAGTACTGCAATCCATTATTTGTTGGATGATTCTTTGTGCACTATCACTGGAGAATCAAGGAATTTCATCAACATGTTCATCCCCTAAAATAAAATAAAAACATAAAAATCTGCATGCCTACATCTCTTACCTGAAGCAGTGGTGACAGATGATGACCTGTTGTAGTGACAAGTTCCACCACCTCATCCCCTTCTCCTTCCTCCACTTCTCCTTCCTCCACCTCTCCTTTATCCACTTCTACTTCCTCCACATCCTCAGGTTTGCCTTGTTGGGGGGGTTGGGGTTCTTTAGAAGGTGTGGGGTTCCTGGGCTCCGAGGAGTGGTGTCCTCCCAGTCTTCTCTCCCCTATGAGAATGAAACAAATGGTACACTTAGCACACACATATTTGAAAGTCATAAATAGGAATATGAAACATTGCTTGCAAGTGGGGTACAATTGTCTGTTTTGGCACAGTTCCAAGCTGAAGACAAGATTTTTGAACTTAACAAAGCTGGAATACTGACCTTTTTGTGACAATTTTCTCACATGGGCCCCCCTCAGTACCCACTGTAGCACCTGTGTTGGACACCCTAAAAAGGTTATTCTGGTGGCCCACACTATAGTGCTCCTGTGAGTGCAGATGTGTAAACAACTGCTGAGTGTCCTCTCCTTTACATTGATTCAAGTTTGCATTTCATTCTAGTTACAAACATATCACCTAGACAACAATGTCATAACATTTATGGAATCTAAACAGACATTTTACCAAAAATTAAAAAACATGGATATTGACAAATCATCGTATGTAGTGTGCAAACGATGTGTCTGTATCGACCGATTACTGTGCCCACTAAATGTTTTAAAATGTAATTTTAGAATGTACAAGAGTAAAAAGCAACAACATGGAGCAACATGCAAGTTGTGAAATACAACAATAGGGACACAGGAGAAGTACTTACTTTTTTTTAGCATGCTGTTAATGCTCCTTAACTGCTCCGGCTCCCTCAGTTGGAGGTCAGACCACCTCTTTCTGAGCTGCTCCTTTGATCTTTTCACACCGAAATTCTTCTTCAGACTTTTCACTACTTGCTTCATAATTTTGTCCTTCCTTAGATTAGGGTGGGAATACGACCCATGCTTTGCATCATAATCAGAATTGTTCAATATGGCCACCATCTCCGCCATCTCCTCAAAGGACATATTAGATGCCTTGTAACGCCTCCTTGTTCGTGACGTTTCCCGCTCCGGGCTTGTCTGCTTGTTAGAATTATCTGAATTCACAGACACCTGCTGTGACTCCGCCATGTCACCTGTGCGCCGAAAGAGAAGGGGCGGGGCAACATCGAGAAAGAACATCATGGGCGGGCGACGTGTGTCACGCATGCGTAGTGTATATAAAGCTAACACACATGTGACGTACCTACGTTCTGTGTGCGGAGGAGGGAGTTAAAAGCGCCGAACGTTAGACCGAAGGTAAGATTTTAACTTGGTTCATCAGTGGCCTATACTGCATAGAGATTGAACAGGCATACATGGGCATAAAGATTACTCGAATTTAGAGTGTGATTGACATTTGTATTTTTGTCTGGTGTTTTGTCTTGTAGAAACAATGAATGCTTTTCTTTAAAAAAAAATTCTGGCCGAGTTTATAGATCGGTTAAGGGAGGTTCCCGCTCTGTGGGAGACCAAAAACCCGATACACAAAAAAAAAGGGGTAAGGAAAGCAGCGCTGGAGAGCCTGCTCCCATTTGTGCACACCAGGATGCCCAATGCAACCATTGAGCAGCTGGATACAAAAACATATAGGACTATGCGCAATCGGGTCCTGGCTTCTCAGAGGTCAGGAGCAGCAGCAGGGAAGGTATATGTCCCACATTTGTGGTACTACGACAGGTTGGCCTTTCTGAATGACCACATTACACAGAGGGAATCACTTTCCAGCCTTCCCTCCAGCCTTCCCTCCAGCCAAGATGATCCTTCTCAGGATCAGGAGGAGCCTTCCATCCTGGATGAAGACCCAGATCTGTCCGTCTGGAGCCAGGTATAGTCTTTTCAAAACATTTATTGTGAAAAAATGTATGCTGTAAAATAGATGTTAAGATGGGAACAAATTTAGTCAATCAAGAAAAAGTGTTTGACATAGCAATAGACAGTAGTGGGCAAAAAAGTTTGGGAGATGAATGCAAAATGATGGGGGCATAATGAGAGTACTAAAAAATATTTGAAATTCTATTTGCAACAGTCAGGAGCTGAACATTGTGGGGGTTCTTTACTAAAATCACATCCACATTGCACTACAAGTGCAAACTACAAGTGCAAAGTGCACTTAAAATTGCACTGAAAGTGCCCTTGGAAGTGCAGTAGCTGTAAATCTGAGGGGTAGATCTGAAATTAGGGGAAGCTCTGCTGATTTTATTATCCAATCATGTGCAAGCTAAATTTCATATTTTTATTTTCCTTGCATGTCCCCCTCAGATCTACAGCGACTGTACTTCCAAGTACACTTTCAATGCAATTTCAAGTGCACTTGTAGTTTGCACTTGTAGTGCAAAGTGGATTTGCCTTTAGTAAATAACCCCCTGTGTGTGATTGATGAAACCAAACTCTAAATATGTCCCTTTTTTTACACAGGAGGAGGTAAGCCAGGATGAGAGGCAGGAAAATGTCAGGCAGGAGGAGGCTGGGGTTAGTGGCATAGAGGAGGTGGCTGGTCCAAGTGGCAGAGAGGAGGTGGCTGGTCCAAGTGGCAGAGAGGAGGTGGCTGGTCCAAGTGGCAGTACAAGGTGTCAGGTGCCTCCCATCCGCATGTCACCAAGAAGGGCAAGGAGGGATAGGTCTGTGAGTCAGGCAGCACTGGCACTGATTAAAGAGGCACATGCCACCAACCCCTGATGAGGGCTATGCGGCATTGGTCGTCATGAAAATGGCCCAGATGCCAATGGAACAACGGCTACTATGTGAGCCCCTGCTTATTTCCCTTTTAAATAAGGGGTTGATGGGGAGACTCACTGACACCACTGTCATTTGTGACCACGGCCATCCTCCTGCACCTTCTTCTCAACCTCCTCCTTCTTCTTCTCCTCCACCTCCTTCTTCTCCACCTCCACCTCCACCTCCTTCTTCTCAACCTCCTCCTTCTTCTTCTTCTCCTCCACCTCCTTCTTCTCCACCTCCACCTTCTTTTTTCACAACCTCTTCCTTCTTCTTCTCCTCTACCTCCTTCTTCTCCACCTCCACCTCCTTCTTCTCCACCTCCACCTCCTCCTTCTGACATGAGTACACCTCCAGAGGCACAGCCTCCAGCCAGGCGGACAAGGAAGGCTGCAGGGAAGCCTACCAAGAAGGCTGCAGGGAAGCGGAGCAAGAAGACCAGGAAGTGATTTCCTTTCTTCAATGTGGTCTGACAGAAGGCAGCTTGTTGTAGTTCCACAGACTTGGGACATGTATCTAACCTGCTGCTGTTCCTGACCTCTGGGAGTCCAGGACCAGATTGGGCTCACTAATGTTTGTGCTTCCCAAGGTTCCAATTTTTGTGTCCACACACAGTTGCACAAATTGCTGCAGACTCTCCAGCGCTGCCTTCTAGTTTGTTTATTCTTATTTTCTCTACCAGAATAAATGGCATTTATTTTTACAGTTAATACTTGCCTATGTGTTTTTATTTTTTTTATTTTTTTTTGTAAATTATGTTTTTATTGTTTTTTATACAGTACAGAAAACAACACTCCACACAACGTGGAGACAGCCGCCCACAAAATTCGCCGGTGCATACAGTCATAAAACAAAACACAAATTATCACATTAAACCTGTGATACTCCCAACCCCCTACCCCCATCCCCCATCCCCCCTCCCAAACCCCCCCCCCGCAAAACCAACAAAGTACACCACCCCCCCTTGCCTAGATAGGAACACAAATGTCACGGACCACTTACCAGAGGTGGCCCTCCATGATTCAGAAATACAGTCCTGTAGCTCTCCGCAGAGACAAATTGGATATAGCACATGAAATCAGTTCCCCCTCGCCCCCAAACCCCCCCACCCACACATAGGACTACAAGAAATGAGACATTGCCCCATCTTCACATGTTTAATACATAGGTGCACAATAACCCCTCAAGGTCCTGACATCCCGAACATTCTCACCGTCCAATATTAGAGTACCTAAAAAAGGTTCTTACATTATGCTTTGCTGTGTGCAATCAGATGCCGTATCTATAGTAGCCATCCAACCCCCCCAAACCTTGTCAAATTTAGTCAGTGCCCCCCTACTCAAATAAGTGGCCTTATAAAAGGGTATTGCTTTGTTGACCAACGCTTTCCAAGTGTCAAAAGTAGGAGCTACAGAACTCTTCCATGAGAGGATGTGCGCTTTTTAGCGTAGTACAACAAAAGCGTGAGTAAGGTTCGTATAGCCCTGGTAGTGGCCAGGGGTTCAACCAGATGTAGTAGACAAACCTCAACAGACATGGGGATAGATATGGAGGTGACCAACCTAATACAGCCAGCAATGGCCTGCCAGTAGTGTTTAATTGGAGGACACTCCCAAAAGATGTGTATAAAATTAGCTAAGGGTGCAGAGCATCTTCAGCAGAGAGAGCTCTGTGTCCCATACATCCTTGCCAGTCTTGCCGGAGTAAGATAAACTCTGTGCAGAAATTTATAAAGGATCAGTCTGTCCCTACTCGAGACCAAATATTGAAAATCAGTCCCCCACATGTCATCCCAATCATCTCTGTCCAACCCCGGGGCCACAGCCTCCCAAGCCTCTCTGCAAGGTCTGAGTAGGAGAGTCGTCTCCGGGAACAGGTCTTTGTAGAAACTGGAAACTGGTTTAGGTAGAGACTCACTGCGCGCCAATAGCTCAAGATCACTGGGCTCCAGGCTAAGGGTCCCCCCACCAAACTGTGAGTGAAAGGAATGCCTTAATTGCAAATACCTGAAAAAGTGGGAATTGGGTAGATCATACTTCTGTTTCAGTTCATCAAAGGGCAATAGGGTACCGTTGGACACAATATGGGCCAAAAGCTTAATTCCATACCCTGTCCAAACTACTGGGTCCAGGTAACAGAAGAAATGTGGTAAGTTGGGATTCCTCCACAAGGGGAAACTAGGCGATAATCTAGGAGAGCTAGGTAACTGCAATCCCTGGACCGCAGCCCAGGCCCTCATCACTGAGCGCATGGAGTACGTCAAGGGATAGGGAGCCTTCAGGCCCCTGTAGACCAAGTAAGACAATGCCTCATAAGAGCCCACACAGGCAGCCTCCAGGGATACAGATGTATCGTCCGGAGGAGCAGTTAACCAGCGGTGGGCCAGAAAATATTTGTGGAAATTAGTTACTGCAAGTCCTCCCTCCCCACACGGCTGCTGTAAGATCGCCAATTTAAGGCGAGGAACGCCTCCCTGCCACAAAAAGGAGGAAATCCTGGAACCACATGGATTTTCCTCCATGTGGTTCATTCCTTATATCCAAAGACTAGGGTAGCAAATACCCACCCCCCCATCTCGAACCACTTTCTATATCCATATCACATATATATAAGTCTTTCTTTGAAAGCATATATTTATATTTTTTCTATGATGTAATGTATTTATTTATTACTGCAGCGGCCTCCTCTCTCTCCTCTCTTATCAGCTCGTCTGTCTCTTGTCTAGGGGTACCTTAGAGGAGAGAGAGCGGGGTCACCACGCCAAGCCTTCACCGTCCGCAGATAGTTGTGTGGTGTGAGCAAAGTTCCTGTTTTACCTTTGGGTCGGTGTTCGGCACCTGGAGCCTCCTCCTGATGGTTTCCTTGAACAATGTCTGCCAGAAAATGAGCCCCACACCACTAAAGTCCAACACTTCTTTATTCTTCCTGAACAGAGTAACACACAGACAGTTGAAATCCCTCAATGAGTAGAACAGACAGACGGGTGTGGATACGAGTAGGCCCAGACACAATGAACTCTCCACTTTCCTTCCTGAAAGTGGGTTGCGGTCTCCGATCGAGGGGGAATATCCCTCCAGGCGGTCTCCGGTGGAGGCTCACCTGTCACTGGCAATATGCTGCACCAGGTCTTCAAGCAAGTACCCCTCACTGGTCCATTACGCCTCTGGATTCGGGTACCCACTCCCGGGGTTCCATAGGATCTCCTTCCCTCGCGGAACTCAGTGGTGGGCACTGAGCTCCAGACCTCCATCCGAGTACCTCACCCCAGGCTTAAGGTGCCTGGGATGGAACACGACCTCCGAACGTCCTCTAGGCCTAAGCCACCTAGGATCTCCATCCGACCACCGCCCTCAGGCTGAAGGTGCCTGGGACTCGACCCTGTGACAAAGATGGCCGGCCCCTTTATACCCTCTCCCAGCAAGCACGGCGGGTTCCCCGCCCCACCATACCGCTGCTGAGGGAGGACAAAAAGGGGGTACGGCACACAGCAATGATTCAACCCCAGCCCAAGGCGACAGCGGCACCCGCTGGGCCGCAGGGAACTGCACACTACTGGTGTCTCTGCCAATTTTAAATACACTAGGAAAGTGTATACCCGCTACACTCTCCCCCTGGTGGTTTGACACTGGTCCCCAGTGTCTGGAATAAACTATGCCCTCAACGGCTGACATAGCCCAATCCAGAAACCAACTATAAATTGTACAAAAATAAAACTTTTAGGAAACTTATCTAACTGGAGCAATTGTGTCTGAGCCTTACATGAAAGGGAAGGAAAACAACAACATTTAACCATAACATTGAAAATCCCATTTTCACATTACACTTTTTCCCACCCATCCTGACTAAGACCCACCCCATACTCAGTGGTCTTGATGGGATGCACTCCTGCAAAGGGGAAAAGAAAGTTGACACACATGAACCCTGACACATATATTCGTGTGAGAATGAAGAAACTTCTCCGTAGAGAAATCCCTTCCTTCATAGAGTGAGTGTGTGAAAAGTGTTATCGATGCACAACACTGCCACCTGGTGACAGCATCACGGTAACTGCACTCGTGGAACTTTCCTTCTTCCTTGGGCCCTATCTACCCCAGAGTCCATGATTACTTGATGGAAAACTGAAGAACAAACAGGAACAGTTCTTCGTTCCTCTGGGTAACAAGGACAGCAAACCCCAGAAAGTTCAGCAGCATAAAGAACAAGAACGGAGTCTCTTCCCTCCTACCGATAGAAGCGGGGATGTGGCAAAACAAGTGGTTTCAAGTGCTGATCCATGGTCTCCAGATGGTACTCGACATCCTCCCCTTCTTTGCGCCGGATCAGCACCTTGTCCACGTGGATGTGCCATCCCAACATCCATTCTGCCTTGCAGTCTTTAAAGCGCTGAGAGGCCTTGGGGGAACATGCAGGGTACCTGCGGGCATGTGGGTCCACACAAAGTCATTGTACCAGCGCTTCCGGCACACTTCCACTTCACACAACAACTCCTTGGACAAGTATGGGTACTCCCATCCATACTCAGCAGCAACTTTCTGGCCAAATAGGCGTTGTAGTCTCGCCAGAGGAGGCATAGTGGCTTTGTCCCCTTCGCCAGGAAAAACTATTGAGTCCGGGTGGCGAGGGACATTGATCACATCTGATCTGGGCATAGGTGCCCGCAATAACAGTCTCTTTTCCCCAGCACTAGGTGCAGGTGGCACAGAGGAGACAAGAGCAGGCTGGGGACGGGATCCCTCTTCAGGCGCTGGTGCCTCCACCCGGGGTGTACTATCCCCTGTAGACATGGGTGGGTCCCTGGTCCTGCAGGACGAGGCGAGAGGTACTTTGTCCCAGCCCTTTTTAGCAAACAGTTCATCGATAGCGACATCGTCTCCCACATCCGAGAGTGATTCTAGGTCGGAGGTGTCACACTCCTCCGCGGGCAGGTAGCCTGTAGTGGAGACTGAATTACCACCTCCACCCACACACCAAGTCTCTCCGCCTGGCTTACCTCTGTCTTTACTTGAGGCGGGATGTCCGGAACTCCTGCCGACGGATCCCTCTGGGCCGGGCGTAGGCGGGCGGGATGGTCCACCACAACCGCTGGTCGGGGCTACCGTGCCGGTCTTTCTCTTCGGTGGTGGACGCTGTGAGACAGTGGTGACCGAGTCAGCATCCTCGGATTTCTCCCGTTGAGTACCCGCGACTTCCTGCGTGGTCGCTGCAGTGCGCACAGGGATGGCTGTCAAAGCAGTGATTCCTCCTCTCTGAGTGGTGTTGCCTGCAGCACGGCCGGGTTAAATGGTCCTGGGCTTCTCAACTGGATCCACTTCAAATAGGAACTCCCCGCAGGCCTCGCATCGCCCGAACGGCTTCAGTTGGCACACCAGTCCCGAACAGCCGGGACAAATCACACCCAGGGCCTCAACGTCCAAGCATGAATACAGGGCGAATCGACCCCTTGGCTTTAGCCGGATCCCCGTATCGGTCACCGGAGCAGCAGCAGTCAGAGTCGTGGTAGAAGGGTGAACCGGAATCCACGATGTATGTCCGAACATAGTGACTTGCTGCTGGTCCATTGCGCACTGCAAGTATTTGCGCCAATGACCCATGTGTAGTCCTTCACACGTATTGGACTCCTCCCCTCTGCACTCTAGTTTGCGGGCTTTTCTTTTCCTTTTCTGAGTCACGCCCACGAACTAAGCAGTGGGGGTGTGCCTGGTGGTGCAGTGCAAATAGAAGCCCCCACGTGTAGTCCTTCACACGGCTGAGCTCCCCCCTCTTCTCTCTTATCAGCTCGTCCGGTCTCTTGTCTAGGGGTACCTTAGAGGAGAGAGAGCAGGGTCACCACGCCAAGCCTTCACCGCAGATAGTGTGGTGTGAGCAAAGTTCCTGTTTTACCTTCGGGTCGGTGTTCGGCACCTGGAGCCTCCTCCTGATGGTTTCCTTGAACAATGTCTGCCAGAAAATGAGCCCCACACCACTAAAGTCCAACACTTCTGTCACGGGCCGGACTGACGGCTAGTGGGGATACAGGAGGTGGATCCTCTGTACTAGAGAGGGGATGGCACGGGTCGTACTGAGGGACCGGTTCTAAGCAGCTACCGGTTTTCACCAGAGCCCGCCGCAAAGCGGGATGGACTTGCTGCGGCGGTAGCAACCAGGTCGTGTCCTCCAGTAGCGACTCCACCTCTCTGGCGGCTGAGATAGGCGCGGTACAAAAGGACTAGGCAGAGGCAAGGTCAGACGTAGCAGAGGGTCAGGGCAGGCGGCAATGGTTCGTAGTCTGAGACAATGGCAGAAGGTCAGATACACAGGCAAGGCAACTCACAAAACGCTTCTACAGGGTACTAAGACAACAAGATCCAGCAAGGACAGGAAGGGGAAGTGGGTTTATATCAGATTTGGGTGTGCACACAGTAATTGGGCCAGGGGCTCGCGCGCGCCGGGAAGGAGCAGGAGGAGGATGGTGAGTAGGATGGGATGCAATCCGTGGACGGAGATGTGCTGCCGCGTGGATCGCATCCTCGCCGGTAACAGAGCAGCGCCCACGGCCAGGGGGGCTGACCGGAGCGCTGCAGGGGGACCGACGCCGCGAGCACTCCGGGAAGGATGGGACACCCGGAGCGCTCGGCGTTACAGTACCCCCCCTTAGGTCTCCCCCTTTTCTTGGAACCCAAGAATCTACGGATGAGCTCCTTGTCTAAGATGTTGGTCTCAGGCTCCCAGGATCTCTCTTCAGGACCACAGTTCTCCCAATCAATTAAAAAAAATATTTTACCTCGGATGACCTTGGAGGCGAGGATTTCTTTCACCGAGAAGACATCGGAAGAACCAGAGACAGGAGCAGGAGCAGTGACCTTGGGGGAAAATCGGTTAAGAATGAGGGGTTTGAGAAGAGACACATGAAAAGAATTGGGGATACGAAGAAAAGGAGGAAGATGGAGGAAGATGGAGTTTGTAAGAGACAGAATTGATTTGTTTTTTGATTTTAAAAGGTCCGAGGTAACGAGGGCCCAGCTTGTAGCTAGGTACCCGAAACCGAACATATTTGGAGGAGAGCCACACTTTGTCACCAGGGACATAGACAGGAGGAATTCTTCTTTTTTTATCTGCATGTCTCTTCATGCGGGCAGAGTCCAGTGATAGCGACTTTTGAGTCTCTTTCCAGATAGAGGTGAAGTCTTGAGTTAATTCATCCACGGCAGGAACTCCAGAAGAAGTGGGGATGGGGAGGGGGGGCAATGGGTGACGGCCGTAGACCACAAAGAAAGGTGATTTGGAGGACGATTCAGAGTTCTTGAAATTGTATGAGAATTCTGCCCAGGGCAATAGGTCGACCCAATCGTCTTGACGGGCGAAGACAAAATGTCGTAAGTAGTCACCAAGGACCTGGTTAACTCTCTCCACCTGTCCATTGGATTGCGGGTGATAAGCGGAAGAAAAATTCAACTTAATCTTTAGTTGAGTACAGAGAGCTCTCCAAAATTTTGAGATGAATTGAATGCCTCTATCAGAGACGATATGTGAGGGTAGCCCATGGAGACGGAAAATTTGAAGAAAAAAATGCTTCGCCAACTGAGGTGCAGTAGGCAGACCAGGAAGCGGGACAAAATGAGCCATTTTCGAAAAGCGGTCAACGACCACCCAGATGACAGTGTTACTATGAGACAAAGGAAGGTCCGTGATGAAATCCATGGCAATGTGGGACCATGGTTGTTCAGGCACAGGTAGAGGAAGGAGAAGAGCTGCAGGCTTCTGGCGTGGAGTCTTGTCACGTGCACAGATAGTGCAGGCCCGTACAAAGTCAGTCATATCTTTTTCCTGGGTAGGCCACCAATAGTGTCTGGCCATCAATTGTATGGATTTTTTGATCCCAGCGTGACCGGCTAGATGGGACGAATGGCCCCACCTGAGTATCTGGAGACGAAGGCATGGAGGAACGAAAGTTTTTCCTGTAGGAACTGGCACCAGAGAAGCAGGAGCAGAGGAAATCAGACACTCAGGGGGTACTATGTGTTGAGGGGGAGTCCTGGTTTCAGAGGCATCGGAGGAACGGGACAAGGCATCAGCCCTGACATTCTTGTCTGCGGGACGAAAATGGATCTGGAAATTGAACCGGGCAAAGAACAATGACCACCTGGCCTGGCGAGGATTTAAGCGCTGAGCGGACTGAAGGTAGGACAAATTTTTATGGTCAGTGTAGATGGAGATAGGGTGAAGGGATCCTTCCAGGAGATGTCTCCACTCTTCTAATGCCAGCTTGATGGCCAACAGTTCACGGTCACCTATGGAATAGTTTTTTTCAGGAGGGGAGAAGGTTTTAGAGAAAAAAACACACGTGACGTTTCCTCCTTTAGCATTTTTTTGAAGAAGAACAGCTCCGGCTCCTACCGAGGAGGCGTCAACTTCAAGGAAGAACGGCTTTATGGGGTCTGGTCGAGACCGGACAGGCGCAGAGGAGAAGGCGGTCTTAAGGCGAGTAAAGGCTTCTTCCGCTTGAGGCGGCCAGGACCTTGGATTCACGTTTTTCTTAGTCAGTGCCCCTATAGGAGCAACGATGGTGGAGAAGTGGGGTATGAACTGACGATAGTAGTTGGCAAATCCAAGGAAGCGTTGGATAGCACGGAGTCCAGAGGGGCGTGGCCAATCCAAGACTGCGGAGAGCTTGTCAGGGTCCATTTGAAGGCCTTGTCCTGAGACCAGATAACCTAGGAAAGGAAGGCTGCTGCGCTCAAAAAGGCATTTTTCATATTTAGCGTAAAGATGATTTACGCGGAGGCGCTGGAGCACTTGACGGACATGGAGCCGATGTTCCTCAAGGTTGGTAGAGAAGATTAGGATGTCGTCAAGATAGACAACCACACAGGTATACAGTACGTCCCAAAAGATTTCATTGACAAAATCCTGAAAGACTGCAGGAGCGTTGCAAAGTCCAAATGGCATGACGAGATATTCAAAGTGACCATCTCTGGTGTTAAATGCGGTTTTCCATTCATCTCCTTCACGGATTCTGATGAGGTTATAAGCGCCCCTGAGGTCCAATTTCGAAAAAACTTTTGCTCCGCGCAAACGGTCAAAGAGCTCCGAGATGAGAGGCAGAGGGTAGCGGTTTTTAATAGTGATTTTATTGAGACCACGATAGTCTATGCAAGGGCGTAGTGATACGTCCTTCTTGGCAACGAAGAAGAACCCCGCTCCGGCTGGAGAAGATGATTTCCTAATAAAACCTCTATTGAGGTTCTCCTGTATGTATTCAGTCATGGCCTTGGTTTCAGGAGAGGAGAGAGGGTAAATTCTGCCACGGGGTGGTGTAGTACCTGGGAGCAAGTCAATGGGGCAGTCGTAGGGTCTATGTGGTGGTAAGACCTCCGCCTGTTTTTTGCAAAAGACATCAGAAAAGTCCTGATAGGCCTTGGGAAGGCCCGGGCAAAGGAGTAGCGATGGGAACTTGACTGGTGGGTACAGACTTAAGATAATGCTTGTGGCAGGAGTAGCCCCAGGATTTGATGTCCCCAGTGGTCCAGTCGAGGGTAGGAGAATGACGCTGGAGCCAGGGTAGGCCAAGAAGGATGTCAGAAGTACAGTTCGGCAAAACAAAGAATTCAATTTTTTCTTGGTGAAGAACACCAACGGACATGAGCAGGGGTTCGGTGCGGTAACGCACGGTACAATCCAGATTCTCTCCATTTACAGAGGAAATGAAGAAGGGTTTGATGAGACTGATAACAGGAACGTTGAACCTGTTGATGAAAGAGGCTTTAATAAAGTTTCCTGCAGAACCAGAGTCCAGGAAGGCCACCGCAGAGAAGGGGGAGCCAGCAGAAGGGGAAATCCGCACAGGAATAGTCAGACGTGGAGAGGAAGAATTCACACCTAGTAACGCCTCTCCCACGTTCACTAGGTGCGGGCGTTTCCCTGACGTAGAGGACGAATAGGGCAGTCCTTTAGGAAATGTTCAGAGCTCGCACAATAAAGGCATAAGTTCTCATTCCTACGGTGAGTCCTCTCTTGTAGGGTCAGGCGAGATCGGTCCACCTGCATGGCCTCCTCGACGGAAGGCATAGTATCAGGATGCGTTGGATTCAGGAAGAGAGGAGCCAGGCGCGGATAACGCCTGGTGCGAACAAGATCTTTCTCCTGGCGAAGCTCTTGGCGTCTTTCAACGTAGCGTATGTCAATGCGGGTAGCTAAGTGGATGAGCTCCATCAGGGAGGAGGGTATCTCTCGTGCGGCCAGACAATCCTTGATGTGGCTGGATAAACCTTTCTTGAAGGTCGCGCAGAGAGCCTCATTATTCCAGGCTAGCTCTGAGGCCAGTATGGCATATTCGCCCACAGAGGAGTTTCCTTGGACAAGGTTAAGCAGGGCGGTTTCAGCGGATGAGGCTCGGGCTGGTTCCTCAAAAACGCTACGAACCTCAGCAAGGAAGGACTGAACGGTGGCTGTAGCAGGGTCATTGCGGTCCCAGAGTGGTGTGGCCCAGGCCAAGGCCTTCCCAGACAACAGACAGACCACGAATGCCACCTTAGACCGTTCTGTGGAAAACTGGTCTGACATCATCTCAAGATGCAGGGAACATTGGGACAAGAATCCCTGGCACATCCTAGGATCCCCGTCAAATTTCTCCGGAAGAGACAAGCGGATCTTCGAGGTAGTAGCGGCAGCTCGGAGAGGGGAAGATGCTGGAGCTTGTGGCGGCAGACGCTGCTGGATCATGGCGGTCAACTGCGACAGCTGCTGTCCTTGTTGGGCAATTAATTGTGACTGCTGGGCAACCACGGTAGTGAGATCAGCGAGACTAGGCAGCGGCACGTCAGCGGGATCCATGGCCGGATCTACTGTCACGGGCCGGACTGACGGCTAGTGGGGATACAGGAGGTGGATCCTCTGTACCAGAGAGGGGATGGCACGGGACATACTGAGGGACCGGTTCTAAGCAGCTACCGGTTTTCACCAGAGCCCGCCGCAAAGCGGGATGGA
Organism: Rana muscosa; assembly: GCA_029206835.1. NCBI lineage: Eukaryota > Metazoa > Chordata > Amphibia > Anura > Ranidae > Rana > Rana muscosa. The sequence goes on along the minus strand of CM055127.1, from coordinate 14,771,786 downwards.
CTTGCTGCGGCAGTAGCAACCAGGTCGTGTCCTCCAGTAGCGACTCCACCTCTCTGGCGGCTGAGATAGGCGCGGTACAAAAGGACTAGGCAGAGGCAAGGTCAGACGTAGCAGAGGGTCAGGGCAGGCGGCAATGGTTCGTAGTCTGAGACAATGGCAGCAGGTCAGATACACAGGCAAGGCAACTCACAAAACGCTTCCACAGGGTACTAAGACAACAAGATCCGGCAAGGACAGGAAGGGGAAGTGGGTTTATATCAGATTTGGGTGTGCACACAGTAATTGGGCCAGGCACCAATCAATGGTGCGCTGGCCCTTTAAATCTCAGAAGGCCGGCGCGCGCGCGCCCTAGAGCGCAGTGGGGCCGCGCGCGCCGGGAAGGAGCAGGAGGAGGATGGTGAGTAGGATGGAATGCGATCCGTGGACGGAGATGTGCTGCCGCGTGGATCGCATCCCCGCCGGTAACAGAGCAGCGCCCACGGCCAGGGGGGCTGACCGGAGTGCTGCAGGGGGACCGACGCCGCGAGCGCTCCGGGAAGGATGGGACACCCGGAGCGCTCGGCGTTACAACTTCTATATTCTTCCTGAACAGAGTAACACACAGACAGTTGGACTCCCTCAATGAGTAGAACAGACAGACGGGTGTGGATACGAGTAGGCCCAGACACAATGAACTCTCCACTTTCCTTCTTGAAAGTGGGTTGCGGTCTCCGATCGACGGGGAATATCCCTCAAGGCGATCTCCGGTGGAGGCTCACCTGTCACTGGCAATATGCTGCACCAGGTCTACAAGCAAGTACCCCTCACCGGTCCATTACGCCTATGGATTCGGGTACCCACTCCCGGGGTTCCCTAGGATCTCCTTCCCTCGCGGAACTCAGTGGTGGGCACTGAGCTCCAGACCTCCATCCGAGTACCTCACCCCAGGCTAAAGGTAACTGGGATGGAACATGACATCCGAACGTCCTCTAGGCCTAAGCCACCTAGGATCTCCATCCGACCACCGCCCTCAGGCTGAAGGTGCCTGGGACTCGACCCCGTGACAAAGATGGCCGGCCCCTTTATACCCTCTCCCAGCAAGCACGGCGGGTTCCCGGGCCCCACCATACCACTGCCGAGGGAGGACAAAAAGGGGGTACGGCACACAGCAATGATTCAACCCCAGCCCAAGGCGACAGCGCCACCCGCTGGGCCGCAGAGAACTGCACACTACTGGTGTCTCTGCCAATTTTAAATACACTAGGAAAGTGTATACCCGCTACATTACACATATTTTTTCTTTAATTTTTTGGTTATACAAAATACTAAATTGTTGATAAAAAAGTTGCATGCTTTTGATAAATATATCAGAGAAGACATTAACCCGCTAGGTTTGCGGATTCAAATCTTTCCCATTCTAGATGCTATTGACTCTGGTTTTAAAACAAAATGGGAGGAAAATCTGCAATTATGCACTAAAAACATGATGGTACTTCTAAGTGAAGAATACAAAAAATGCATCGGCTTTCTTGATAAAGATATTGACGCAATATATGCCAAACTATCTCCTTTTAAAGATTTGCCGAGCTATAAAGAACACGAGGAAAAAATTAGGATTCGACTAAATCTATTATCACAGGACAAGTTAGCAATCAAAGATAAAAAAAATTGGCGTGACAAACGCGCCTTTTAGGAGAACAAGGCATATAGGTGGCAACAGCCCAATCAGTTTCAGCAACCTCAGAAGGGTAATATAGGCCAGAATCCGAGGGACTCGGGGTCCAATTCCTCTCTAAACTCTTCCATTTCCTCTTCCTCTCAGCACAAATATAAGGGTCGAAAACAGAAAACCAAACGAACATCTCCAGGCGACGATCCGCTGCTCAACAAGAGAAGAACAACAGAAGCCCCTTCTATACAACCATCACCTATCCTTTCAGCCTTTGGTAAAGGTAATTCACGTGGTGTTAACCAATCATCCTCTACTGGGTCTCTTGGTATTTCTACTATCACACACTCTGGTGATCCCTCTTCTTCCACTCTTCCCACTGCACCCCTCATCGACAAATTTTTAGCCCATCGCTTAGCGGAGGGCCTCCCAGACACTTAAACGCTGTATCTTTGTCCATTTTGGACCTTACAGCCTCGTACACATGGCCGAGTTTCTCGTCGTTAAAAACACGTCGTTTTTTTCGACGAGATTCTTGTTAACCTTGACGAGTTTCTCGTCAAGCTTTCCATGCGTACACACTGACAATTCCAAATTTCCTCGTTGTTCAGCGCGGTCACGTCCAGCTAGTACGACGGCAGTATAAAGAGGTAGATCGATTTCCCTGGCGCCACCCCTTGGGCTGCTTTTGCTGATCTCGTGTTACCGCGTGTGAAGTAAAAGTTTGGGAAGAGACGATTCGCGCTTTTCAGTCTTCGTGCTTTTCAGTTCGTTTTCTGCGGTTCAGTTTGTGCTTGTGGGTTCGTATCTTGTCTTTCAGGGCGTGTAGGCAGGTCGTATCTGTTTTACAGTGCGTTCTTGCCCGTTCGTTTCTGATTTTCAGTTCGTTCTTCATAGGCCTTGCTGTTCTAAAGTACGTTCTGTTCTGTACGTTCTGATCAGACGACCGTTTCCTAGCCATGCCGCGAGTACGTTCTCGTCGTCGAGTTCGTGCTGTGCGGGCGCTTGGTGTTGGTCTGCTTGTTTTGGACCAAGACCAGTCCATGAACGGGGTGAGGAGGAGTTCATGGACCAAGAATTGGTTGCTCCAGCGAGACCAATTCTGCCATATGCCTCTGCTGCGGGAGATCGTCGAGAATAATCCTGAGGACTACAGGAATTTTCTGCGGATGTCTGACCCCGTTTTTCAGCATCTGTTGGCTTTGGTGTCCCCCTATATTACCAGGAAGGACACCGTTATGCGGGAAGCCATCAGTGCTGAGCAGAGGCTCATCGCCACGTTACGTTACCTGGCGACAGGGAGAAGTCTTCAGGACCTGAAGTTCACGACAGGCATCTCCCCCCAGGCTCTGGGCCTCATAATCCCAGACACCTGTTCTGCCATTATACAAGTCCTGCAGGAGGATTATATTAGGGTAAGTTTTCTCCATTAACATCACATTTTATGTATTTCATGTATGCTAATGTATTGTATTGTATTTCTTTCATCCTTCCCTAATTACCATGAGTGTAATATGCTGAGAATGTCCCCTTTGTCCTCATGCATGCTGGAAGCTTTTAAATGCCCCTTTTTTCTCCTCCATGCATATTTCCCTTTACTAACCTCTCCAGCAGTGGCGACTGCTGCTCCAAATGTTTGGGGGGCCACCCCCAAATTAGATATATAAACTTCCTCCTTTTTTGCTACTGTGCCTATTAAACGCCACCAGTTGCCCCCTCCAATGCATCCATTTTGTCCCCTCCAATGCAGCCATTTTGTCCCCTCCAATGCAGCCATTTTGCCCCTTCCAATGCAGCCATTTTGTCCCCTCCAATGCAGCCAGTTTGCCCCCTCCAATGCAGCCAGTTCCCCCCCAGCCCTGCACTTACCTTCTTCTGGTCAGCGCCATCCTTCTTCTGTCCTTGATGTCTTTTCCTGCCCTCGATGTTGCATCAGCCAATCATGTTACCGTTAAACAGACTTGGTGAACATGATTGGCAGAGCAGCCTGTCAGTGTTTACCCAAGGAATGCCCCCCCCTGCGTCCCCTATTTAACTTTTAGCAAGCCAATTACATCCCTCAGGCTGTAATCGCCAAGCCTATTTGCCCCCCCTGTTTCTGATATGCAATTTTCACCCCATAAATGCCGCAGTTATTCATATGGCCGTCGCTCAACAGGGGGCCATCCACCTGAATAGTGGGCGGCATTGACAATACATAGGTTCATGCAAGGCATGAACCTATGTATTGTTCTGAGTGACGGGCGCAGGAGAGAGAGGGCAGTGCTCCAGCGCCCACTCTGGACGCACCGCCACTGCAATGCTATCCTGTGGCCAAACACATCTCCCCCCCCAAATTTGTTTAGAATGGACCATCAGAGGGGGTGATGAATGTGAAACTTAAGCCTTCCATTATACTTAGTCAAAACACCTTAAACTGAGATTTTGATTGATGTTGGCCTCGAATGTATTTTCTTATAATCTGCTTGCAATGTTATGTTTTAATTTTTTTTTCATCTTGTTTGACTCCCCAGCTTCCTTCCACGCCACAGGAATGGCAGACTGTGGCATCGGAGTTTTCCACGCGGTGGGACTTCCCCAACTGCGGTGGTGCCATTCACGGGAAGCACGTCTGCATCGTGCCGCCACCCCGTTCTGGGTCCTACTACTACAACTACAAGGGGCTTCATAGCATTGTGCTGATGGCGGTGGTGTCAGCATGGTATGAATTCCTCTATGTGGATGTAGGGAAGAATGGCCGGATGTCCGATGGGGGATCCTTCATCCAGACGGAGTTTGCCCTCTGTCTCCAGAGTGACGACCTTGCATTGCCACCGGATGCAGGGAATGTTGAAGGACTCCCCTTTGTTTTTTTGGCTGATGAAGCCTTCGGACTCGGACCGCACCTCATGAGGCCATTTCCACAGAGGACCCTGACCCCAGAGAAGAGGGTGTTCAATTACCGGCTGGCCAGGGGCCGAAGAGTCGTTGAAAATGCCTTCGGGATAATGGCCAGCCGGTTCCGCCTTTTTATGACTCCAATCCACTTGGCGGAGTACAAGATAAACTATGTCGTTTTATGCTGCTGTGTGCTCCATAATTTTTTGTGCCGAAAATCAAGTAATTATATGGCCTCAGTATTGCCTGAGGCAGGACTTTCATATGCCAATCCCCTGCCGGGCCTCGAATCTGCCCGTCCTGGCTTGCCCCCCCAAAATGCCCGCGAGGTTCGGGATAAATATATGGAATTTTTCACGGGTAGGGGGGCAATTCCTATGCCAGGCCATGAGTAAAGATTGGTGCATAAAGAAATCATTAAAAATCATTTTTTATCTTGGAACTTTGTTTCCTGTCTCCTAGTTTGTCTTAGTGCATTTGTAGTGACAATTTTTTTTTTCCTTTAGTAAATAACAACCATTTCACTATGAACCTCAAAAATATACACAAATAAGGTTAGAGCGTGTTTGAAAAAGAAGCTACACTTTGTTTGTGTTCAAAAATTTTACTCCGTGCACATTCACACACATGGTAAATATTTTTATTTTATTTTTTTTGGCTGGCCACAAACCGGCAAATTTTTTTTAATGAAAATACAAAAACATCAGTTGCATTCCAAAAAGTACAACATTGGATACCTCTGGGCAATATGAGACATTCACTTACACAAAATATGTCTCTATCTGGCCGTCCTAATATGGGGTCTTGGCACCCCTGGCCAAGCCAAAAATTGAATATGCACACAATTTGAAGTCATTTCCAATAGGGATTTGAGACTCCTGATCCCTATTGTCAACATGTGCCATCTGCCATCAGGGGTGATCAATGGACGTGTTTTGTGGGTGCAACCCCTTCTTCAGTTCACCTACTTGAGATACGAGGAAGGGGTTGCACCCCCAAAAGCTGTACATGGATATCCCCTGATGGCAGATGGCACATGTTGACACACTGTGTGCATATTCAATTTTTGGCTGGTTTGATTGTCTAAAAGAGAATAAAAGGGGGAAGAACAATCTGTAAACAAAAATGGGGGTTTTGATGCCTTATTCAGTTCTCCCCAAAACATCTAGGATGTCTTTAAAGGTTTGATCCATCACATGAATTCTTTGTTTAATTCTGTCCAGTTCTGTGCTACATTCCATCACTTGCTGTATTATTCGTAGGGCACTCTCAGCAGAGAAACGTGTACTTTCTTTCACCACAACATTTACATCCCCTAAAAACAAAATAAAAAGGTATTATAACTCTGCAGGCCTACATCTGTTACCTGAAGCTGTGGTGACAGATACTGACCTGTTGTGGTGACCAGTTCCACCACGTCATACACTTCTCCTTCCTGCACTTCTCCTTCCTCCACCTCTTCAACTTCCTCAACACCCTCAGGTTGTGGGTCTTTGTGAGGTTGGGGTTGTTTCGAAGCTGTGGGGTTCCTGTGCTCCCTGGAGTGTTCTCCTCCCAGTCTTCTCTCCCCTATGAGAATCAAACAAAAGGTCTAGTTATCACACTGAAATTCTCTATGAAAACTAAAAACAGGCTAAATTGCTTGGAAGTGGGGTACAAGTGTGTGTTTGTGTAGAATTTTCACATGAAGACATTATTTCTTCCCAAAAATATGTTTAGTATTCACCTTTGGCTGTCAATTTTGAGACATGGAGGCACCACAAAAATTCACTGATGCACCTGTGTGGGACACCCAAAAAAGGCAGTTCTGTTGGCCCACACTATAGTGCTTAAAAGTACAGATGTGGAACCAGCTGCTGAGTGTCCTCTCCTTTACACTGATTAAAGTTTGCATTTCATTCTCTTTACAAACACATCATCTAGCCAACAATGTAAGAACAACAATTGAATCAAAACAGGCAGATGTCTAATTTAATTTAACCCTGTAAAATCTCCAAAAAACGAGGATAGTGGGCGAACGATGTGTCTGTAACGAACGATTACTGTGCCCAACCAAGTTCAAACTATGACATTTTGTAAGGTAGTACAATAGAAAAATGCAATAACATGGAGCAACATGTAAGTTGTGAAATACAATAATAGGAAAAATGTGGAAAAAGTACTTACTGTCAGGGACCTGCCAGAAATAGAGGACGATCCCTGCTTCCCTCTGTACCTGTGCGTTGGTGCGCGCCAATTGCGCACGCGCCAATTGCGCGTGCGCACTAAATGACATGGCGCCATTAGGCCTTTAAAAAGCCAGCAGTTGCAATAGTGCACTGCTGTTTGATCTGCAGCTTCTGTGTATCTTTACCTGCATCTGCTATCTGATTACCTGGACGACCCGGCTCTGCTGACTTACCTGTTATCTCCAACCCTGACCTCGGCCTGCCTTGACCCTGCTACTATTACCTGTTGTTCCGTTGCCAGACCTCTGCCTGATTATCTGATCCTGCTCCAGTCCACCGCATTGCTCTGCCTGACCACCTGATCTGACCCGGCTCGCCTGACCCTGCACCTGCCTGCTACTTGCTCTGTGTGTTCCAGTGTTGACCTGGCTTATCTCTCCCTGCTTCAGCCTGCTACTGATCCTGCTGTCATCCGCAGTTCCAGCCTACTTGGAGGATCATCAACCAGCTACAGTGTCAACCACCACAGTCTCCACAGGCACTCCTACCCCGCTGTGTTCCCGAGACCACTGTTCCCACTCCGGTGGCTCCTGAACCAGAGCTGTATGAGAGGTCTTCTCCTACAAGTCAGACTCGTCCTCTGAGGTACGTAACACTTACTTTTTCCTAACATTCTCTTAATGCTCCTTAACTGCTCCGGCTCCCTCAGTTTGAGGTCTGACCACCTCTTTCTGATCTGCTCATTTGATCTTTTCACCCCGAAATTCTTCTTCAGACTCTTCACGACTTTCCTTATGATTTTGGCCTTCCTTCTATTAGGTTTGCTATACGGCCCATGCTTTGCGTCATAATCCGACTTTAGCAATATGTCCACCATCTCCGCCATCTCCGCATAAGACATATTAGATGCCTTGAATCTCCTCCTTGATCGTGACGTTTCCTCAGTCTCCGGGCTTGTCTCCTCCTCGTTATTTGAGGAATTATCAGACACCTGCTGTGAATCCGCCATATCTGTCTGCGCGCCGAAAGAGAAGGGGCGGGAAAAAGATGTTAGTTAGAACGTCATGGGCGGGCGACGTGTGCGGAGCGACGTTTGTGTAGTTTTACGCATGCGTGGTGTATATATAGCAAACACACATGTGACTATACTACGTTCGGTGTGCGGAGACGGACGTGTGAACGAAGGTATGTGATTTTGTGACTTTGATAAATTGGTGGCCTATACTGTCTTGAGAATGTTGGAGGATATATATGGTGAATAAGATTTTAAGGAGGTTAGACTGTGTGCCTCACATTATTTATTTACATTTTTTTTTGACTTGCAGACCCAAAATTAATGTCTTTATAAGCGACAAGGAATTCCTTGCGGAATTTATAGACCGGGTAAGGGAGCTGCCCGCTCTGTGGGAAACAAAAAACCCCATCCATAAAAAAAAGGGTACGAAAAGCAGCGCTGGAGAGCCTGCTCCCATTTGTGCATACCAAGGTGCCCACAGCCACAGCAAAACAGGTGGACACTAAAATTGGGAGCTTGAGAGGCACATACAGGACTGAACGCTCTAAGGTCCTGGCTTCTCAGAGGTCAGGAGCAGCAGCAGATGATGTGTATGTCCCCAATTTGTGGTACTACAGCAGGATGTCCTTTCTGGATGACCACATTGAGGCAAGGCCATCACTCTCCACTATTCCCCCCAGACTTCCCTGCAGCCAACCTGAGCCTTCTCTGGAGCAAGAGGAGGCAGCCATCCTGGATGAACCTGATTTGGCCATCTGGAGCCAGGTATAGTATTTAATGCAAATGTATTGGGATAAACTTAATGATGGAAAAAAAAGTCAAGTTGAAAATCATAAACTATTTGGGTTTCCAAAAGTGAAATCAAGATCTCGAGACATTAGTCTGCCCTAAATTGGGTGCTAAATAGTCAATCTGATGTAGTCCTAAAAAATTTTAGTTTTTTTCTTGATTTACATTCAAATTTCTACATTCATGATCTGAAAGTTGTATGAAAATAATAAAACAAAATATTAAACTATGTCCCTTTTTCATACACAGGATGAAATCAGCCAGGAGGAGGGTCTGGAAACTGTCAGGCAGGAGGAGGCAGGGCCCAGTGGCAGCCAGGAGGTGGCAGGGCCCAGTGGCAGCCAGGAGGTGGCAGGGCCCAGTGGCAGCCAGGAGGTGGCCGGCCCGAGGAGAAGCACTAGATCTCAGGTGCCTCCCATCCGCCTTCCAAAAAGAAGCAGGAGGGACAGGACCACTAGTGAGGCAGCAATGGCCCTTATTAGAGAGGCACATGCCACCCTCCAGGAGCCCACATCCCCTGAAGAGGCCATTGCCGGCCTAGTTGAGGCCAAGTTCAAGGTGATGAGCATGGAGCAACGCCTCCTATGCGAGCCCCTGCTCATCACCTTGCTGAACAAGGGGGTGATGGAGAAAATTACCCCCAATACGGCCATATGTGAGGTGGCACAGCTATCACAACCTCAACCTCCTCCTCCACCTCCTTCTTCTGCCCCACCCCCTTCTCCTCCACCTCCTCCTCCACCTTCTTCTTCTGCCCCACCCCCTTCTCCTCCACCTCCTCCTCCACCTTCTTCTTCTGCGCCACCCCCTTCTCCTCCACCTCCTCCTCCTCCTGACAGGAGTACCCCTCCAGTGGCCCAGCCTCCAGCCACACGAAGAAGGAAGGCTGCAGGGAAGGCTTCAGGGAAGGCTGCAGGGAAGGCTGCCAAGAAGACGAGGAAGTGATGGCCTTGCTTCATTGTGGTCGGACAGAAGGCAGCCTGTTGTAGTACCACACACTTGGGACATATATATCACCTGCTGCTGTTCCTGACCTCTGGGAGGCCAGCATCAGATTGTGCTCAGAACTGTTGGCCTTCTCAAGCTCCCAATTTTAGTGTCCACACAGGGTTGATGTGTGCTCCGGGGTCCCTGGGATGCACAAATGGCAGCAGGTTCTCCAGCGCTGCCTTCTCTTTATTTTGGTAAAAACATGAATAAATGTTTTTTTGGTTTAAGTTCATACTTGACTATGTTAATTTTTTCTAATTTTTAATTTAGCTTTGGAGTAAGCAGATACATTTGACACAAAAAAAGGGACAGATAACAACCCCAAATAAAAAAAAAAAAATATTTAAAAAATATAGGGTGTAAACTTGACACAAAAAAAATTCAAATATACAATGGGAGATCACTATCAAAACATTGACAAATTACAATTAACATCTGTTTAAAAAATATAAAACATTAAAATATTCAGAAGATCTTGCACAATATAATACACCTAAATCTAATTAAGAGCAGCATGAAAAAGCTTTAAAAAAGATAGTCATAACTCTGTGTGAATATCAGCAGCAAAACAAGTTCATTCGTTTAGATTAATGTAACATTCTAAAGAAGATTTCAATGCACAACATTTAAACGATGCAATAATTTACAGCGTGACGAATGTGCTATCTCTATTATGAAGGCTTGATTTAGCAGAAGATGCGCTCCCGTCTCATACTTGATTCTGAGCATGCGCGCTTTTGGAAGAGTCGTAAAAGCTTACACACAAACCATTTTCTCGTCACAAAACAGGCCGACGAGAAACACGATGAGGAAATCTTGAATCCTGATGAGAAAATAGAGAGCAGGTTCTCTATTTTCTTGTCGAGATTCACGGCAATTTTCTCGTTGTAAAACCATACACACGAACGGTTTTCTTGACAATAAAGCTCTCGCGGCACTTTTCTTGCCGGTTTTGGACGAGAAACTCGGCCGTGTGTACGAGGCATACCCCTCATTCTTCTCCTTTTCTTCAGCCAAGTAACCACAACACCAACAACATTATTAATCTTTCCAATCACTCTCTCACCCGGGTTGAATATGACCTTTTATGCAAGGGCCTAAGTTTTTGCCCAGATGCCAATATGGATGTCTTTGAAACCATCAAGGATCTCCACCTTTTTGCTAGGAAGTTACATTATAAGAGTCTTTTTAGTAAAGAAAATATTACCCGAAATCAGATAATCAAAAATCTAATGAAGCACTAGACGATCTTCTTTCTCTTCTTGAGGAACAGGACCCCGTTGACCTCATCGATTTTGTCGACATTGAAGCCCTCCTTGAGACACATATCTCCAAAGAACCACCACCTACATCTGACACCACTCTACAAAAGAAATTCAAGAAAAAATCTGACAAATTCCCATCATTCATGGGAAATCCCAATCTTGTCGCGTTTCAAGTAGCTACTACAGCTGAAATACGCAAATTAAAACCCCATGCTCTACCCAGCAATCTCAATGTTGAGGAATGCTCTGCCCTAGAATCTTTGAAAAAGGATTTCTCTTTGACAATCAAACCATCTGACAAAGGGGGGAATGTCACCATCATGACGAATGAACAGTATGCCACTATGTGTATGGATGTCGTTAACAATGACTTATGGTATAAACCCATTTCAAGAAACGTTGTTGACAAATTCGACAAAGTTTTCTATGAATTGGTAGACAGAGCGTTCTGTGAAGGAGCTATTGACAAAGATACCTGGGAATACATTCGTACTCCATTTCCACGTATTCCCACTTTATACTGTCTTCCCAAAATACACAAGAATCAAACCAATCCACCTGGCCGTCCAATTATTTCAGGAAATGGCTCCATCACGGAAAATTTAAGCCAGTTCATTGACAGTCATTTAAGATCCTTTGTCATTAACCTGGCCTCATACGTTAAAGACACCATTCACCTCTTACAATGTTTGGAAGATTTGCATATTCCACCACAAGCCCTTCTGGTTGCAATTGACGTTGAGTCACTATATCGTTCGATTCCTCATGACCAGGGACTTCAAGCTATCCAACGGGCAATCTCACAATCACATCGAGATGATCGCAAATTAAATATTTTTTTGGTTGAAGCATTGAGCTTCATCCTGACTCATAACATCTTCACCTTCGGCGGTTCCCACTACCTCCAGGTACAGGGGGTTGCGATGGGGACATGCTGTGCCCCATCGTATGCCAACCTGTACCTGGGGGAGTGGGAAAAATCACTGCTATCGAGTGATAGCCTTTCATCATATACCTGCCATGTTCTGGCATGGTTTAGGTATATAGATGATATTCTAATGATCTGGGATGATACGCCCGCTAATCTCCAGGCCTTCATCAACATTATGAACAACAATACTTCCAACCTTTTCTTCACTATGTCGTTCAGTGATACGTCAATCACCTTCCTGGACTTGACTATTACCAAATCCAAGGATGGTCTTCTATCCAGCGGCCTTTATCGTAAGGAGACCGCTGGGAATACAATCCTGCACGCAAAAAGCTCCCATCCCCAGCCTCTTGTTATGTCCATACCTTATGGGCAATACTTGAGGCTCAGACGCAATTGCTCCACAGAATCCGAGTTCATCAAGGAGGCTGACTTACTTCGCAGTCGCCTCCTGGATCAGGGTTGTTACGTACCTCAGAGGACGAGTCTGACTTGTAGGAGAAGACCTCTCATACAGCTCTGGTTCAGGAGCCACCGAAGTGGGAACAGTGGTCTCGGGAACACAGCGGGGGAGGGGTGCCTGTGGAGACTGTGGTGGTTGACACTGTAGCTGGTTGATGATCCTCCAAGTAGGCTGGAACTGCGGATGACAGCAGGATCAGTAGCAGGCTGAAGCAAGGAGAGATAAGCCAGGTCAACACTGGAACACACAGAGCAAGTAGCAGGCAGGTGCAGGGTCAGGCGAGCCGGGTCAGATCAGGTGGTCAGGCAGAGCAATGCGGTGGACTGGAGCAGGATCAGATAAGCAGGCAGAGGTCTGGCAATGGAACAACAGGTAATAGTAGCAGGGTCAAGGCAGGCCGAGGTCAGGGTTGGAGATAACAGGTAAGTCAGCAGAGCCGGGTCGTCCAGGTAATCAGATAACAGATGCAGGTAAAGATACACGGAAGCTGCAGATCAGACAGCAGTGCACTATTGCAACTGCTGGCTTTTTAAAGGCCTAATGGCGCCATGTCATTTAGCGTGCACGCGCGCGCAATTGGCGCACGCCGACGCACAGGTACAGAGGGAAGCAGGGATCGTCCTCTATTTCTGGCAAGTCGCTGACATTGCCCCCCCCCCAAGGGGCAGCCTCCGGATGCCTAACCGGCCTCTTCTTTCAGGATGGGCAAGGAAAAATGCATGAATTAATTCCTTAGCATGAATGTTACGTTCAGGTTCCCAGGAGTTATCCTCCGGACCGTAACCTTACCATTTAATTAGAAATTGCACTTGACCTTGCCGTCTGCTACAATCGAGGATGGCTTCCACCTCGTATTCCTCACTTCCATTAATAATAACAGGTTCTGGTGGTCTGGACCCTCTGTCAGGGAAAGGATCAGGTACTGCAGGTTTGAGTAAAGAGACATGAAACACTGGATGTATCTTAAAAGAGTCAGGTAAGGAAAGTTCATACGATACCTCGTTGATTTTTCTCTTCACCGAAAAGGGTCCTAAGAACTTGGGTGCTAATTTTTTCGAAGGGCAAGCCAACCTGAGGTTATTTGTGGAGAGCCATACCTGATCGTCCACTTGCAGGTCCAATTCCCCTCTCCTTTTCCTGTCAAAAGATTTCTTGCTGTCTGCCTGGGCCTTGGTCACTGCTTCCTGAAACACTTGGTTATTGCGACTGAGGAAGTCCACCATGCTCTGTACCGCTGGAATTGGAGATTCTGGAAGAAAATCAGGTAAAAAAGACAGGTGAAAACCATAATTAGAGAAGAAGGGAGATTGCCCTGTGGCCGAGTGGCTGGCGTTGTTATATTAAAATTCTGCTAGGGGCAGTAAGGATACCCAGTCATCTTGGACAAAGGACGTGAAACATCTGATGTATTGTTCAAGATTCTGATTTGTCCTCTCAGTTTGTCCGTTCGTTTGGGGGTGATAGGCCGAGGACAAAGCTAGTTCGATCTTCAGGGTCTTACATAATGCTCTCCAGAAACGTGAGGTAAATTGTACTCCCCTATCTGATATGATGTTTGCAGGAACTCCATGCAATCTGACAATCTCCTTAATGAACACACGGGCTGTCTCCATAGCGGATGGGGTACTCTTTAATGGTAGGAAGTGGGCCATTTTAGAGAGTCGATCCACGACTACAAAGATTGCGGTACACCCTTCAGAACATGGAAGCTCTACTATAAAGTCCATGGAGATCATCTTCCATGGTCTATCCGGTACAGGTAAGGGTTTCAATAGTCCCCAGGCCCGACTCCTTGCTGTCTTGTTCCGGTTAAAGACGGGGCATGTACTTACATATTTCTTGCAAAACTCCTCCAGACCTGGCCACCAGAATGTGCAACGTACCAACTCGAGGGTCTTGCGGACCCCGAAGTGCCCTGCCAGTGGATGATCATGAAGAAGTTTTAACACTCCAACTTGTATGTCACCAGGGACAAAGATTTGACTCCCCCTCCACAGTAGGCCATCTCTGGACGTCAAGGTAATTCCAGGGGGTCTCGAAGAATCAGTGGATGCTTCCTTAATCTGGGAGAGAAGGTCCGTTTGAAGAAGTAGAAAGTTGCCTGCGGGTAAGATAATGTCAGGGACAGAAAGGTCCTTAGGATTGTCATACATACGCGATAGCGCGTCTGGTTTGGTATTTTTTGATCCAGGCCGGTACGTGATGTGGAAGGAAAAGCGAGAGAAAAACAGGGCCCATCGGGCTTGTCGAGGTTTCAGCCGTCTAGCAGATCTTAGGTACTCTAGATTCTTGTGGTCGGTGTATATGAGTACTGGATGGACAGCACCCTCTAACAAGTACCTCCATTCTTCTAAAGCAACCTTGATGGCAAGTAACTCCCGATCACCCACATCGTAGTTCCTCTCTGCAGGGGAAAGTTTTCGTGAGAAGAAGGCCACAGGATGCATTAGGTCCTTAGTACCCTGGCGTTGAGAAATGACCGCCCCTACAGCAACTTCTGAGGCGTCTATCTCGAGGATGTAGGGTAGAGATGGGTCAGGATGGCTGAGGATCGGAGCTGAGGTAAAACGTTTTTTGAGTGTTTCAAAGGCATCTTGGGCTTCGGGATTCCAATGGAATCGCAGGTTTTGTTTAGTTAGCTGCGTTATGGGCGTGATTATCGCGGAAAAACTCTTGATGAACTTTCTGTAAAAGTTTGCAAACCCTATGAAACGTTGCACTCCCTTCTTGTCTAAGGGTACAGGCCAGTCTAGAATAGCGGACACCTTTTGGGGGTCCATCTTAATTCCCGTTGGGGAAATCACCAATCCTAGGAACTGGATGCACTGCTGCTCAAATTCGCATTTTTCTGCCTTTGCATACAGTCCATGCTGACGAAGACGACTCAGTACCCTGCAGACATGTTCCTGATGCCGGTCAAGGGACCCTGAAAAGATTAAGATATCATCTAGATAGACAATTACAAAAATGTCCAAAAAGTCTCTGAATACATCATTGATGAAATATTGGAAAGTGGCAGGGGCGTTGCAGAGCCCAAATGGCATGACCAGATATTCATAATGGCCGAACCGGGTACGAAAGGCCGTCTTCCACTCATCCCCGGCTCGGATGCAGACAAGATTGTAGGCCCCCCTTAGATCCAACTTGGTGAAGATAATGGCAGATCTTAATTTCTGGAACAGTTCAGGTACCAGGGGCAACGGATAGCGGTTTTTGACCGTGATTTTATTCAACTCGTGGTAGTCCACACATGGGCGAAGGGTCTGGTCTTTTTTTGTGACAAAGAATATTCCGGCACCTGCTGGTGAGGTTGAGGGGCGGATAAACCCCTTATTCAGATTTTCATCAATGTAAACCTTTAGTGCCTCCTGTTCCTTTTCCGACAAAGGAAATATGCGCCCAAAGGGGATCTCAGCTCCAGGAAGCAGTTCAATTGGGCAATCATAGGAGCGGTGAGGCGGAAGGGAGTCAGCCCCCCGTTTACTGAAAACATCAATGAACTCGTGGTATGGTTCAGGCACTGACTGGAATAAATTCTGATCAGAGTCCATACACAGCAGAGTAGTGGGTGGGTTGGAGGGTTTGGATATACAATGTCTCTGACAATAGGAGGACAGGAATCTCACTTCCCCAGATACCCAATTGATTTGGGGATTGTGAGCCTGAAGCCGAGGTAACCCCAGGACCACGGGGAACAATGGCGAAGATATGGCATCCAGAGTCAGCAGCTCCTTATGTTGGGAGAAGATGGCAACAGGCAAAGGAGCGGTCTCCTGGGTTACTTGTCCTGACTTTATGCAAGAGCCATCGGCCAGGTAGACAGAAAGTCCATGCGCCTTTTCTTGCAGCGGGAGGCGTTGCTGAATGGCAAAGGTGATATCGACAAAACAGCTACATGCTCCGGAGTCGACAATAGCGTTGACTGTTATTGTTCTTCCCGGAAGTTGGAATGAGAGAGGGAGAGCAAGGTGGGTTGCATTGGCAGACAGAGTTGACAGGTTGGCAGGTATGGAAGAAGGGCACTTATGCATCTTGGCAGGGCAGTTGTGCACGTAGTGGCCGGCCTCGCCACAGTAGAGGCAAAGATTGTGCTGTCTGCGATGTGCTCGTTCTTCAGGGGATAAAGTTGATTGTATCACTCCTATTTGCATGGGCCTGGAAGTGTCTGGAACTGGACCGGCAGGATCTGAACAGGTTGGTGCCAGGTAACGGGAAGAGGGAGCTGGCGCCCTTGGGGTCCTCCACACGGGGCGGCCTTGCTGAGTGGACCGCTCTGACCGACGCTCACGGAGTCGTCGATCGATTTGGATGGACAGGGTGATCAGATTTTCAAGAGTACCTGGTATACCCACTCGGGCGAGCTCATCCTTGAGGCTGTCAGAAAGACCCATACAGAATTGGTGTCGTAAGGCAGCATCATTCCATTGAGTGTCTGAGCTCCAGCGCCTAAAGTCTGTGACATAGTCCTCGGCCGCTCTGCGACCTTGCTGGAGCGCAAACAGGGCAGCTTCCGCTGTGGCGGTCCGCTGGGGGTCCTCATAAAGCTGAGCCATGGCCTCAAAAAAGACTAACAAGGAGTGGGTCTGTGCGCTGTTCTGCTCGAGTAGTCGGTGGGCCCAACTCTGGGGTTCTCCTTGGAGTAGGGTGATGACAAACCCCACCTTGGTGGCTTCAAGTGAAAAAGTCTGGGGTTGTAGAGAGAAGTATAGCTGGCATGCATTTTGGAAGGCCCGGAATTTGGCACGGTCTCCTGCGAATCTTTCCGGAACAGGAACTCTGGGTTCAGGCGGAAGCATCACTATGAAAGGAGCGGAGGCAGACTGTACGGGTGCAGCGGGGGAAACTGAAGCCACATGACTGGAATCTGATAAGTTCTGGACCCGCTCGTCTAATTTGACATGTCCTTCTTGTAGGGATTTAATGGCTTGCGTGAGAGCTGCAAGGTGTGTGCCAATCTCCTCCATGGGTGAGGTTTCTCCTGCAGACTCGGTTATGGATGTCTGATACTGTTACATACCTCAGAGGACGAGTCTGACTTGTAGGAGAAGACCTCTCATACAGCTCTGGTTCAGGAGCCACCGGAGTGGGAACAGTGGTCTCGGGAACACAGCGGGGTAGGAGTGCCTGTGGAGACTGTGGTGGTTGACACTGTAGCTGGTTGATGATCCTCCAAGTAGGCTGGAACTGCGGATGACAGCAGGATCAGTAGCAGGCTGAAGCAAGAAGAGATAAGCCAGGTCAACACTGGAACACACAGAGCAAGTAGCAGGCAGGTGCAGGGTCAGGCGAGCCGGGTCAGATCAGGTGGTCAGGCAGAGCAATGCGGTGGACTGGAGCAGGATCAGATAAGCAGGCAGAGGTCTGGCAATGGAACAACAGGTAATTGTAGTAGGGTCAAGGCAGGCCGAGGTCAGGGTTGGAGATAACAGGTAAGTCAGCAGAGCCGGGTCGTCCAGGTAATCAGATAGCAGATGCAGGTAAAGATACACAGAAGCTGCAGATCAGACAGCAGTGCACTATTGCAACTGCTGGCTTTTTAAAGGCCTAATGGCGCCATGTCATTTAGCGTGCACGCGCACACGCAATTGGCGCACGCGTGCGCGCAATTGGCGCGCGCCAACGCACAGGTACAGAGGGAAGCAGGGATCGTCCTCTATTTCTGGCAAGTCGCTGACAGGGGTTATTCACCTACATGTTTGAAGAAGGCCTTCAGACGTGCGGGAGGATCAACCAGACACGATCTACTTTTTCCTACAAAGACTACAAGCTCCTCTAAACCAGTCACTCGACTAATCACCAGATATAATACCCAGCATAAGGCCCTTAAGAAAATTTTACAGAAACATTGGCACCTTTTGCTAATAGACCCTAATCTAAACTCTCATGTTGCTGCCAATCCAAACATAACTTTTAAGAGAGCTCGTTCGCTAAGAGATCATCTCGTCCAAAGCGAATATGTTGGCCAAATATGCAGATACTGTACATGAATGTACAATCCAAATTATTCTTACCTAATGGTAAAAAATACAGGCCGAAACACTACGCCAATTGTAAGACACCCGGTGTCATCTATTTGCTGACATGTCAGTGCCAATGTTTCTATATTGGCAAAACAAAACTACCATTCCATCAAAGGGCAGCGTGTCACATCACCAGCATTAAAAATGCCAACCCAGATCTTCCATTAGGACGGCATGTCTGTGACGATCACCGAGGTATCCCCCCTCGCGTTCTATTTACCATCCTAGACCGGGATCAGCCGGATAGTCGAGGGGGCGACTGGAACAAAATATTACTCCAGAAAGAGGTCCGCTGGATTGCTGACCTCAATGCCACATCTTTCCCAGGCCTCAACACCCAATTGAGTTTCCGTCCATTTTTGGATGGCTTTAATTCAGGTGGTTGTGAAAAAGAATAAGAATAGGCTTATTAGACACACACCATCTATCAGTTGTCGGATATAGCTACATCTATAGTTTTTCATTTTTTTATAATCTGCTATGATTATCACTGTATCTGCTGTTTTGTTATCTTTATGCATATGTATCGCAAACATAGAAGTTAGAAATGTTTGTATTTTGCAATCATACTTTAGGTCTAGGCTGCTTAAATGTATTCATGATGCTCTTTCTTATGCTGAGAATGAAATGATGGTGTTTATCCCTTCCCTTCCCTCCCCCCCCCCCTTTTCCCCTTCCCTTTTATATAAGTCTATTAAGCTCTGCTTTTTGCAGATTTTCCTTTGTCCAGCCACCTGGAGTAACCTCCATTTCCCCTTCCCTATCCTGTTGTCCTCCACACACACATCCATGTACCACCTGCATCAGTACCCCCCACCCTACTTAGGTGGCTTAGGGAATACTGGTACTGCATGATTACGTTTTCTTTTTTCCTCTGTGTTCTCTTTATGACAGAGGTTAATTAACTGATGATTTTTTGTTGTTACTAAGCTGCTGCTTCTGCCCTCATATTTTTCCTTCCCCGGCTCGTCTCTGCCCGGCGCACGGGAGCCTATCCGCCATTCCTTCGAGTATGGGGATGGGCATCTTAGTACATGCGGTATGCCCTTTTGCCATGCTTTCGCTTGGCCCCTCCGTATTTGCATTCCCTGCGTCGGTGGTCTCTTGCTGCATGATGCTTATCCATTACATTAATGGGGGGGCACCGTGCAGCTTTTGCCCTGGGGGCCCCTTCTTTTTGACATTTTTCGGTTTTCCATCGCTGGATCTGTGCATTCTGATAGCCGTTTTTTTCATTCTATTTTTAATCTTTCTTTATTTTTCTATTTTTTATTTTCTCATTTCTTTTCAGTTATTTATCATCTTGCTTGGACTGTCCCTTGATTCATGTCGGTCTGGACTATGTACCCCCTTTTTTCCTTTATTGGCAATATAACATTAATCTTATCTTCTTTTACCTACTATGTCTTTGGGACATTTATGTATATATATATTTATTTTTTTGATGTGTTGCTCACTTCCACCACTAGATTGCGCCAAACATTTATTATTTTTTATCATTTACATATCAAGCCAAAATATATAAATTCTTCTTTCAACTTCATGCAGTGGCTTCTGTTAGTGCCCCAGCATACTGTGGCTCTGTCTTTTACCCTTTTCTTTTTCTTTTTCTCTGTGCTACTTTTGCTGCGTCTATTGAATCTCTTGCTGTCATCTGTTCGATGTGTCCTTTCTTTGTTTATGCGCCGCTCAGCTCCGGCGCGGGCCTCTGACGTCACTCATTGACTGACGTCGGCGCACATGCACGATTAGGGTTTAAATAACACTGTCTGGCACCATTCGTTTCTACAGATGCCACTACTGCAGGACATGCAGTTGTGAAGCTAGCCCCCACTACCAGGTAAGAGGATTCTCCTGCCACTTCTCCTATTTTGGAATGGAGATGCAGGATGCACTTATTTGAGCTAAAAATTCTTCTCTTTCCCCTTTTTTATATTTTCTCTTTAGCATTCCACCTGGGCCAAGTTCTGCCTATTTTTGTCATCTTTGATCACCAGGTATCTATATCTAAATACCCATGAGTATTGATTTACTTTTAGGCTATGCTAAAAAATATACACATTATTACTATGTCTTCTTTCTTTTTTGCATAATGCTACTTGCGTTGGTATGCATAGTGTTCTCACTGTGCAACTATACATAGCTATGTATGTTGTTAGTCTGTCTAACTTCCACTAGTTTTAATAAAATACATTGACACTGGGGTTAAGTTCTTTTACCCTGATGTTTAAATATCAAATATTTATTTTATTTTTGCATTCCTTATATAGACGCTTAGTGCCACTAATATCTTTTGGCACAGCGCCATTACAATGCAATGATGAACAGCTGTGCATTCCTTCCCTGGCAATGACTTGCAATAGACCAATATCAGCATCATCATGCAACCTACCTTGCTCATCAAATACCTGTGTGCATTTTGTAGCAGTTATTCTTGTTTTTCTTTCTTTCCTTTATTTATATATACCTTGTGGCATACATATTATGCGTTTTTTTCTCTTTTCTTTCTTTTTGATTTTCTACATAGGCACTGGGAATTATATCTTCAGACCGCTTGCACGGCTCTGTTTTTCTGTGAGTGCCGACTTGGGACCCCTGCGTGAGACGGTTCGGGCTTTGGTGATGAGGGTTTCCTTTCCCTTATGAGGGGCAACGGCGACTTTGTCTGTGTTCTCTTTTTCTTTTTCCTTTATCTGTAGGACTTCTTCATGTCCTCGATTTAAAATCAAATTTGGAACATTCTTACATGCACTGATACCGGTTTCATGTGCGGTATGTACATTGGATGTGTGTGTGTCTGGGTAGTGGGAACCTGGAGACATTTTTAAGTCTGTGCCTTTGTCTCTTTTTTAGAAACACAAATGTATTCTCTCTTATCAAGAGCCTCCGAAGAAAGGATAGATATTCCTGAAACATGTCAGGCTAAAGGAGTTGATTGTTTTGTTTTGTTCTCTATTGGAATATGTATGGTTAATGTCTGAATGTTCCGTATTTTTGTTAAACCTATGTTTGATATGTAAAGCTATCATTGTGCTCAACACACTTTTTGATGTGTGCATATCTTTTATCTTTTGCTAAAACAATTTTTTCAAATAAATTATATATAATTTTTCTATAAATTCATTGTTTTTCTCTGTTTGCCCTTAAAAGTCCCGCTGTACCGGGAGGGACTTGCGCCATTTTGGATTTATTCCTATAGAATTGGGACGGTGGCAACAAATGAGGAAAAACCCTCTCCTGTTTTTCCTCCATGTGGTTCATTCCTTATATCCATGGATTTAAAAAGGGACTTGGGAATCCACACTGGAGAGTTTCTAAGGCTATATAGCAATAATGGCAGAATTTTCATCTTAATCAGATTGATCTTCCCTATGAGGGACAAGGGGAGATTTTTCCAAGCCTGAAATTTTTTAGATATTGTAAGGAGTAGCGGGGAGATATTAAGATTAACAAGGTCCGTCACAGAGTTAGTGATCTGAAGCCCTAAGTACTTAATTTGGGAGACCCACAGTAAGGGAACAGCAGGATCAGCCTGATCAGGGATGGGATGGGAACACAAGGGAAGTATCTTAGACTTAGTCCAGTTAACCCGGAGCCCAGATACCGTGGCAAATTTTTCCAGAAGTGACAACTCAGCTCATAGAGAGGGTCCAGTATCCCTGATAAACAGTACCAAGTCATCCACATAAAGTGCTGTAGTTTCTATTAGGGTGCCTACGCAAATGCCCTGAATTTGGGGGGAGGAACGTAGCGCAATCGCCAAAGGTTCCATGATGAGAGCAAACAGGCCGGGTGAAAGGGGACACCCCTGTCTGGTGCCCCAGGACACTGGAAAAGTCCCAGACACCCCTCCATTAAAGCAGAGGGCCGCAACCGGGCGGTCATACAACAGCGAAATCCATTTAAGGAACTTAGGGCCGAACCCCATGCGCTGTAGGACATAGGTCATATAGCCCCAATCAATAGAATCGAAGGCCTTTTCCAGGTCAAAGAACACCAAAGCCCCCCCCCCCCAGAGGACACCTCGGCCCCCAACTGTGTGTGAGTAAACACCCGTCTCAGGTTGATATCAGTGGCTTTTTTGGGCATGAACCCGGTCTGGTCAGGCGCTACCAAGTGGTGTATAATTTTCATCAGTCTATTAGCAATCATCTTGGTGAGGATTTTTAGATCCACATTTAAAAGCGCTATGGGCCTGTAGGAAGAACAGCAGAGAGGGTCCTTATCGGGTTTGGGGAGTAACACAACATGCGCCTCATAGAAAGATGTCGGGAGGCCGCCCAAGTCAAAACAGTCACTATAGAGTCTTAAAAGTCTGGGGGATAAAATATCTAGATACTGCTTATACCACTCTGCTGGGCGTCCATTCGGGCCCGGCGACTTAGCATTGGGGAAAGAGGCAATGGCAGACGCCAATTCTTTGTCCGTGAAGGGGGCCTCAAGACTGGCTACCGCCTCCTCGGACAACTCCGGGATCTGAAGGGGACCCAGCAGGTCAGTCAGGTCCCGGTGGTCATACGGCGGGATAGCTGAGTAAAGTTCTGAATAGTAGGAGACAAAGGCCTGCATTATGCCCTCTCTATCCCTTACAACGGCACCATCTGGGGAAGAGATGCATGGGATAGCTGCATGTGCCCTAGCGTCTGCAGAGAGGCACGCCAACAGCTTCCCATTCTTATCACCCTTCTCAAAAAATTCCTCCCCCCTACTCTTGTGAGTGCAGTGGGTCAAGTCCTGAAAATGTACCAGAAGGGCCCTTCTGGCCATTTGCAGCTCAATCAGAGAAGCGGGGAAGGCGCAGCAGCATGCGTCTGTGCACACATACTTTCATGGGCCTGCAACTCCTCAGACTTTGAATTTTTCTCAATCCTAGCAGCCTTTATGGCCGACATATATGCCCCCCGTGTGGACACTTTAAACGGGTCCCACACCACCGGCCCACCCGCTGAGTCCTCGTTATGTTGCCAATAATCCTGCAAATGAGGTGAAACCAGGGCCTCGACGGAGGATTCAGCCACCCAACCAGGGTGGAGCCTCCAAATTCTCCTCCGGCCCCGAGTGGCAAAGATCAATGCCACCCACAAAGGGGAGTGGTCAGAAAGACCCCCTGCTAGGTAACGGACCTCCTCAACATGAGGCAAAAGAGCAGGATTGGCAAACGCCAGATCAATGCGGGAGGAGGAGGTACTGACGTGGGAAAGATAGGAGTAACCTCTCTCACCAGGGTGTTTCCACCGCCAGACCTCCTCCAAAGCCGCAGAGTCTGCCCAAAGCCCAAGGTCAAGGTTCCGCACCCTATTCGGGTTTGAGGAATCCAAAGAGTAATCAAGGATATTATTAAAGTCCCCAGCCACAAATAGCCTCAGGGGGCCAAATGTGGCAACCTTTTCCAGGACCTGGTAGAGCACCTAATTTTTAAAGGGAGGGGGGACATAAACATTCACAATTGCAACTAACTGGGATCCAACAGTCAAGACCACAATGGTGTAACGGCCACCAGGATCTGTCACCACATGTTAAATAGCACATACCAGCTTCTTGTGGATTAAAATAGCCACCCCTCTCGCATAGGAGGAGTAGGTGGAATGAATGGCCCTCTGTATCCAGTTCCTGTTAAGGGACAGTATCTTAGAGCCCATAAGGTGGGTCTCTTGTAAAAGGATAATATGGGGACCAAGGGATTTAAGATATTGCAGGACCAGTGAGCGTTTAAATTTAGAGTTCAACCCACGGACATTCCATGAGATAAGTGTAAGGTCGCTCATCACGTTGGAGAGAATATAACATGAGGGAAGGAGAAAAGAACCAGATAGGGAAGGCCGGAGGGGGGAGAACCTGAATACAGAGACCCACAGACCACCACATGACAGCAGTTACACAATAGGAACCATACTAGGCAAGGTAACCACCCATCTGCACCAGTCTGTGAAGCAAGGCGCAAACGGGGTAAAAAAATAACCCCCAAACATAAAGAAAAAGAAAAACAGCAAAACAGTCCAAAAAATTAACAGTTCAAGAACCCAACGCCCTGTTTGCTCTAGGCGAACAGAACCAAAAACACGCCCGAGAAACCTTGTACCCAAAAACCAGAAAAACAGTGGTGGACAGTTCAGAGAGTTCATCCACTCAGTGGGGGGTCACGCCAGTGGACATGTAGTACCGTCCAGCAGGGCTCCCGATGGTGAACGGACCAAAGACCCCAGGTAGTAGACACAGTTCCCACCCCCGAAAAGGTAGGTGCAGCCAAATGACAGCGCAGTATCGGATGTTTATTTGGGCAACAAGAACCACATGTCCCAGCAAGGGGACACGCAGTCCCATAGTCAGCAATCATAAGCACCAGTCACAACAAACATGCCACTTGCACACATCCCTAGGCAATAGAGTCTAGCCATTCTGCCGCTTCCACAGGGGAATCAAAAAATTTTGAAGAGCCATGATGTATAACCTTCAGACGACTCGGATACAGCATACTGTAGACCAGGTTCTTCTCCCTCAAGCGCTTGCGGACATCCGTGAAGGAGCGCCTCTTCTCTGTAAATCCAGAGAAAAGTCAGGGTAGAGATGTATAGTAGTGTTGTCATGTTTTAATTCCTGATGCTTGCGAGCCTCCGCCAGGATCAGATCCCTATCTCTGAAGTTGAGCAGGCGGTCCAGAAATGCACGCGGCCATTAGCCGGCAGGCCTCCGACCAGTGGGCACTCTGTGGGCACGTTCCACAACCTACACTGGTGACAAGTGTTGCAGGCAAAGGAGTTGTTTAAAAAAGGCTTCCGCAAAGACAACAGAGTTGGAGCCCTCCGCACCCTCAGGGAGCCCCACCACCCGCACATTATTGCGCCTGAGGCGATTCTCGCCGTCTTCAGAGCGCGCCATAAGGATTTTAACCTGCTGCTGCAATTCAGACACAGAGTGCAATGTGGAGGCAGTGGTGTCTTCTACAGCAGAGATGTGGTGTTCTGCTTCAGTAAGGTGGCCCTTGAACTTGTCCATGTCCTGCCTAATGAGCCCACATTCTATGGTCAGTGTATCTATCTTACCCTCTGTAACGGCACCCCAAGTATGAAAGGGGTTAACACCGTTAGGATATTCCCTTTCCAACCACACGACAGCCACCAGACACTCCAACCAGCCGAATAAGACCCCATACGAATGATTCTCCCCCCAGATACGAGACAACGCTCTGTATTCAAGTTCCAAAACAGGGAAGGACTTTATTTTCAAAACACATGGTAACACATTTCTCTTCAAAACCCTCCCCTCCCATCCTTTGGGGAACAGGGCGGGTTAACCACTTAAGCCCCGGACCATTTGGTAGCTAAAGGACCAGAGGTGAATTCAGAATTTTGCACTGCGCTGCTTTAACTGTAAATTGTGCGGACATGCAATGTTGTACCCAAACGAAATTTGCGTCCTTTTCTTCGCACAAATAGAGCTTTCTTTTAATGGTATTTGATTGCCTCTGCGATTTTTATTTTTTGCGATATAAACGGAAAAAGACCGAAAATTTTGAAAAAAAAAGATATTTTCTACTTTTTGTTATAAGAAAAATCGAATAAACTCAATTTTAGTCATACATTTAGGCCAAAATGTATTCAGCCACATGTCTTTAGTAAAAAAAATGTCAATAAGCGTATATTTATCGGTTTGCGCAAAAGTTATAGCGTTTACAAACTAGGGTACATTTTCTGGAATTTACACAGCTTTTAATTTATGACTGCCTATCTCATTTCTTGAGGTGCTAAAATGACAGGGCAGTACAAACCCCCCCCCAAATGACCCCATTTTAGAAAGTAGACACCCCAAGGAAATTGCTGAGAGGCATGTTGAGCCCATTGAATATTTTTTTTTTTTTTGTCCCAAGTGATTGAATAATGACAAAAAAAAAAAAATTACAAAAAGTTTTCACTAAATGATATATTGCTCACACATGCCATGGTTATATGTGGAATTGCACCCCAAAATACATTCTGCTGCTTCTCCTGAGTACGGGGATACCACATGTGTGGGACTTTTTAGGAGCCTAGCCACGTACGGGACCCCGGAAACCAAGCACCGCCTTCAGGATTTCTAAGGGCGCAAATTTTTGATTTCACTCCTCACTACCTATCACAGTTTTGAAGGCCATAAAATGCCAAAATAGCACAAAACCCCCCCAAATGACCCCATTTTGGAAAGTAGACACCCCAAGCTGTTTGCTGAGAGGCATGGTGAGTATTTTACAGCTCTCATTTGTTTTTGAAAATGAAGAAAGAACATTTTTTTTTTTCTTTTTTTTATTCAATTTTCAAAACTTTGTGACAAAAAGCGAGATCTGCAAAATACTCACAATACCTCTCAGCAAATAGCTTGGGGTGTCTACTTTCCAAAATGGGGTCATTTGGGGGGGTTTTGTGCCATCTGGGCATTCCATGGCCTCCGAAACTGTGATAGGCAGTGAGAAGTGAAATCAAAAATTGACACCCTTAGAAAGCCTGAAGGCGGTGCTTGGTTTTTGGGGTCCCGTACGCGGCTAGGCTCCCAAAAAGTCTCACACATGTGGTATCCCCGTACTCAGGAGAAGCAACAGAATGTATTTTGGGGTGTAATTCCACATATGCCCATGGCATGTTTGAGCAATATATCATTTAGTGACAACTTTGTGCAAAAAAATAAAAAAAATAAAAAATGTTTTATTTTTTCCGCAACTTGTGTCAACATATAAAATATTCCATGGACTCGACATGCCTCTCAGTATATAGCTTGGGGTGTCTACTTTCCAAAATGGGGTCATTTGGGGGGGTTTTGAACTGTTCTGGCATTTTATACACAACATTAGGAAGCTTACATCCACTCTTCTAACCACTTGAAGACAAAGCCCTTTTTGACACTTTTTGTTTACATGAAAACATATTTTTTTTTGCAAGAAAATTACGTTGAACCCCCAAACATTATATATATTTTTAAAGCAAAGGCCCTACAGAATAAAATGGTGGGTGTTGCATTTTTTTTTTCTACACAGTATTTGCGCAGCGATTTTTCAAACGCATTTTTTTGGGAAAAAATACACTTTTTTTAATTTTAATGCACTAAAACACACTATATTGCCCAAATGTTTGATGAAATAAAAAAGATGATCTTAGGCCGAGTACATAGATACCAAACACGACATGCTTTAAAATTTCGCACAAACGCGCATTGGCGACAAACTACATACATTTTTAAAAGCCTTTAAAAGCATTTACAGGTTACCCCGTTAGATTTACAGAGGAGGTCTACTGCTAAAATGACTGCCCTCGATCTGACCTTCGCGGTGATACCTCACATGCATGGTGCAATTGCTGTTTACATAAGACGCCAGACCGACGCTTGCATTCGCCATTGGGCAAGAGCAGGGCAGGACAGGGGTGCTTTTTTTTTTTTATTATTAATTTTGCTTTTTTATTTTATTTTTAAACTGTTGCTTCCATATTTATTTATTTTTATCACTTTTATTATCTCAGGGAATGTAAATATCCCCTATGATAGCAATAGGTAATGACAGGTACTCTTTTTTGAAAAAACTGGGGTCTATTGGACCCTAGATCTTTCCTCTGCCCTCAAAGCATCTGACCACACCAAGATCGGTGTGATAAAATGCTTTCCCAATTTCCCAATGGCGCTTTTTATATCCGGGGGGGGGACATTCCCTCCCACTGCTTGTAAAAGCAGTCCAGAGGCTAATTAGCCACTAGGATTGCTTTTACATGAAAGCCGGCCGCTGGCTGAAAAGAATGATACCAAGATGATACCTAAACCCGCAGGCATCATTCTGGTATAAACATTCAAAGTCCAGCAACATACCAGTACGTTGCTGGTCCTTGTTGGACATGTATTGTAATCTTTTTTTTCATGCAGCCTGTTGGCTGAACGAAAAAAAAAGATTGATCGGTGGGTATGCCCACCATTAGAATACCGCCCTTCATCCACCCACTTCTAATGATGGGCATACATGCACCATTTATATATGCCGAAGCATGGGGGCATCTTCTCGCAAAAGTTATGCCGCGTACACATGGTCAGACTTTTCCACGGGCAAGCCTCCGTCGGAATTTCGACCGTATATACGCGGCATTAGGAGCAAAATCGCTCCTCCGCTCCTGCTGCCCCAATGCTTCGGCATATATGCTTTTTTTTTTTAACTGTGGTGGTGAAATTACCTCCTACAGCACTGGAGTCGCAGGGATCAGGCCTGTCTCTGCGAACGCTGCAGTTATGTGTGTTGTGTTTTGCAAGTGACAGTGATCGATCGATACTGCACTTCGGTGGCCTGGGCTGGACGGAGGGGCAAAACGCAGGTGCTAGCAGGTATCTGGGCTGATCCCGCTAACACTGCGTTTTTGGGAACCTTAAACTGCTGGGGACGTTAGTATAGATCTGATCAGATCAGATATTGAGCTGATCAGATACTATACCACTAAGGGGGGTGTATGCTTCACGTGTGGGTGTTAGCGCTACTGGCACTAACCTGATGCTGCCTGGGGTGTGACGCAGACCCTCTCTGACGCTAAAACCTAACTGATATCACCCGCCGGGCGATCAGGGGGTTAAACCTTTATTGGGTTATATACGGCGGGTGCCCTGACACTATAAAAAGCAAACTAACTAACCAGCGTCACCCGTAACACTTATATGATGATCACTGGTGAAAGGGTTAACTAGGGGCAATTAGGGGGTTAAAACCTTTATTAGGTAATATATGGGGGTACCTGACGCTATATAAAAACCTGACGGCGAACCTAAAAAAAAATTACTGGCTACCTATCGGCATCACCGACACTAAGACAACGATCATAAAAACGATTGCTTAGCGACAGTGGTGATAGGGGGTGAAATGGTTACCTGGGGGCGATCAGGGGGTTAAACCTTTATTAGATAATATATGGGGGTACCTGACGCTATAAAAACCTGCGGCGAACCTAAAAAAAATTACTGGCTACCGATCAGCATCACCGACGCTAAGACATCGATCAGAAAAATGATCGCATAGTGACGGCGGTGCTAGGGGGTGAAAGGGTTACCTGGGGGGGTGATCAAGGGGGTTACACCTTTATTAGGTAATATATGGGGGTACCCGACGCTATAAAAACCTGCGGCGAACCTAAAAAAAATTACTGGCTACCGATCAGCATCGCCGACGCTAAGACATCGATCAGAAAAACTATCGCTTAGTGACAGTGGTGATAGGGGGTGAAAGGGTTACCTGGGGGGCGATCAAGGGGGTTAAACCTTCATTAGGTAATATATGGGGTACCCGACGCTATAAAAACCTGCGGCGAACCTAAAAAAAATTACTGGCTACCGATCAGCATCACCGACGCTAAGACATCGATCAGAAAAAATTATTGCTTAGTGACAGTGGTGATAGGGGGTGAAAGGGTTATCTGGGGGGTGATCAGGGGGTTAAACCTTTATTAGGGGGGGTTAGGGGGCTACACTGGACCTAAAACTAAATGTAGTGACACTTTTACAGTCACAAATGTCACTGAGTGCAGTGATCACTAAATAAATGGTCACTGCAATCAGTGACACTGTGACTGGGGGCTGGGTGGGGCTGGGGGGGCCTGGGGGGGCGATTTATGTGCCTATGTGTCCTGGTGTCAGTGTGCTGTTTTGTGTACTAACCTGCATCTTCTCCTGTACGGCGCTCGGTATATGTGAGCGCCCCAGGAGAGATGACATCACTTCCTCCTTCCTGGCAGGCAGGGGAAGCTCTCTCATTCGCCGGGAGCGATCGAGAGGGGGTGGCCGGAATCGAACGGCCGTCCCCTCATGCCGGATCGCTCCCGAAGGTAAAACGACCGCTCACTGTAAAGAAGGGGGGTCCGATCGGACCCCCCAACTATACAAAGGCAATCACGTACATATACGTGATTCTGCCTGTCGGTGCCATTCTGCTGACGTATATTTACAGTGGGCGGTCGTTAAGTGGTTAAACTGTCCAATGACAATGGTGATACAGGTCAGGTGTGTTCAAACTTCTCCTTTGATAAACAGTCTTAGGCAGGAGGGTTGTTTCCCCCCCCCCCCTCCTCACAGAAGACACTTCCACATCCCATAATATGGAGCCAGACGCTTTACCAAGCTCCAATCCACATCATCACAATGAAAGGGCCTGTAGCATAGGTGAGGCTCATTAGCATTACACAAGGAGACAGGAGACACATCATCCTCTCTTAATTTAACCTGTTGAGTTCATAAAACAGTAGATAGTTCTTTGCAGATATCCTGGGGAATATGGTGGATAAATATTACAGACCCATTTTAAGCAATCCAAGCCATATTCTCAATGTCCATTGTTTCCTGGCTCACCCTGTGTCCAAAGTGACCCCCATGTCACACCCTCCACAGAGGCCTTACTGTCTGCGATGGCCGCAAGGATCGCTGCGGTGGACTGCTCCCCCAAGGGCTCCGGATCCTCCCGAGATGCCGCCGAGGCTCCCTCCAGAGCAGATGTCCCGAGAGCCACCATCCCTGGGTCCGTCTGCACTGCAATAGAAGTCAGAGACAGGGAGGTGGCGGGCAAGATGGCCGCCGCACGAGCGGCTGGCAGCGAGAACTGAGAGGATTTTGCGGCTGCCTTTTTAGACGATTTGCATTTCCCAGTCATGGGGAGGACCGGAGTGTCCCCCCAGACCACAGCCAGGTATTTGCTAAGCAGGATGGAAATGGAAATAGAAGGATTCAGGCAGATTAGCTGGACGGATGGCGGGAGCCTGAGCTGAACACGTCCTTTGTCACTCACATCGCGGCCACGCCCCCCTATGTGTTTTTATTAAAGCTAAATATTTAGCTGGTGAGTAGGCAGGTAATTTTCAAAAATTCTAAAGCTAGATTTTAAATGGGACAGATAACACCAAAAAATCTCCTTGAAGGTCAAAAAATAGAAGATAATTATTTTTTAATTGTGTTACATTTACACAGGATAAAAAAAAAATGGAGATCACTAGAAATTAAATAAGATTTTAAAATGCATATCTGAATAAATTTTTACAAAATTAAAACAAAAAAAAGAATATGAGATCTTCTTCGAGAAATAAATAACATATTCATGAGATCTGCATTCAGAAATGTTGCAAAAAGTTAGTCAGAACTCTGTGTGAATATCTGCAGCCAAAAACTATCATTATTGTTCATTATTGTACCATTCTAAAGAAGATTTTAATGTGCAGCATTTAAACGATGCAAAAATTGTTAACGCGTGACGAACGTGCTATCTCCATTACGAACGCTAATTTTACGAGAAGGTGCGCTCCCGTCTCATACTTGAATCTGACCATGCGCGGTTTTTGAAGACTCGGAAAAGCATACACACGAACGGTTTTCTTGTCCAAAAACAGTCTGACGAGAATCACGGCGAAAAAAAATGAGATTCCGACGAGAAAAAAGACCGCAGGTCGTCTTTTTTCTCGTCGTGATTTTAGCCAGTTTTCTCGATTAGAAAGCATACACACAAACGGTTTTCTCCGCAAGAAAGCTCTCCCAACAGTTTTCTGGTCGTTTCTTGCCGAGAAAACCGGTTGTGTGTACGCGGCTTGAGGATAAGAAAGTCTAACTTGCCGCTATATCAAGACAGTACTAACTGAGATTCAACTATATTAAAGAAACTAAAGAAACTTTGCAGCTCCAGACCACCTTTCCCACTGTGACCATGTGCTTTTACCTTTATTCAAATTGCCACCCCTAGATGCCATGGTCAGTTCATATCCATAATGAAGGTTTACCAAATCTAGTGTGTTTTCTATGGTTGGGGTCCTATCTGTTTTCCAAAGTCTAGTAATGCTTAGTCTAGCAGCCAAGAGGACGTGAGTAACCACATGTCTGACATTTTGAAGTATCGAGGCTATAGTGAGGTTCAGTATCGCTAAGTCAGGTGTGGGAGGTATGTGTTGGTTTGATATATCCAATAGGATTTGGAAGATAGTTTTCCAGTAGTGTTGGAGGGTATTGCACTTCCACATTATATGGTATATGTCGCCTTTGGATGAGTTACACCTCCAGCATGTGTCAGTAGTAGGGATGAGCTTTGCGTTCGCGTCGAACACACGTTCGACTCGAACATCGGCCGTTCGATCGTTCGAGGAAGAATTAACTTTATGGTCCGTTCGCGCTAAATTCGTGTTGCGCGACACGGCCCATAATTCACTGCGGCATCACAGTGCATTGCTGGCTGATGATTGGCCAAGCATGCACTATGACCCGCATGCTTGGCCAATCACAGCGCGGAAAAAACGGAGAGCCATAATTGGCCAAAGCCAGGGTGGCTTTGGCAACTTATGGCTCAGGGGGTTTAGTACATGCCCCACACTATATAAGGCCGCCTGGAAGTCGGCCTTGTGTAGTGTGTTGGCGTTTCTGAAAGAGGCAGTTTCAGAGAGATAGACAGTGTCATTTATATTGAGTTAGATAGAGCAGGTAGGCGAGTCAGTTAGCTGCTGTTACAGTGTGTAGAGGATATATATGTGTAGCGGGGTCTCCTTTAAGGCCCCGGGACTACGTTACCCAGAACCCCGTTCGGCACCCAGAGTGCAGTTAGCCATCGCAGAGACTCATGGGTGGGGTTATTTAAGGAGGAGGCGAGACGGAGCTCGGCCTCTTTGGGACACCGCGCTGCAAGCAAGAGTTTCTTCCTGTGCGGATCTGCTGCAGTGCAAGGCCTGAAGCCTGGGCCTTGCGCAACTTCCAAAGAGCCTTCCACCCCACTGCGGAGCCTGGGTGGCATCTGACTTGTCGAGTGAGGACATCAGTTGGATCGGGGACCCGATTGTTGCAGACGCTGTGTGCGGATACACAACAGGGTGGACGTTCCGGACTGGGATCGCGTCCGGAGTGGTGAGCGGGCACCTGCCCAGACCAATAAACAGTGCCGTGTTCAGGTCTATAGACTGCATAGGCCCACAGTTTCGTTTATTTGCTGTTCCCCGGGGGGACCGGGTAGCAGGACTGAGTTGAAGTGTCCCCCCCCCCAGTATAGTGTTTCAAGTTATTGCCTGGTTGTGGATTCCAAAGTACTATTCATCAAGTGCACCACCGAAAGCTGGCATGCGAAGAAATCCCTATAGGAGGTGACTGAGATTTACTCCATGTCAGGCCTGACCAGGGTGGGAGTTAAGATATTGCTCAGTGCGCCATAGGGCGCGCATACCATAATAGCTACGCGTGGTGAAGTACCGCGCAGCGCCATTATTGTGTGCTGTATTGATTTCTGCAGGGCTCTGCAAGCCAGTTGCATGTGTTGTATTCTGCCTATGCTACCTTTGAGATAAGAGTAAACTGTTATATTTAATCCCTCGCTTCAGTGTGTTGTCTTACTGCTAAGAGATTACCCCTTGCAATACTTTTGAGTGTGATACAGATATAACCCTAGACTAACTGTGCCAGAGTGGGTCGAGTAAGATTGCCGGGGGTTGGTGGTGCTGCACACAGGGCCCGAAATCAAACCAAGCGGCTCTCTTAACTGGGGGTAACGCTACACGTGGGGGCTCTCGAGTCCGGGATCCTGTTGCAGCAAGTAACGCGCCAAAAGTACCAACATCGACCCACTAGAAGTAGGACAGTGGTGTAAAACGGTCGGCACAGATCCAGCCGGGATAGTAGTCATAGAACTCCCAGGGATCTGGCAAGAAGAAGCGGTGAAGCAGCTAGTGATGTCACTGTCACCGTATCAGAAAGCATGGGTGGTGGATGTCAGGACGAATTCCTCACTGACACACGCATTAGTGGAATGGAAGGACGGAGTCCCAGAACATTTAAGGAATCCAAGTATAGAAGCTATAGATGATCAGACTTATAGCCTAATACACGCGTTGCCGCTCAAGCCAGGAGGACGGTCTCAGATACCGAAACTATCTCCATCACCCGCCCCAAAAGCAGAAAAACAGGTGAAAAGGGAAAGTCCCGGGTCGCCATCTGCCACTCTCGGCGCAGAGTTGTGCGCAGTCCTGGGGGAACTTGTGGCACAGTGTAAGAAAGATCCTACAGATTACCAGATGTCAGGATACAGAAAGCTTAGAATATTCTCAGGAAGGAAACCTGTACCCTCGGGTGAAGAGGGGTTCGAGGAGTGGTTAGACGGTGCCACTCAGGCCCTAGAAGAATGGGAAGTCCCAGACCACAGAAAGAAGCAGAGAATTGCTGAGAGCTTGAAGGGGCCTGCTCTAGAGGCCATACGCAACCTCAAGATGAGTAAGACAGACTGTAATGCACAGGACTATCTGGACATCCTGCAGAATGTGTTCGGTGGAACAGAGAAAATCACTGAGCTCACTTATCAGCTGGAGCACTGCTATCAGAAGACAGGAGAGAAGCTGTCAGAGTTCATGAGGCGCCTGGATAAGATCCTGCATAAGATGATTCTTAAGAAGGGGATTGACCCACGGAAGGTGGATGAGGCCCGTGTTCAACAGGTGATGAGAGGATCTCAGCCCCTGGACCCCATCGCATTGGCGCTACACACAAGACAGGACGGGAAGAGCCTGGAGTACCCTGACTTGATCCGAGTGGTCAGAGAGGAAGAAGCTATGCTGGAGGAGAAGAAGAGGAGCCTACCAGTTGAGTCGGTAAATCCTCCTCCAGTGATGGTCAGGACGGCCATGACCCTGGAAAGAGACTCAGAGGTGGATTCCTTGAAGTCACAGATGTCCCAAGTGTTGGGGATGCTGACCTCCCTGATGGAAAAGAAGTCAAGGGAACCAGAGAGGGAAAGTCCGAGGAAGGAGCTGTTTCCCAACACCTCAGCGCCCGCATCCGTGGAAGATTGGGGGGATGTGATTTGTTTCAATTGTGGAGGAGCTGGCCATTTCGCCAAAGTGTGTGCCAGCCCAAAGAAAAAAAATATGAATAACCGCAAGCCGCCGGAAAACTTCAGCGGGCCTCGGTGAAGGAGTCAACCGGGTGCCCGTCATCTCCAGTGAGCTCCAAACTGAATGAGAAGCACATGGAAAGAGTGGAGAAGACGCCTCAGAAGAAACGCAAAGTTCCTCAGAAGGAACGCACCCCAAAGAAAGAGAGTAGTGTCCCTCAGCGGGTAGTTACACCCACCAAAAGGTGGGAGATCAATGCATACCAGGCCCAGGAGAGGCTTAAGTCCAAAGAGAAATGGAGGAAAGAAAGTCAAAAGGGGAAATGTAAAGATCAAAAGAAAGAGACCCCTACGAAGCGATATCCAGAGAAGCTAGTGGGTCCCTCCCCGATAGTACCAGTTCAAGTGGAGAGAGTCTACACAAGAGTCATATTGGATACCGGGGCGCAAGTGACCCTGTTGTACCGAGACTTTTATGACAAACATTTAAGTCACCTACCCATCCAGAAGATTGAAGAGTTGGAGATATGGGGAATTGGGACAGAAAGTTTCCCTTATGATGGCTATCTGCCTATAAAACTGACTTTTGACCCGTCCATAGCCGGGAAGGCTGAAGTGTTCGACACCTTAGCTGTGGTGTGCCCCCGACCGCCTGGAGCTAACAAGAGTTCCCTGATAATAGGGGCGAACACAGATCTGGTCCGAAGACTTCTGGCCCCTCTGACAAGAAGGAAAGACCCCACAGTCACTGAGATCCACCCAATGTTG
Organism: Rana muscosa; assembly: GCA_029206835.1. NCBI lineage: Eukaryota > Metazoa > Chordata > Amphibia > Anura > Ranidae > Rana > Rana muscosa. The sequence goes on along the minus strand of CM055127.1, from coordinate 14,736,033 downwards.
AGGACAGCCTACCAACGGCTGATCTTGGAACAGAAGGCCCCGGAAGAGGGGTAGGGAAGGTCTGGAGGCTGGGAAGAAGGGGAATAGTGCTGCAGCCCGGTGAAGTAACCTCCTTGAAAGCCACTGTGAAACTCACTTGGGAGCAGCCTGGCCCTTTTGTCAAGTTGGAACCTGACCCAAGGGAAGAACATTCGGGCTTAGAAGTAGTCCCAGAAGTGGTCCCGGTGAGGGCCCTGAAGAAGGCTCATTGTAAAGTGCCTGTGAGCGTCAGAAATACCACGGATGGTCCCATGGAAATCCCAGCTAGGCTGTTACTGGGCCGGGTGAGCCCAGCTACCCCAGTTGCTTTGCCAGATGTGGAGAAGACAGATGGAGAAAGTACTGTGTGGGAGAAACTTTCCATGGAGAATCCAAATCTGCCCAGGGCTTGGAAAGAGAGAGCCAAGGCCCAGTTGACCAGGTGGGAAAGGATCTTTTCTCAAGATGAATTCGATGTGGGGTGTGCTAGGAGTGCCACCCATCGAATCCGCCTCCAGGAAGACAAACCCTTCAGGGAAAGGGTTAGGCAGGTTCCATTAGCAGACCTCGAAGACTTGAGGGAGCAGCTCGCCGAGCTCAAGCAAACAGGGGTGATTTGAGAATCTAGAAGTCCCTATGCCTCCCCTATAGTGGTGGTCCGGAAGAAGAATGGGTCACTGAGGCTGTGCATAGACTATAGGACCCTCAACAGGAGAACCATACCGGATCAATATACCACTCCAAGGATAGAGGATGCCCTATAGAGCTTGTCTGGAGCCAAGTGGTTCAGTGTTATGGACCTCAAGAGCGGGTACTATCAGATCCCGATGCATCCAGAAGACAAAGAGAAGACGGCTTTCATAACCCCGGTAGGGTTCTTTGAATTCAACCGAATGCCTTAAGGTCTGCCTGGAGCTCCAGCCACCTTCCAACGTCTCATGGAGAAGACTGTGGGAGATATGAACCTCATCGAAGTCCTTGTATACTTGGATGACATCATTGTCTTCGGAAGAACTTTGGAAGAGCATGAAGAGAGGCTGGAGAAAGTTTTGAAGAGACTGAGTGAGGATGGACTCAAGCTCTCACCTGAAAAATGCCAATTCTATCAGTCATCAGTCAACTATCTGGGGCACATAGTGTCTGAAGATGGGGTAGCCACAGACCCCGCAAAATTGGAGGCAGTCACCTCCTGGCCCAGGCCCACCACTGTGACAGAGCTCAGATCCTTTCTGGGGTTCTGTTCCTATTACAGGAGGTTTGTGGAGGGGTTTGCTCGGATAGCCAGGCCTCTGAATGAGCTGCTAAAGACGGAGGGGGGAAGAGGATGACACAGGCCCCAGAAAGCCAGGGGAGTCAGTCAAGGACCAGTGGAACGAGAAGTGTGAAAATGCCTTTCAGATGTTGAAGAAGACATTAACCACTGCCCCTGTCCTGGCCTACGCAGACCCTAAGAAGCCTTATGAACTTCATGTAGATGCCAGTCATGATGGTTTGGGAGGAGTGCTGTACCAGGAGCATGAAGAGCAACTGAGGCCTGTTGCGTATGTGAGCAGAAGTCTGACTCCCTCCGAAAAGAACTACCCCACCCATAAGTTGGAGTTCCTGGCCCTTAAGTGGGCGGTAGTTGACAAACTTAGAGACTATTTATATGGGGCGGAATTCACAGTGAAAACAGACAACAACCCCCTCACCTATCTCTTCACCACAGCAAAGTTGGATGCCACAGGACATAGGTGGCTGGCGGCGCTGTCTGCCTTCGACTTCGACCTGAAGTACAGACCTGGGGCTGGAAACCGAGATGCAGACGCTTTGTCTAGAAGATCTCACGTCCCCACTTGCAGTACAGAAGACTGGGCCCAAGTGGCACCCGACGGGGTGCAGGCCCTCTGTGAAGGGGCTGAACTCCAAGCCAGTGGCGGCTCAAGAGCAGAAGAGATAGGGGTTACCATAGTAGGAGTTCCCAAGCAATACTGTGGAGTAACCCAACTGGGGGAAGATAACTTGCCAAAACTGTCTAAGAAGGAGCTGAGATCCGACCAATTGGAAGACCCTATGGGGAGATTGATCCTAGAGGCCCTGGAGAATCAGGACCCAAATAGACTCTTACGCCACCCTTCAAAGTAAGCTCGCCTGTTGAGGAAAGAGTGGGACAAGTTACAGGTGCATCAGGGAGTGGTCTACCAAAGGGGCCCCTCTGATGACCTAGAAGACAAATGGCAGTTGTTTTTGCCTGAGAAGCACCGAGAGACAGTCCTGGTTGCTCTGCACGACAACCATGGTCACCTAGGGGCGGAAAGGACTTTCCAACTCGTTAGGGACCGTTTCTATTGGCCCTGCATGAGGGCTGAAGTTGAAGAATACTACCACTCATGTGCACGATGCATCCAGAGAAAGACTTTACCTCATCAAGCTGCCCCAATGGGCCATCTGCAAAGTCAAAGCCCACTTGATCTGGTATGCATTGATTTTCTTTGCCTCGAACCCGACCTGAGTGGACTAGGAAATGTTCTGGTAGTAACCGACCATTTCACCCGGTATGCCCAGGCCTTTCCAACCAAGGACCAGAAGTCTTCCACCGTGGCCAAAGTGCTGATGGAGAAATACTTCGTACATTATGGGCTACCACAACGGATCCATTCAGATCAGGGAAGAGATTTTGAAAGTCGATTGATCCGGAAACTCCTGGATTCTTTGGGGATCAAGAAGACAAGAACTACCCTCTATCATCCACAAGGTGATGCTCAGCCGGAGAGGTTCAATCGAACCCTGCTCAACATGCTGGGGACCCTAAGTAGTGAAAAGAAGCAGCATTGGAGCAACCACATAGCGGCAGTTGTGCATGCATACAACAGCACCACCAGTGATGCTACAGGGTATTCACCCTATCGACTTATGTTCGGGAGAGAAGCAAGACTACCCGTAGATCTGGCCTTTAGCACTTCTATAGACCATTGTTCTGCTGCTTCCCACAAGGGATATGTCGATAGGCTCAGACGCAATTTGAAATTGGCCTATGAACAGGCCCAGGCGGCCTCAGAGCAAAGGGAGGCCCGCATCAAGAAAAAGTTTGACTTAAAAGTTAGGATCCAAGATCTACAACCTGGAGACAGAGTGTTGTTGCGGAATTTGGGGATCCCTGGAAAATACAAGCTTGCAGACAGATGGAGACCTGAACCTTATGTTGTTTGCAAAAGACTGCCGGGCCTACCCGTTTACAGACTTAAACCAGAAGGGAAGGTGGTGCCGTTGAAGACCTGGCACCAGAACCACCTACTCCCACTGGCTGAGACAGTTTGGATCCCCCCTGTGATGGATTCCCCTGAGCCAACTTCCATTCTGGATACTCCCCGACCAAACACTCGGTCCCAGACCCCCCGGATAGGGGATACAGAGACCTCGGAAACAAGTGAAGATGAGGGAGAAGAACTTGGTTGGCTTTGGCCTTCACAGGCTCCAGAAACTTCTGCTATTGATCTTCCACCTGAAGAAGATGCTGAGGACCAGACACTGAATGCAGAAGCCACTGAGTTCATCCCGTCCAGTCCTTGGTCAGATGCTTGGGAGAGTGTCTGTGACTTACCCCCAGAGGAAGATCCAAGGGATTCCATGTATCTCCCTGCTCCGAAGTCCAGTGTTCCCGAAAAAGAGGAGATTCCTAAGTCGATTCCGGAGGAGGAGCCCGTTTCAACAGAAAGTCCAAGAGGACAGAGGAAGCGAAGAGCCATAAAGCCTCCCAGAAGATTAACTTACCCACAGATGGGGAGAAGTGCGGAAGACACTGTGGTTACTGCCAGAAGGAGTATGGAAGACCCTGATCCTCCCACTGTTCATTTGGTGGGAGGCAACCCCAACTCACTCTCTGGCACAGTTAGGCAGGACACAAATGATAGTGTGACCTGTGGGCAGGGGAGTTCACCGCCTCGGTTTTGGTGGGAATTTCCTCTACCAACATCATACGAAACTTTGATTGATGTTGTACGTTCTGTGATTTAAGTTTAACCACTTGTCCACCGCCCACTGTCAATTGACGGCGGGCGGTGGACACTCTCGTTCTGGGAGGACGTCATATGACGTCCTCCCTTTAAAACGAGCTAGAAGGCGCGCGCTCGCCGCCAGCGGCGCGCGCGCCCGCCGCGTTCACAAGGCCCCGGTGCGCGTGCCCGGCGGCCGCGATTGCCGCCGGGCACCCGCGATTGCCCGGGAAACGAGCAGGAAAGTGGGTCTCTGTGTGTAAACACAGAGATCCACGTCCTGTGAGGGAGAGGAGGCTGATGGTGTGTCCCTTGTACATAGGGACAACCATCAGTCACCTCCCCCAGTCAGTCCCCTCCCCCCACAGTAAGAAAACATTGAGGGAATATATTTAACCCCTTCCCGCCCCCTAGTGGTTAACCCCTTCCCTGCCAATCACATTTATACAGTAATCAATGCATTTTTATAGCAGGGATCGCTGTATAAACGTGAATGGTCCCAAAAATGTGTCAAAAGTGTCCGATGTGTCCGCCGCAATATCGCAGTCACAATAAAAAAATCGCAGATCGCCGCCATTACTACTAAAAAAAAAAAAAAAAAAAATGCTATAAATCTATCCCCTATTTTGTACACGCTATAACTTTTGCGCAAACCAATTAATACGCGCTTATTGCGATTTTTTTTTTTTTTTTTTTTTTTTTTACCAAAAATATGTAGAAGAATACGTATCGGCCTAAACTGAGGAAAATTTTATTTAAAAAAAAAAAATGGGTATTTATTATAGCAAAAAGTAAAAAATTGTGTTTTTTTTTTCCAAACTGGATGCTCTTCTTTTGTTTATAGCGCAAAAAATAAAAACCGCAGAGGTGATCAAATACCACCAAAAGAAAGCTCTATTTGTGGGAAAAAAAAGGACACAAATTTTGTTTGGGAGCCACGTCGCACGACCGCGCAATTGTCATTCAAAGTGTGACAGCGCTGAAAGCTGAAAAATGGCTTGGGCAGGAAGGGGGTTTTCGTGCACAGTAGGGAGGTGGTTAAGTTATCTTTGGGGGACCAAAGAGTTTAAGTGGGGGGAGTGTGTAGCGGGGTCTCCTTTAAAGCCCCGAGACTACATTACCTAGAACCCCGTTTGACACCCAGAGTGCAGTTAGCCATCGCAGAGACTCATGGGAGGGGTTATTTAAGGAGGAGGCGAGGCGGAGCTCGGCCTCTTTGGGACACCGCGCTGCAAGCAAGAGTTTCTTCCTGTGCGGATCTGCTGCAGTGCAAGGCCTGAAGCCTGGGCCTTGCGCAACTTCCAAAGAGCCTTCCACCCCACTGCGGAGCCTGGGTGGCATCTGACTTGTCGAGTGAGGACATCAGTTGGATCGGGGACCCGATCGTTGCAGACGCTGTGTGCGGATACACAGCAGGGTGGACGTTCCGGACTGGGATCGCGTCCGGAGTGGTGAGCGGCCACCTGCCCAGACCAATAGACTGTGCCGTGTTCAGGCCTATAGACTGCATAGGCCCACAGTTTCATTTATTTGCTGTTCCCGGGGGGACCGGGTAGCAGGACAGAGTTGAAGTGTCCCCCCCCCCCCCCAGTATAGTGTTTCAAGTTATTGCCTGGTTGTAGATTACAAAGTATTATTCATCAAGTGCACCACCGAAAGCTGGCATGCGAAGAAATCCATATAGGAGGTGACTGAGATTTTCTCCATGTCAGGTCTGACCGGGGTGGGAGTTAAGATATTGTTCAGTGCGCCATAGGGCGCGCATACCATAATAGCTACGCGTGGTGAAGTACCGCGCAGCGCCATTATTGTGTGCTGTATTGATTTCTGCAGGGCTCTGCAAGCCAGTTGCATGTGTTGTATTCTGCCTCTGCTACCTTTGAGATAAGAGTAAACTGTTATATTTAATCCCTCGCTTTAGTGTGTTGTCTTACTGCTAAGAGATTACCCCTTGCAATACTTTTGAGTGTGATACAGATATAACTCTAGACTAACTGTGCCAGCGTGGGTCGAGTAAGATTGCCGGGGGTTGGTGGTGCTGCACACAGGGCCCAAAATCAAACCAAGCGGCTCTCTTAACTGGGGGTAGCGCTACATATGCATCCTAGGTGTTGTATATATATTTATACACTGTATTGAGTTTAGATAGATCAGTTCCTGTTAGTCTCTATACTGTGACAGGCAGGCAGGTGATTGTGCTAGCTGCAGACAGTCAGGCCCCTTTCACACTGGGGCGGTTTGCAGGCACTATTGTGCTAAAAATAGTGCCTGCAAACCGAGCCTAAACAGCGGCTGCTGTCTCCCCAATGTGAAAGGCCGAGGGCTTTCACACTGGAGCGGTGCGCTAACAGGACATGAAAAAAAGTCCTGCTAGCCACATCTTTGGAACGGTGAGAGGAGCGGTGTGTTTACCGCTCCTACACCGCTCCTTCCCATTGAAAGCAATGGGAAACCGCGGTAATACCACCGGCAATGCGCCTCTACAGAGGCACATTGCGAGCGGTATTAACCCATTTTTGGCCGCTAGCGGCCGAATACCTCTGCAATTCTGACGGTATAGTGCCGCTAAAAATTGAGGCGTTATACCGCCACCGCACCCACCGCCCCAGTGTGAAACCAGCCTCAGTGTTTCACTTAGGAATTGCGGAGGTATTCGGCCGCTAGCGGTGCGGTTTTAACACCCGCTAGCGGCCGAAAAAGGGTTAATACCGCCCGCAATGCGCCTCTGTAGATGCGCATTGCCGGCGGTATTACCGCGGTTTCCCATTGCTTTCAATGGGAAGGAGCGGTGTAGGAGCGGTAAACACACCGCTCCTCTCACCGCTCCAAAGATGCGGCTAGCAGGACTTTTTTTCACGTCCTGTTAGCGCACCCAGAGGCGTATCTAGTGAAAATGGCGCCTATGGCAAACACTGAAACTGCGCCCCTGTCAAAACATTTGAAACCCGTCTTTCAGATAATACTGTCAGTATATACAGGTATATAGGGAGAACAGTAGGTTAGTGGTTGGGACTTGCTTCACTTGGTTTGAATCTGGGTCAGGAAGCTATCTGCATGTAGTTTGCATGTTCTCTTGGTGTGGGCACACTCCAAAGCCATGTTGGTAGGTGATGGTCCCCTGTCTGTATAAAGTGGCAATCTACATGGGTGATCACCCCATGTCCGAAAAACGATCCGAGATGAGCAATGGCCCAAAATCCGCCAAGAGCTGGACAGGACTGAATGGAAGTATACATAGATATGTCCTCTATGATTGTAGGGTCAGTTTTTAATGTGATCAGCCATGTACCCTGCCGGTCTGTACACAGGGTACAATTCACCTACCTGCATGTGTTTGGAGTAGGAGAGGAACCACACAGGGAGAACATGCTAACTTCATTTAGCTAGTGTCCTGGGCAGGAATGGAGCCCAAAATATATATATTGTGAGGGGGTTAGCTCGGCAGCGGGTGTGTGTGACCCCCGGGATGGGCTCCCCACACAAAAACAGGCCCAGCAGACGGAGCTTGTGGTTTTCAAAATCAAAAAGGTGCGGTTTATTTTCTATTTACAGTGACAAAAACACAGCAAAGCAAAAGAAACATAAACAAAATAAATCCTGGTCAAGTTGACCTCTGACTAAACATACAGGTTTCCTAACTAACAACTAGGATCAGCCTAGTGCTGTCCTAGTCCCTAAGTCCCTGGTTTTAAATGTCCAAGCAAATAGCCACACAGGCTTTGTCTCACCGCACAAGGGTTCACTCTCTCCAGGAAGTCCACACAGGTCTGCTTCCAGGCATGAGCTAACCCCTAATGAAGCTGGGAGTTCTTATAGAGGCCTAAATGAGCTGACAAGCTTCAGCTGGTCTCATCAACTCCCTGTCTGCACGACGCCCCACACTCTCCCTAGAGGTATGAGTCATCCATGAGTCCACTATCCTCAGCTGGGCTTATACAACTCTCCACCTAGTTGTATAAGTCGGCGTAAAGCCTGAATCTGGGCGAAATATATCTACCCCCCTGGATGCAACCAGGTGACTTTACCTTCCTGCTGTCACTATATATATATATATATATATATATAGACATTGGTAGGTGGATACCTGCTTCTCCATGCTCTCCTTGCCCTCGCTGCCCACTATGGGTGGGGTGGGATCCTCTCACAGCTGGCACCCTCCAGCATGTAGAGCCTGGAGGGTCAGGTGCTCTGCTCTCCCTCAAAGCAGAAGAGGGCGAACCACTTGTCGTGCTAACTGTTGGTCTTGGCTGCCTTCTTGCTGAGTTGCCCCCTCTTGGTGCCCTCTTTGCAGGCCAGGAGAGCTAGGTACAGAGCGTAACCCTCGTTATAGCACACACTCTTCTGCGTGATCCCGAGCCACAGGACATAGCGATACTCGAGCAACAGTACGATCAGTGCCCGGCACCCCGCACCATCTGTCCCCACCGATCACTCCGGGACAGCGCTGTGCCACCGATTGCTGCACAAGTGGCCCCTGAATCTCCTGTTGCTGCGCTGTCACTCTGTCTTCTGTGCAACATTGGTATCGCTAGCATTCATATTTAGGGATTTAGGGGGGGCACATGGGGGGACAGGAACAAAAGTAGGGGGCCCAACTAAAATATATATATATATATATATATATATATATATATATATACATACATACATACATACATACATACATACATACATACATACACATATATACATACATACATACACATATATACATACACACATATATATATATATACACACACAGTGCCTTGAAAAAGTATTCATACCTCTTGAAACTTTCCACCTTTTGTCATGTTACAACCAAAAATTTATTTTATTGGGATTTTATGTAATAGACCAACACAAAGTGCCAGGTTAGGTGATATACAGTAGTGTCAGGTTAGGGTGGTAGAATGTCAGGTTAGGATGGTAGTGTTAGGGTGGTATAGTGCCGTGTTAGGGTGGTATAGTACCTGGTTAGGGTGGTATAGTGCCTGGTTACGGTGGTAGACTGCCTGGTTACGGTGGTAGACTGCCTGGTTACGGTGGTAGTGTTAGGGTGGTATAGTGCCAGGTTAGGGTGGTAGAGTGCCTGGTTAGACTGGTAGAGTGTCAGGTTAGGGTGGTAGAGTGTCAGGTTAGGGTGGTAGAGTGCCAGGTTAGGGTGGTACAGTGCCAGGCTAGGGTGGTACAGTGCCAGGCTAGGGTGGTACAGTGCCAGGCTAGGGTGGTACAGTGCCAGGTTAGGGAGGTAGAGTGCCAGGTTAGGGAGGTAGAGTGCCAGGTTAAGGAGGTAGAGTGCCTGGTTAGGGAGGTAGAGTGCCTGGTTAGGGAGGTAGAGTGCCTGGTTAGGGTGGTAGTGTGCCAGGTTAGGGTGGTATAGTGTCAGAGTAAATATATGACAACATGAATAGATAAAAGAATACTGGTCCTGATCCCCTCTTCCTCCATCACCTGCATTAAAAGCACAAATCTATGACTGTCTGCTGATGCAGAACCTCCTTCTCCCCCTCCCTAAACTTAAGTAAACATAAAGAAAAAAACTCACATGGCTGCTGGCACACTGAGGACTGATTCTGGCTTCTTCTTGGAAGTGAAGTCAAAATGTGGCGGGTGGGAGGGGCTGCAACATGAGCAAAGTTTTATTGGCTGACGAGATGAGATGCAAATATGCCCCCTCCCTGTGATGGTCGGGAGTCGGGACACTGAAATATCATCATGCAGCTCTGAATCTTAGTAACTGCTGTGCTGTGAGCCCTTCTCCACACAGTACAGAGCGATTCTCTGTGTGTCTATCCCTCCAGCAGCTGAGAGCTTACAGGAGGGGAAGGGAGACACACACACAGAGAATCGCTCTGCAATTGCCGTGACTATCGTAATTGGGGGACGGGGGGCACAGATGTGCAACAACTCCGCTCTTCTCATGTGCAACAATTTCCTCCCGCTGCCCACCCGTATACACTGCACGGCCGCGGAGAGTGAGCGCCCACCATGCAGGGAGAACATTGCTGGGATGTGCCGAGGGGGAGTCACCTGACCCACACACTAAAAACACTTTCCCAGACCTTCCCGGAGAGGAGAGCACCGACTGTGTGCTTTGCTTGGGGTCATCTCTGAGCAGTGTGTAGACTGCCAGCCACTCACCAGCGCCCCCTTCATGTAGCGCCCATGGCACTTGCTATGTCTGCCATACCCTGGATACGCCACTGAGCGCACCGCTCCAGTGTGAAAGCCCTCGGCCTTTCACATTGGAGAGACAGCAGCCGCTGTTTAGGCTCGGTTTGCAGGCGTTATTTTTAGCACAATAGCGCCTGCAAACCGCCCCAGTGTGAAAGGGGCCTTAGTGTACTACTGTGTACTACTGTGTCCTTTGCATAGCGATCACCTAAAGCCCACCTGGATACAGTTATTCTCTATATTGTGACAGGCAGGCCGGTAATTGTGCTAGCTGCAGACAGTCAGTGTTTCACTTAGTGTACTACTGTGTGCTTTGCATAGCATTCACCTAAAGCCTAAATTTTTGTTGCAATACTTTGCAACAGGGCTCATTGCTGCGCTCTAAGTACACAATATGTGAGGGGTTGCAGTGTTGTGGCACCAGCACCAGTGCCTAAGGTCCAATTTTTCAGCCCCTGTTCAACAGGGGCATGCAATTACAATTCTTGATCTAATATTTCACAGCAGGGCCCATTCCTGCACCCACCAAGAGTAACTGTGAGGGCTTACAGTGTTGTGGCACCAGCACCACCACCAAAGGCCCAATTTTTCCTACCACTGTTCAACAGTGGCATGTAAATACAATTCCTGATATAATAGTTGACAGCAGGGCGTTCCAGCGCCCACCAAGAGTAACTGTGAGGGCTTACAGTGTTGTGGCAACACCACCACCTAAGGGGCAAATTTCTGCAGACTATATATGACAGGCCCCTACTTTCAAACATCTAACTTACAAACGACTCCTACTTGCAAACGGAAGGAGACAACAGGAAGTGAGAGGAAATCTACCCCTAGGAAGGCAAATTCTCTCCTGTAAGATTTAATATGTGAAAAGGTGTCTCCTCTCCACCGATGCTTTATCACCAATCCTTGCTTCAATAAAAGACCCAAATTTTCCAAAAACATTTGTCATTGGGATGGAAAGTGAGGTGAAATGTTCTGAACAGGTGCAGAGACAGCAAAACAAATGTTACAGGGGTGATAACCCTTCCCTATGTTCTCCAAAAAGCTTAAAAATAGTTTTTTTGGCTGGAGCTACACTTAAAAAATGTACCTGTTCCAAATTACAAACAGATTGTACTTAAGAACAAACCTACAGTCCGTGTCTTTTTTGCACCGCCTGTATACTGCTGTTCAGAGTATATAGGGCCTTTTTTTATTTTGGGTGCGGGGTTCCCGTTAATATCCAGAGGCTGCGAGGGGCACGAGTGTTCTCCAAACTGGACTTGAGGGGTGCCTATAATCTTGTCAGAATCAGGGAGGGAGACGAATGGAAGACGGCCTTCCGGACACGCTTTGGCCACTTTGAGTATTTAGTCATGCCATTCGGGCTCTGCAATGCTCCAGCCACATTCCAGCATCCGGTAAACGATGTTTTTCGGGACTTTCTTGATTTATTCGTCATCGTGTATCTGGATGACATCCTTGTATTCTCTGAAACTTTAGAATCCCATCGGACTCATGTAAAAAAGGTATTAGCTCGATTGCGGGAACACCGACTTTACGCAAAGGCTGAAAAATGCGACTTTGAAAAGCAAGTTGTGCATTTCCTAGGGCTTGTCATCTCCGCCGAGGGAATCTCCATGGACCCTCAGAAAGTCGCTTCTGTCTTGGAATGGCCTGCTCCTACTGACAGAAAAGCTGTACAGAGGTTCGTGGGGTTTGCTAACTTTTATAGAAAATTTATTAAGGACTTTTCTGGCATCATCACTCCCATTACTCAGCTAACGAAACAGCATGTTCCCTTTCGATGGACCCCAGAGGCTCAGACAGCATTTGAACAGTTGAAAGCCTTATTCACCTCAGCTCCCATCTTGAAACATCCCGATCCCTCCTTAGCTTATGTTTTGGAGGTAGACGCCTCGGAAAATGCAGTTGGGGCTATTATTTCCCAACGCCAAGGGCCCAAATCATTGCTCCACCCTGTGGCCTTCTTCTCTAAAAAATTAAATCCTTCCGAAAGGAATTATGATGTTGGTGACCGAGAGCTACTGGCTATCAAGGCCGCTCTTGAAGAATGGCGTTACCTTTTGGAGGGAGCTTCTCACCCAATTCTTATCTTCACAGATCACAAGAATCTTGAGTATTTGAAGACAGCTAAACGCCTAAGACCTCGGCAGGCAAGATGGGCACTTTTTTTCTCTCGTTTCATGTTTCATATAACCTACCGTCCTGGCTCAAAGAACGGGAAACCAGATGCCTTGTCCCGCATGTTCAGTGATCCAGTTGTATCCTCGGAACCTGATACTATTCTACCAGCCAAGAATTTTTTACTTCTTTAGGCGGATCTGATGTCACAAATAAAAAAATATGTGGAAGACCAACCGCCTTCCAAGGACCTGGCTCTTCAACTAAGGGATGGCCTGTACTTCCATAAGAGGCAAATCTTTATCCCAGAACAGTTCAGAGTTGCCGTCCTAGGGCGATGTCATGATCATCCCCTAGCGGGTCACTTTGGGATTCACAAGACGGCTAATTTGATCTCCCGTACATTCTGGTGGCCAAACTTGATGAACAACTGCAAGAAATATGTAAGATCTTGTATTTCATGCCTTCGGAATAAGACAGACAGAGCCAGAACTTGGGGTCTACTTGAGCCCCTTCCTGTACCTGAGAAACCATGGAGCATGATCTCCATGGATTTTATAGTAGAACTTCCCCCATCTGAAGACTTCACTACCATTTTCGTTGTGGTTGATCGTTTGACCAAAATGGCCCACTTTGTACCTCTGCAAGGAACTCCTTCTGCCCCAGAGACTGCCTCAACTTTTATCAAGGAGATTGTAAGGTTGCATGGCATCCCTGACAGCATAGTTTCTGATCGAGGGGTGCAGTTCACTTCTAGATTTTGGAGGGCCTTATGTGAAACTTTGAAAATTGAACTCCGCCTCTCCACAGCTTATCACCCACAAACTAATGGACAGACTGAAAGGGTCAATCAAACCCTTGAACAGTACCTACGATGCTTTTCTTCTTTTGCACAGGATGACTGGCTATCACTTCTCCCACTCGCGGAATTTTCATACAATAATTCCACCCATTCGGCAACCAAACAGTCACCTTTTTTCGCCAATTATCCTTTCTTCTTTCTTGCCTGAGCTGCCTATTGATTCTTCTGTACCTGCCGTACAAGACAGGTTGAACTTCCTTAACTCCAACTACCAATTACTGCAGGATACAATCTCCAAGACCCAGGCAGATAATAAAAAGTTCTTCGACAAGAAGAGAAGAGGCAATTTGAATCTTGAACCTGGAGATAAGGTCTGGCTTTCCACAGCGAACTTGAAACTAAGTTGCCCCTCGAGGAAGCTTGGCCCAAGATTTTTGGGGCCTTTTCCAGTCAAGAGAAAGATTAATGCAGTAGCATTCGAATTAGTGTTACCCAAGAACCTGAGAATCCACCCAGTATTCCATGTTTCTTTGTTGAAGCCTACAGTGCCAAATCCTTTCCCAAATCGGATTTCTGAAACCCCTCCACCGCTACTTATTGAAGGGAATGAGGAATTTGAGGTGGAGGCCGTATTGGACTGTAGGAAGAGAGGTAACCAAACACAGTTTCTCATTAAATGGAAAGGCTACGGGCCGGAAGAAAGTTCCTGGGAACCAGCTTCTGATGTGCATGCTCCAAGACTGGTACAAGCTTTCTTTCTACGCCACCCGGAAAAAGAGGTCCTGAGGGGCATCCAGAGGCTGCCCCTAAGGGGGGGGCAATGTAAGGAAGCTGCCGGGAATCCGTCTGCGCATGCGCGCATTCGTCAACAGTCTCGGAATGCTGGCGCGCGCGCATCCCCGGGACGCAGCGGCCTTTCCGGAGTACCATTGCGCATGCGTGTGCGCAATTCGCGCATGCTCGTGCACACAGGCAACGTCCGCGTGCAGGAGCACGCTCCTAATTCCCTTTGGCACCAGCCTGCCTACTTAAAGGATGCTCTGACTTCTGACAAGTGCTGACTGGTCTTCAGCAAGTACCCTGATACCTGAACTCTGTTTAAACCTGGCTTGATCCCTGTTGCTGAACCTTGGCTTCCCTTTGACCTTGCTTCCGGACTTGAATACTTGATTACTGGTTCCTGATCTCGGCTTCCCATCTGACCTCCCTCCTGCCTGTGCCTTGTACCTCGCTGCCCGTCTGCTACCGAACCCGGCCACCCTTGTGATCCTGCACCAGCCTCCTGCTTGGCTTAACGCTGTCTCCAATGCCTGTGCTAGCTGTCCATCCTACCAGCTTTCCTGAGTCCAGTTCCTTACCAGATGCTCTGCCTGCATCTCCACGTCTGCAACTCAGCTGACAAGTTCTGCACGCAACTACAGGCAATCGTGTAACTCCTCACCCTAGGTCTGTCCCATCCTCAGTGGGGCTTGGGTTGGAGATACAAGGGAGGCCGACCTCGTCATTCCAGACTCCTACCAGGTACGTGACAGTACCAGTCAGCCAGAGATGGAGTCTGGAAGGGAGGCCTCTCCACCGAAGGACATTTACCAAACTATTTCTGCGCTCTCAAATATTGTGCAGAAGTTACAAGAGAATCTTGGTCGCATGGAAGAGCGACTTCCGCATGAGGTGACCGTCGCATCGGCCTGTGCTCCTTTCACCGCCATGGATTCTTCTACTCAAACAGAGTCTGGTCTGTTCCGTGATGCCACTCCCCCTCCGGAACCCAAAGTGCCTATCCCTGAACGGTTTTCTGGAGAACGCAAGAAGTTTCGTACCTTCCGGAATTCTTGTGAACTTTATTTTTCTCTGCTACCCCAAACCTTTGCATCAGAGGACATCAAGGTAGGGTTTATTTTTTACACTACTACTGAACGAACCACTCTCCTGGGCTCATCACCTTCGGGAACAACATGACCCTGTTCTGACTGCCACGGGTTCATTCTTCTTAGCCATGGCTCAGTTATACACTGACCCCTTTTCCCAGCAAACTGCCGAATCCATGCTTGACAAATTACAGCAAGGGCCAAGGCCTGTTGAAGATTACGTAACTGACTTTCGTGTTTGGAGCGCAGATACCCAATGGAATCACTCTGCACTTCGTCACCAGTTCCGTCTAGGACTTTCTGACACCGTAAAAGATGAACTTGCCAGAGTGGGAATACCCGCGTCCCTGGAAGATCTGATAAATTTAACTACTCAGATCGATCGGCGGTTTCGAGAAAGGCAATCGGAAAAATCTAAAGGGACTCTTTCTGTGGTTTCAAGGCCAGCCGCCCCTGCTCCTCTACCTGTTCCTTCCCCCAGAAGGAGGGAACATCATAAGGCACCTCACAGCAGTTTTCGTAGGTTACCTCTTTCTCCTGCTGAACGTCTACGTCGAGTCCAAGGCAGTTAAAGCCGCAAGCAGTTTTAAATGGCTTTTGTGCAGGGACAGTTCTAAACAAGGGAAACACGTGCCACTTCACCGGCATACTTTAGACACCCCCCAGGTACGATATTTAAAGGAATATTTCACTTTTTTTTTCACTTTATGCATCATTAAAATCACTGCTCCCAAAAAAACGACTGTTTTAAAAGATTATTTTTACATTGATACATGTCCCCTCGGGCAGGACCCGGGTCCCCAAACCCTTTTTAGGACAATAACATGTATATTAGGCGTTATAATTAGCACTTTAGATTTCGAACGTTCGCGTCCATTGTATTTAATAGGGTTCTAAAGTTCGTGCGAACGCTCGGTCCGTTCGAAGGTTCTGGTGCGAACCGAACGGGGGGCGTTCGGCTCATCCCTAGTCAGTAGCCTGTGAGCTAAACGATGCCAACTTAGATGGGGTTAGGTACCACTTCAGAGATAATTTTTGGGTGAGCTCCCAATAGTGCAGCGCATTTAGTAGCCTTGTATATAGATTGCAGTGCTTGTTGCCATTGGTGGATTGTATAAACGTGTCCCAAGTCATTTTCCCAGTGAGTGTGGGGGGATGTTTTGGTGAAGAGAAGTTTTTGGTGCAGTATACTGTAAAATAAAGATATTCCTTTAGTTTTGTGGGAAGTGTTGGTTAGGTGTTCCCAGGCTTTCGGATGCACCGTTTAAAGAGGTAGCTGGAGTTTTTCAAAGCAGTGTCTAACTCTAATCTACGTAAAGAAATCTGTGGGAGGTAAGTTAAATTCTTTTTGGAGGAGTTGAAAGGTTTTAATTCGGGAGTCCCTGATTAAGTCGTGGATGAACAGGATATTCTGCTTGGACCAGTGGGTCAGGGATAAGTCAGGTGAGAGATGATGGAAAGTTTTGATTGGGATTGGAATCCGTGCATTGTTTAGGTGTTTAGTACTCTCATGGATCAAGGTTTTCCATGCTGTGTCCGAGGCTAATATGGTGGGAGATAGTGTCGAGGATAGGTTGGGTCTTAAGGGGGTGCTCATCACCCACCATTTTAAATTTGGACGTATTAGCGATAGGTTTTCTATACTGCTCCATAATTTAGTAGGGCATGGCTGAAACCATTCAGTAAGTTGGTCCAGTAGTGAAGCTGTGTAGTAGTCTTCAAAGTCAATAGTCCCTGAACCCCCTGCTGACTTATGTTTCAGAAGTTTAGAATTGGCGCATCTGGGTTTAGCCCCTTTTCAAATACACTTATTGAGTAGCGTTTGGAGAGATTTAAAGAAATATTTGGGTATGAGGATGGGGAGAGTCCTGAACAGAAAGAGGATTTGTGGTAGATGGAGCATTTTAAATGCTGCCAGTCTACCGGACCACGACAATTCTTGTTTGAGTATGGATTGGGTTTCTGTTTGTAGTTTGATTTAAACGTGTTTAATTTATATTAGGAGACCTTGCTGAACCAGTTCAGCAATTTGTGGGCCTCTGCTAATGAAGTGTTCGGATTCGATAGGATTAAGATAACGTCGTCAGCGAAGAGACTTATTTTGTGCAAGGTTTTGCCTATAGTCAGACTTGTGATCAGGGGATTTGAGCGCACATGTTCCGCCAGGGGGTTCCATTAGTAAGTTAAATATCAGTGGTGACCTTGGCGTGTGCCATTCCTTATGTTAAATGGTTGGGATAGCATGTCTGCAGAGTATACTTGTGCAGATGGGTTGGTGTGAAGTGCCATAATAGCTCTAAAAATGTGGTCTCTGAATCCGAATTTAAGGAGCACTTTTTGTAGATACAGCCAATGTACTCTGTCGAACGCCTTCTCTACGTCTAATGAAAGTAGCAGAGAAGGCGTTCCACTTGACTCAGCATGGTGTATCAAGTTGATACAGGGGCATGCAAGGGGGGACACTGTGTGGGGGTGGGGACACTGTGGGGGGGCCAGGAGAGTCTCAGGCCCCCTTCATCTGTACTGGCTGCCCCTCCCCTGATGGTGGCGGCCCTGGTGTCTCTAGACTCCTGTAAAAAATTAAAAGTACACAGCCTCACCTAATGCCTGTAATAATAAGACCTCTCACGGCACACTGCTCCCCACTGGTCTCTCCTCTCTTCTCATCCGTCCTGGGTGATGTAATGTACAGTACAAGCACCTGGGGTGGATGGGAGGGAAGGAAGGGCTTGCGGGGAGCAGTGCGCCGTGAGAGGTCTTATTACAGCCACTGCCCGTGCTAGACTGTATGTGTTGCAGTCTTGCAGAGCCTCTTATGTGGCCCCCCTATTGGCCCCAGGCCCTTGGGCAGTGCCGAGTGCCCGATGAGTCATTCCCCCCTGCTCATTAAACAGTCCACATTCAGGGAAAGTTCATGTACTGCAAAGTTTGCAGTACATGAACTTTCCCTGAATGTGGACTGTTTAATGAGCTTGTTGCACAAATCACTTTATTACACTTTATTTATGATATCTATGGCTATTTATAATTTATTTAATCCATATTGAGCACTATATTTAATGCCTGGCAAACACGCACAATCGTACATGATGATGACTTAAAACTTTTAAGGTTACTTTCACACTGAAAAAATGAGGGGTGTAGTGGTGGCGCTGCTCTTACGTAAAACCAATCTGCTGGGAGCCAGATATTGGTAATAATAGGTCTACAAATGAGAAACACAAAGAGGGTTCTCTCTGATATAATCAGAACCTAAGTTGAGTGGGACCACACATAGAATGTAAAAATCTAATAAATAAATGAAATAAGTAAATAAATTGGGGTGTCTCTGCCAGGTGTTCACAGAGACAGACCGGAAGTGAGGTGTGCGGCGCTGTGAGTCACAGCACCTTAATATTTTCTGTGGAGCGCAACACCACCTTCTGTCACGAGGGATGCCATACACAGACATCCAATACAGGTGATCAAATCATTGGGCTGCACTTAAGGAATCAGGAACAGAAACCACAAGGGACCAAAGGAGCCACCCTGGATTCCTGAGATTGCTACACAGTGGCATATACTGTGACTGCACCATACCCCCTGAGGGTATGAAGAATCTGATGAGTGCAACATCATAAACAATCACGGATAATCACATTCACGGCACAGGCTACTAGAACAAGCACTGCAGCAAAGTCACCAATTTATTTTGTCACCATTTTCTGGATTGTCACCATTGATCTTCACTTCATTTTATCAACTTCAATTTTTATGCTGAACATTTGATGTACATTGTCAGAGTGTATTACTGATCACGTAAACACTTTTTTCTAACTGTTTGGGACCGAGTATAATTCCAGTTGGGTTTAGCAAACACCCGGCCGAGACAACATCCCAATCCATTGTAATTCATTGTTTTTATTTTGTTTACACTGCATCTCTTACAGCACCACATTGGTAGCATCAATTTACTTCACAGCACTTCCAATAGCTAATCCTCTGCTAGCAAACACCCGGCCGAGCCGGAATTGGAAAATTCATATTACTTATTTATTTCAACTAATTAATGTATTCCAACTAAATCCTTCACTCACTTTACGTCCATCATCACTATCACCTGCTGAAGGCTATTGCTAAGGCTAAGTAAACACCTGGCAGAGACACCCCAATTTATTTACTTATTTCATTTATTTATTTGATTTTTACATTCTATGTGTGGTCCCACTCAACTTAGGTTCTGATTATATCAGAGAGAACCCCCTTTTGTGTTTCTCATTTGTAGACCTATTATTACCAATATCTGGCTCCCAGCAGATTGGTTTTACGTAAGAGCAGCGCCACCACTACACCCCTCATTTTTTCATATCCTTGCTCCACCTAATTAGGAGGCAGCAATAAGTAGAGGCAGCAGCTCTGACTACTACGTTGTGTTTGAAGTCCTTTTGCGCGGAGTCACCTACCTTCCTACTTTCACACTGAGGCGCGTTGCAGGCGCTATAGAGCTAAAAATAGCGCATCCAAAGAGCCCTGAAAGAGCCTCTCCTGTCACTGCAGTGTGGAAGCCCAAAGGCTTTCACACTGGAGCGTTGCGCTGGCAGGACGGTAAAAAAAGTTCTGCTAGCCGCACCTTCGAGGCGCTGTAGGAGCGGTGTATACACCGCTCCTACAGTGCCCCTGCCCATTGAAATCATTGGGCAGCGCCACTGAACCGCCGGCAAAGCGCCGCTGCAGCGGCACTTCGCCGGCGGTTTTAACCCTTTTCTGGCAGCTAGCTGGCGGCGGAATAGCCCTGCAAAAACAACGCCCCCCATCACCCCAGTGGGAAAGTAGTCTTAGTCCTCATCATGTGCGATTGTGCGTGTGTACCAGGCCCAAGCAGCCAATCAAATATAGTGCTCAATATGGATTAAATAAATTATAAACATTCATAGCCATAGTTATCATAAATAAAGTGTAATAAAGTGATTTGTGCAACTGCTGTTCACAAATCACTTTATTACACTTTATTTATGATATCTTTGGCTATGCATATTTATTTAATCCACTGAGCACTATATTTGGCTGCTTGCTTTCCTGTTGGCAGTTGGCACACACACATCAACATGATGACGATCAGGAAGTCGTACCTGGTTGCTACCCTTGGTGCTGCTGCTGAGGGTTCCCCGTCAGGCCGCCATCCATTCCTTCTCCCGTCCTCTCTTCTCCTCCTCACCTCATGTCACATTCCCGCTCCGGGGAGAAGATGATGCCACAGAGGAGGGTAGGCGGAGCTACATGGACCTGGTCTGGCCAGTCATCGGCCATCATGGGGGCGCCTGTCACTCCCCTCCCCAGGCCAATATTAGCAATTGCTGTGCCGGCGCCGCGCTCCAGTAGGCGGGCGCCGGGGGCTATATTAGTGCGGAAGGCTGCCACGGGAGGACGGATGGGCTCTTTTTTTTGTGCATGTGGCGGATTTTTCCGCCCCCATGGCACCCATGGCACTTGCCATCGCTGCCATACCCTAGATACGCCACTGTGTAAAGGTCACTATAGTAGTCGCTAAATGCATTGGCTATGTCTTGAGGGTTAGTTAATTTCTGTTTAGTGTGAGGATGAAATAGGTGGGTAATCTTTGCCTTGGTCCTTCTCCCCTTTAGGCATTGCGCTAATTTTTTCCCTGCTTTATTAGAGGTAGAGTAGGAGGTGGCTTTTCTTTTGCGCTGTACTCTTTAGAAGGAGTCGAGGAGTAGAGTCTTCAACTCCTGTGCAGGGACAGCAATTGGGCCAAGTGTGTTGGGTTTGGATTGCGTTTGTGGAGGGTCTCAGTGTTGGCGATTTGTGAGGTCAGGTCGTCAATACACTGCGTCCTCTTCTTTTTACATATGTGACTTAATTTCATAATGACACCCCTGATTACTGCTTTGTGCGCATTCCACACCATGGCAGGATCCCCCCACGAGCCACTATTGAGATCAAAGTATTCTTTTAAGTGTTCTGTAATTACCTGGGAGTGGGTTGGGTATTGCAAAACGTAATTATTGGCTCGCCATAGAAATGTATTTCGCTGGCGGTCAGTGTCATTTATAGAGATTGTGATTGGAGCGTGGTCCGACCACGTCATGGTGTGGATTACAGATGCACTGATTTTTTGTAGCAACCACTTGTCTGTAAGAAACATGTCAATTCTCGAGTAAGATTTGTGGTGCGGAGAAAAGTATGTGTAGTCCTTTTCAGATCCATGGTGACATGGTGACAAACATCAAACATCAAAAAAGTCCTGTGATGTGAGGAATTGTTTCAGGGGAGACTCTCTCGTTTTTGTCGCAGAAGTTGTGTCCATATGTCAAGTTGAAGTCACCACATACAAGTAGGTGACCTTGTCTGAGGCCTCGTACACACGGCCGAGATTCTCGTTGAGAAAAACATGTCGTTTTTTTCGACGAGATTCTTGGACAAGAAACTTGTCCCGGCCGAGTGTACACACGCTCGTTTCAAAGAACCCGCGGTTCTTTGAAAGGAGTGTACGCGGTGACGTCATCGACTACGTCGAGCATGCGCTCGTCACATTCGATGCCGTCGCCGCCATCTTGGTACACCCTACGTATGCCTAGGAAGCTACCGCGCATGCGTCAAATTCATTTCGAACATGCGCGGGCTTCCGGGCGGACAGGTAAGTGTACACACACTCACTTTTCTCGTCGAGAAACACGCCGAGGAGAATCTCGACGAGAAAATAGAGAGCAGGTTCTCTATTTTCTCGTCGAGGTTTCTTGTCGGTTTTCTCGACGAGAAACACGCTAGCAGCGTACACACGACCGATTTACTCGGCAAGACCTCTCTGCCAGCAAGTTTCTTGCTGGTTCTTGCCGAGAAAATCGGTCGTGTGTACGAGGCCTGAGTGTTTGGGCTTTGCG
The DNA here is from genome assembly GCA_029206835.1 of Rana muscosa. Lineage (NCBI taxonomy): Eukaryota > Metazoa > Chordata > Amphibia > Anura > Ranidae > Rana > Rana muscosa. The sequence goes on along the minus strand of CM055127.1, from coordinate 14,714,213 downwards.
TAAGGTTTTCCAAATAAAGGTCATCTGCTGGGCGTTGGGAGCATACAGATTAAGCAGTGTGTATTTCACATTGTTGAGGGTACAGAGTAGAATTAGATATCTACCGTGGGGATCAGAAATCACTTGTTGCAGATGGAAGTCTATGCTGTCTTTTATAGCTACCAGGACTCCTCGTTTTTTCGATGAGTAAGTGGCATGGTAGACATGAGAGTATTTGGTATTAGTACAAAGGACTGTTGAATTGGGCATGAGGTGTGTCTCTTGGACACATACAATGTCACTATTGAGTTTTCTTGCTGTGTGCCATAGAGAGTGTCTTTTAGCCAGATGATTCAATCCCTTGGCATTGAGTGATTAAAATGGTGAGCGGCATTGTCGGATACCGGTGGTGTGTGGGATATGAGGCAGAACGGTAAACACTTACAGTTAGACATAGGTAAGCGCGTGGCGGAGAAGGTGTACTTGTCCAGAAGATGCAAGACCACTGGGTGGGAGGTCCTGCGGTGCTGTGGGTGTAGAACTAGAGCTGTGAAAAAAGTCAACAAGTCAGAACAACTAGGTAGGAATAATGGTACAATCTTTCCTGATAGGTATGGGTTAATCAACAGAGGAAGAAATGTGGCGTGAATGTACAAAAGCAGGTCAGCTAGGCCGCTTTAGGGGGGAAACAGTTAGTAACTGAGGAAGATTGGATAACGAACAGTAAACAGTGAGGGAGAAGCTTCATTGTTGATGTGGGCCCGTCTCAATCAGGCAGTGGGCCGCGGTTGGTGCCCTTTGGTCCCCTGGTAACGGCGGGGTGGTGGTGACTTGCGTTGTTGCAGAGGTGGATTTCCATTTAAGGGGTGGGCTCCAGGATGATGCCCCAGTCGTGCAAAAGATGCATTCCTTTTTGAAGGTCACCAACAACATGAGTGGAGCCATTTCTGGTGATGAGGAGGGTTGCAGGGTAGCGCCACTTGTACATTATTTTATGGTTGTGGAGACCCTTGGTGATGGGGTTTAGGTTCTGTCTGAGTTGTAGCGTGTATTTGGAGAGGTCAGGGGATAGCTGGACCCCTTTATGTGGACAGAGCAGAGGCGATTTAGATCTGGCTTTGGACATCAGTCTCTCTTTTATGTGAAAGAAGTGTACTCGCATGAGCACATCACGTGGTATAGATGCTGCTAGATGGGTGGGCTTCGCTATTCTGTGAATCCTATCAACAATAATGTCTCTGGGCGAAGCATCGGGCAGAATGGTGTGTATGAGGTCTTTGGCATATTTCTGCAGGTCTGCAGGCAGTATAGCCTCTGGGAACCCACTTAACTTAACGTTATTACGTCTGGAGTGGTCTTCCAAATCGGCCAGCTTGGCCCGGACCCAGTCTTGCTCATCCTTCACCTCTTCATATGTGTCAATTAAATCGTTCACAGTAGTTGTACATTCTGTCATACCTTTCTCTATTGTGGTAACTCTCTGTCCCATATCACACATATCAGTGTTAATCTTGTGGAACAGGGATGAGAGGTCAGACATCAGTGAGGATTGAAGTGACATGAGCATATCTTTCAGTACATTGTCCATGAGTGGCTGCCATGAGGTGGGGAAAGATGCCATGGAGCTGTGCAGGGCCTGGTTGGATTGGAGCGGATTAAAGGCCTGGGCCTCAATTAGTGCTTGGGGAGGCCGTGGGAGTGGTGCATCCATCCGCATCCGGGCTTTGGCTGGGCTACTGGTAAGGGGATCAGACTCTGTGTCTTGTGTGGGGGATATAGGCAGCGCTGATATGCCCATTTTAGCCTGATGCTTGTCAGGGAGATCCGTATAGGCTTCACTCGGCGCAGCGAGGCCTCCACCGATGCCGCCATCATGGATGTCCCTGACCTGGGCCTCTGGTGGGAACATGAAGGTGGTGAGCTTTTTCGGCTTGTAATCCCCCATCCCCTTGCGGGACATTGTTGGCTGGGTTGTGCTGCAGCTCTGGGGTATAGATGGCACGGACCCTGTCTGTCAGGCGGGCTGGAGTCGCTCCGTTGTTCTCCCTCACTGAGGAGCTGTGTGATTAAGGGTCCATCTTCAGCGCCGGCAAGTCACGCTCCCGTCCATTGTCATCTTTATGAACCATTATGTCAAGAAAAGGAATTTTATTAGTCATAAGTCATGGTAAACTGTAGATTCCAGTCGTTAGAATTTAGTTTAGTAAGGAATTCAAGCAACAGTTCAGGACTGCCATCCCAGACGATGAAGATACCGTTGATGTATCTGTGCCACGAAATAACGTGGCACAGGTACATTGCAACACCATCGCCTGAGAAAATATGTCGCTCCCACCCCCCAGGTACAGATTGGCGCACGCCGGGGCACAATATGTGCCCATAGCGATGCCCTGCACTTGGAGGTAGTGGGAGCCTGCAAAGCAAAAAGCATTGTTGGACAGAATAAAAAAACAGTAAGTCTGCCACAAAATAATGAAATTGTCCCTCTTGCCAGTCTTTCTGAATGAGAAATGAGTTGACTACGTTGTTTGTGTGAAATACTGCAGGTATCTTGCAGATAGGAGGGGACAGTCAGCACAAAAGGATGTAGAATAGAGTCGATATAACGACTGGCATTCTTGGTTATGCATCCATTTCCGGACATGGTGTGTGGATGTATTCCCAAATCTGTTGAGAGATAATACCTTGATGATATGCCATATCAAATAATTGATAGAATTTATTGTTGATCTTAGGAATCCTATTTATTGGTCTATACCATTTTTTTATTTGACAAGAGTTTCATACACATATTTTTATAGTGTTCCATATTCACTACTATGATGTTACCCCCTTATCGAAGGGTTTTACGACCAGATTGTTATTGTCAATTAAATTCCTAGTGCTTTTTGTTGCCGGATGACAGGTTAGATTTTGCCCGCCCTGAGGTTTAAGTTTTTCAATTTCCGAAGAACCATGTTTAAGAAAAATACTGTATTTATCGGCGTATAACACGCACAGGCATATAACACGCAGCCTAACTTTAAGAAGGAAGTTTCAAGAAAAAAACTTTCCACAGCCCCCCTGCGTATAACACGCAGGCACAGTTTACCCTCTATTTTCAGGGTAAAAAAGTGAGTGTTATATGCCAATAAATACAGTAATTAAATTAGGATAATTTTGAGTAGAGGGAAACATTTGAGATTTTCTTTTTAAATTGGTTTTAAAGGTTAAAGGTTTCTCTATTGACCATATCCAATATCTACTCGAGATCAATGGTGTCAATAGGATCAAGCGGACCACTTTCGGCCAGTAACTCATTGAGTATCTTCAACATATGGAAATCCTTTTTGCTATATTTGTCAGCTATTGTGCTTCTCACCGGGTTTCATCTCCTCGCCCTCACACAGCTCCCGGGGGGAAGACTGGTGGAACTGGTGGCATTCTATGTATTAAATATTTTTTATCCTTGTTTTTCCTTGAAGCCCTTTTTAACCTTGGGTGGTTACACCCATTGGAATACACCAACCTCCTGTCCACCTTATAGCTAGCCGCTTATGGGGCGTCAGTAGGCCAGGATTTTTTCATTGATTGTAAGTTAAATATGTTAAATACTATATGTTAATATATACCACCCACACCCCCCCTTTTTTTTGTTGTTATTTATTTACTTATTTATTTATGCCTTTGATCTCCAGGCACCTTTCTGTGCTTCTCCCGAATAAGCGAGATTCTTCACGCAAAATGCGTCGAGACCTACAGCCCAGCTGTCTTAGTCTGTTGGCAGTTACTTTGATGATATATTCAGGTCTTATGGAAAGGTTTATTACATGAATTTACTAATGTATTGATGTCTATCATATTTTTTTCTTCTGTATCATGTGTTGTTTTTAAATGTTTGTTAATAAATTGTTTACAAATTTTACTCTGCATGTCTGAGGTGTGACTCTCTAAAAGTCCCATGGGCAATTTTGTTTTTTGTTGTGTGCATACTATTGGGGACTGAGTATCACCTCTACCCATCTCACACCAGCTCTTTATTTTCTTGTAATGGAACAGAATCCATTTATGAAGACATTTGATTTTATTGGATATGTTTTACAGTTGTGCTCATAACTTTACATACCATGGCAGAATTTATGATTTCTTGGCCATTTTTCAGAGAATATGAATGATAACACAAAATCTTTTCTTTCACTCATGGTTAGTGTTTGGCTGAAGCCATTTATTATCAATCAACAGTGTTTACTCTTTTTAAATCATAATCACAACAGAAACTGGTTGACCCTGACCCTGATCAAAAGTTTACATACCACAGTTCTGTGTATTGCCTCCTTTAACATCAATGACAGCTTGAAGTCTTTTGTGGTATTTGTAGATGAGGCTCTTTATCTTCTCAGATGGTAAAGCTGCCCATTCCTCTTGGCAAAAAGCCTCCAGTTCCTGTAAATTCTTGGGCTGTCTTGCATGAACTGCACGTTTGAGATCTCCCCTGAGTGGCTCAATGATATTGAGGTCAGGAGACTGCGATGGCCACTCCAGAACCTTCACTTTATTCTGCTGTAGCCAATGACAGGTCGACTTGGCCTTGTGTTTTGGATCATTGTCATGTTGGAATCTCCAAGTACATCCCATGCGCAGCTTCCTGGCTGATGAATGCAAATGTTCCTCCAGTATTTTTTGATAACATACTGCATTCATCTTGCCATCAATTTTGACCACATTTCCTGTGCCTTTGTAGCTCACTCATTCCCAAAACATCAGCGATCCACCTCTGTGTTTCACAGTAGGAATGGTGTACCTTTCATCTTGTTGACTCCTCTCCAAATGTAGTGTTTATGGTTGTGGCCAAAAAGCTAAATTTTGGTCTCATCGCTCCAAATGTCTTTGTGCCAGGAGGTTTGAGGCTTGTCTCTGTGCTGTTTGGCTTATTGTAAGTGGGATACTTTGTGCCATTTGCGTAGTAATGGCTTCCTTCTGGCGAATCGACCATGCAGCCTATCTTTCTTCAAGTGCCTCCTTACTGTGCATCTTGAAACAGCCACACCACATGTTTTCAGAGTACTGTATTTCACCTGAAGTTATTTATGGGTTTTTCTTTGCATCCCAAACAATTTTTCTGGCAATTGTGGCTTAAATTTTAGTTGGTCTACCTGACCGTGGTGTGGTTTCAACAGAACCCCTTATTTTCCACTTCTTGATTAGAGTTTGAACACTGCTGATTGCCATTCTCAATTCCTTGGATATATTTTATATCCCTTTCCTGTTTTATACAGTTCCCGCAGATCCTTTGACAATTCTTTTGCTTTCCACATCACTCGGAATCCAGAAACGTCAGTGCAGCACTGGATGAAAGATGCAAGAGTCTGTCAAAAGTCCAGAAACTCATTGACCTTTTATACACACACACACACACACACACACACACACACACACACACACACTAATTACAAGAAAACTCATCACAGGTGAGGATGGTTACCTTTAATAGCCATTGAAACCCCTTTGTGTCAACTTGTGTGCATGTTCTCAGGCCAAAATCACCAGGGTATTTAAACTTTGGATCAGGGTAATTTGGGTAGTTTCTGTTGTGATTATGATTTAAAAAGAGTAAACACAGTTGATTGGTAATAAATGGCTTTAGCCAAACACAAACCATGAGTGAAAGAAAGGTTTTTGTGTTATTCATTGTGACAGGAGGGTCACTTTGGACACAGGGTGAGCCAGGAAATAATGGACATTAAGAAATATATCTTGGGCTACCTAAAATGGGTCTGTAATATTTATCCACCATATCCCCAAGGATTTCTGTAAAGGACTATTTACTGTTTCTGAACTCAACAGGTTAATTGAGAGATACTGAGGTGTTCAGCCTCAATCACCTGTCTAGTGTAATGTTAATGAATTCCAGCTTCTAGAAGACCTGTTCAGTTTTTTGTGGTGATGTGGATTGGGGAAATTAAGTCTGTCCTTGTGTGTATTGTAAAGTATCAGACAGTCTGGTGACTATAAAGGTCACTTGAGCCATAGTCATTCAAACATAAAGGGGATTATTAAAGTCTGTTTGTCTCCTAACAGATGTCAAAATAATGTGTTGAGCCTTGTAATGTGTGGGTGGAGCTGGGCCATTGTTCATGTTAAACTAATGTGTATTAGATGTATATAAAAGTTACAATGTTTCTCAATAAAAGGCATTCGATCTTAGGAAGATACAGAGTGCGTCTCGTTCTTCCAGAAGGATTAATCTTATGGGAAGTGATCGCCTGGCTGTGGAAGATTGGTAGCGAGTGGATGTGTGTCCAGGAGAGGGGAACATCTTATACGGCGTTAAACCCCCTTTCGTATTTGGGGTGCCGTTACATTCATATTCTCAGAAAAATGGCCAATAAATGATTAATTATGCCAGGGTATGTAAACTTATGAGCACAACTTTATAACAGAAAGTAGAAAATATTTTTTTTCAAAATAGGATTTTTTCATCATACTTACCTGTAAAATCCTTTTTTTTTTTAGTACATCATGGGACACAGAGTCAGGCTAATATTCATTACCTACTGGGACGTTCTAGAGCAATAGCCTTGAGGGGGAGGGAGACACCCTGCCAAACAATAGCCATCAGAACTTATACAGCAGCCCGCAGTACACTTCGGCCGAAAGCCGAATCCTCGGCTGCTTGAACATCCACTTGATAACATTTTGTGAACGTATGCACTGAAGACCAGGTAGCAGCCTTACAAATCTGAGCCACAGATACCTGATGGCGAAAAGCCCAGGAGATTCCTACACCCCTGGAAGAATGAGCTCTCACCCTAAAGGGAGGAGCTTTATGTTTCAGACTGTAGGCCTGAATGATCAATTGACAGACCCAATTGGCAATGGAAGCCTTGGAAGCTGCCTGCCCCTTCTTGGGTCCTTTTGGTAGGAACCCCAAAAAAAGAGTCTGATCCTTGGATCTCCACAGATCTAGACAAATAAACCTTGACTGCCCCGACAATGTCCAAAGAACAAAGAGTCGTCTCTCTTCTGCTGAATGAGGCTGAGAGAATAAAGAAGGCAAAATAATGTCCTGATTTAAATGAAAGGTCGACACCACTTTTGGCAAAAAGGATGGAACAGGTCGTAACACGACCCTGTCATGGTGAAGGAACAAGTACGGTTCCCTGCACGAAAGGGCCGCCAACTCCGGCACCCTTCTAGCCGAGGTGATAGCCATCAGGAAGGCTAGCTTGTGTGACAGCAAGGCTAATGGAATTTCCTTAATTGGTTCAAGTTCAAGTTCAAATCCCAAGGACACATGGGTGACCTAATGGGGGGAAGCAAACGAGTTGCCCCCTGCATAAAGGTTGCGATCAGTGAATGGGAGGCTAAAGGCCTTTGGAACAATACTGATAGGGCCAAAACTTGACCTCTGATTGTTCTCAAAGCCAATTTGATTTCTACTACTGACTGTATAAAAGAGAGAATTCTCCCATCACGTGTTTCCGTGGATGCCATATTTTGGCTTCACACAAAGCAATATAAGTCTTCCAGACCTTATGATAGATCTTCCTATTGACAGCTTTTCTAGCATTCACTAGGGTAGACACCACTGGTCCCGAGATGCCACGGTCTTTCAACACCCTGGCTTCAATTGCCATGCTGTCAAATTTAGAGACTGTAAATTGGGGTGGAATATAGGACCTTGAGACAGTAGATGGGAGCGACGTGGAAGCGTCCATGGCCCATCTATTATCAGTCTCACAATCTCCAGGAACCAGGGTCTTCTGGGCCAGGCTGGTGCCACCAGAATGACTGTGAACCCCTCTCTCCGAATCCTGCGCAACAAATGTGGAAGGAGAGGGCTCAGAGGGAAAGCATAAACCAGGGAGTATTGGCTCCATGGAACTACCAGAGCATCTGCTCCGATTGCCAGAGGATCTCTTGTTCGGGACACAAACTGCTTTAGTTTGTTGTTGAACCTGGATGCCAGTAGGTCGACCTCTGGCCATCCCCAACGTTGGCAAATTTCCTGGAACACCTCTGGGTGTAGGGACCATTCCCCCGGGCAGATTTGCTGGTGGAAGAGATACTCTGCCTTCAAGTTCTCTACTCCCAGGATATAATCTGCCGATATAAATCGGCACATGTCCCTCTGCCCAGGCTAGTATATAGTTCCCCTCCTGCAGAGCTGAACGACTTCCTGGTACCACCTTGGTGGTTTATATAGGCCACTGCAGTGGCAATGTCAAACTGAAACCTGATAGGGTAGTCCTGAAGCTCCACCGTCCGGGACGGTAGGGCCAGTCGTACTGCCCATAATTCCAGGATGTTGATTGGCAGGATCTGTTCTGTCCTTGACTATTTTCCCTAAGTTGTGAGCCCCTCTAGGGTCGCTCCCCAGCCTGAGAGACTGGCATTTGTAGTCAGTATTCTCCAAGTTACCGGGAGGAAGGATTTTCCTTTTTTTGCATGTTCTGATCTTGCAACCACCAGTTTAGGCTTAAGCGTGCCCGAGGAGATAAGCACATTGGATAATCCAGGGCTTGTCCTCTTCTGTTCCAAGCCAACAAGATGTCTTGTTGTAAAGGCCTGGAACGGAACTGGGCATAGGGCACTACCTCGAAAGAGGATACCATCCTCCCTAGAAGACTCATACAGAGCCGAATGGAGGGTTGTCTGGTGCCCCTTATCTGACACACCTGATCCTTCAGGGCACAGATCCTTAAAGGTGGCAAGAATACTCTTGCTTGGACTGTATCTAGGATCAGACCTAAATACTTTAGACTTTGAGCTGGTTTCAAAGCTGACTTTTCTGTATTTATGATCCAGCCTAAGCTTTTCAAATACCGCACTGTGAATGTTAAGCTCTGTTCTAGAGCCTGTAATGAGTGATCTCTGAGCAGGAGGTCGTCCAAATACCGAGCACCAGGATCCCTTGGGCCCTTAAAAGACCCAGTACTGGTGCTAGGACCTTTGTGAACAACCAGGGAGCTGTAGCAAGCTCGAAAGGGTAGAGCCACAAACAGAAAATGACGTTCCTCTACTGCAAATTGCAGGAACCTCTGATAAGGCTAAACGATAGGTACGTGTAAATACGGCGTCTTTTATATCGATGGAGGCTAAAAAGTCTCCTATCTGGAGCGAGGCTACAACTGAGTGGACAAACTCCATCCGAAAGGACTGGATTAGTAGATACTGGTTCAGGGATCTTAGGTCCAAAAATGGGCCTTGTGACCCCGTTTGGTTTTTAAACCGTAAAACAGGTTCGCTCTTTCGGATACAGGAACCTGTATAATCATTCCTTGATGCACTAGATCAGTGATGGCAAACCTTGGCACTCCAGATGTTTTGGAACTACATTTCCCATGATGCTCCTGCACTCTGCAGTGTAGTTGAGCATCATGGGAAATGTAGTTCCAAAACAGCTGGGGTGCCGAGGTTCGCCATCACTTCACTAGATGATGTAGTGCCTGAAGCAATAATTATTTTTCGAGGATCCGAGGGAACGCTGAATCTTAAAACCTGTGTGGGAACCCCCCAGCAACTCCAGGTTGTAACCTCGGGATACAATTGAGGTGATCCACTCGTCCTGAATTATTGTTCTCCAAATGTCCGTAAAGTGTAGCAGCCTTCCCCCCACTCAATGGAGTGGGTGCGTCTCCTCAAAAGGAGGGCTTGGTTCTGGGTTTAGACTAATTTTGGACCCAGGGCTTTTTCTGGCCCTGGCCTGCGGCTTGCCCCTGGTCCTAGCGCCCTGTTGGCGGCGGAACTGCCTTGGCGCTGAGACATTCGAGGAAGCAGTCCCTCAGGTTTTAAACGAGGGATGTCTGGTGCTTTTCTTCACAGGAAGTAGAGAACTCTTCCCTCCGGAAATCTTTTGGATATATTTGTCCAAATGATCACCAATAAACGTTCCCCATGAAAAGGGAAACCTGCCAATAACTTTTCACAAGGAAGCTCGGCTGACCAGTTCTTAAGCCACAAAAGTCTGTGCATATGTACAGACAAAAGAGCCAAATGAGAAACCTGCTGTATTGAATCCTTTTTAAGGCGTCAACAGCAAAACACAGCGCTCGAGGAATATCTCTCTTACTTTCAGGCAGATAAACCTCCTGGTTAGGCCTATCAGGCCGTTTGACCTGATCCTTTACAGACTGGCAAATACCAATTGCTGCAACAGCTGGCTGAATAGCTGAACTGGCCAAAGAAAAGGAAGCCCTAATATCGACTCCAATTTCTTGTCAACAGGGTCTTTCCAGCCCTGTGCGTTACCTAGCGGACAAGTTAAGTTCTTGTTTAAGGAAGAGACAGCTGAATCTACGGCTGGCATGCTCCACTTCTTAACAAACTTTTGATCCATGGGATATAAAAAAGAAAACCTCTTAAGAGGAACAAAATCCTGTCATAATGTTCCCAATCCGCATACACCGCCTGTTTCAGCAGGGGGTGCAGGGGGAAAGCATGTGCGGCCTGAAGAGGCCTCAGGGATCCCAAGAGGACCAGAGGGGCTCAGTCACCTCTGCTTTTTTAAGAGGCAACCTAAAGGCAGAACGAACCATTTCGGTCAGAGTTAGGGTGAAAGCCTCTGCGACTGAGAGGCAGACATCAACTGGAACTTCTTTTGTCTAGATTGCTCGGAAGCAGACTCATCTGCCGCGCACTCCTCTGAATCCTGAGCTTTTAGCTCTTCCCCATTCTCAACCCATTCCTGCTCCAAACTAGGAGGCTCCAGGGAGGGGAATCTGTCACGCTTCTTGCCACCCTGCAGTATGGAGGCAATCATGCCAGCAATCCTGTGCTGTAACCCGGCTAGGGCCGAGGACAGTTCATCCTTAGTGATAAAGGGTGAAGCAGCAGCGTTGACTGTTGGCACAATACCAGATAGGCACAGCGGCTCAGATTGCCCAGAAGACTCTGGTCCTTTAGGCGATACAACACTAGGGATACGACTAGGTTCATCAGGAACTACTGACGACATAGGTGTGCCCTTCCCTGTAGTGTTAGTCCCACTCCTCTTTTTTGAAGACATTGAATAGCCACAAAAAGAGAGTACTTGGGTGTAGTATTAAAACACCTCAGAAGGGAGACCCTTTAATAGGGCTCACCAAGCCCCTATGCAACACGTGGTGACTCACGTGACCCAGGTAAGGAGAAATGAACCGCTGCAAGTGCCTGTTCAGAGTCTGCTCTGTGTCCCACAGCTGCCTTCTGGAAGCAATCCATGCTTGGCATATACAGCTTAAATAAGCTGGCTGTGCACCGGAACATTCTGCGGATGCACCTGCGCAGTCATGGCGAATGGGCGTGGCTGTATTCGCGTCTGATGCGAATCTTTGTACGTCCAAATAAAGGCTACTGTGCATGTGCGGCGAAGCCGCGTGCGCCATGGCGCCAAACAAACTGCTAAGTCCAGCGGCGCTTTTGCAAATGCACGTGCGTCATGGCCGCCAAACAAACAACTGCTGTGCACAGCGGCACTCTTGCGAATGCACATGCGCCATGGTGAGCCAAGGCAAAATGGTGCAGCGTCGTGCGCCATCATACAGGTGAAAAACAGTCAGGCACAAGCAAAAAAGGTACACTTTGCAAACACCCACAACTAGCCCAATACTTCCCCGTATGGTCACTGCACACAGGTGTCCAGCCTGTAGCTAGCTTGACTGATTGTTACAATCACTGGGACACCCCACAATAATAAATAAAGGGGTTTCACGTACCCATCCAGGAGCAGGGCCACTTAGAAACTAAGGGCCCAATCTTCACCCTTCACGGCGGGTTCCTGTCACTTGAGGACCTTCAAGGACTGGGTATCCTTTTCATGTTTAGGGTCAACTCCCTTGGGGACCTGTACAGCACCCTGAAGGAATGCCTTAGCGCTGTAGTGTCCAGGATTCCATTTCGCAGGGTCTAGCGCCCCAGAGGCCGCATTACAGGCAAAACCTTGCAGGATCTTGAGTCTTCTTTGCGAGGCTCAGGTACCATTTATCTAAGCATATAAAGCCTGTGTTCAAATGGATCCGATTGGTCAATCCCTTGATTCATTTTGGAACCGTTTGTGGGACTAGAGACCTGGAGCTCAGAGAGCTCAAACAAACCATGCCATCCACCTACAGACACTGGTAAAAAACTGAAGTGCATCCTGTGTGGGAGGGGTTATATAGGGCATCACTTCTTGTCTAAAGATCTTTGGTCTACCAGTGTCAATTCACCTGGAGATGGAGTATAACCCAGCAGGTAATGAATATTAGCCTGACTCTGTGTCCCATGATGTATGAAAAATAAATGTTATCAAATACCACCAAAAGAAAGCTTTAATTTGTGTGAAAACAATGATATAAATCAAATTTGAAGACAGTTAAAGTAGCACAGTGCAGAATAGCAAAAAATGCTCTGGTCATGAAGGGGGGTAAAGCCTTCCAGAACTCAAGTGGTTAATGAGTCTGGTTTCAGTTTCCTTAGTGCTTATACACATAGGTCTGTTCACCTATGCAGTTTACACACAAATGGCTGTATTGAGTGTTTTGGAATTGTGGGCAGAATTGCACCAAAACGTGAGACATGGTTGCAGTGCCATTATTTATTAATGGCACCCCAAACGCAATGTGACAAAATGCACGAAATTTGCGGCAAAAAATTTAACACCAAACATGCCTGGCTCAGAGACAAAATTTGGTACATGAGCTCCTTTGGTGCGGTTTGGGATCGGAGGGAGGCCTATTTAAAATGAATGATGCCACTCCAAAAATGCACCATAGAATCGTTGCTTAATGTCACTCATGTGTGAATGGGGCCTTAGTGCCCAGGAGCCCCTAGTGCTGTGTACAGCCACCTGTAGACATGAATGGGTGAAGGTGTTTGTATGTACACAGTCCCTAATGCAGGTGGTTCTACCAGGCAATAAAATACACTCTTCATTTATGTTGCAAGGGCAAATGCCCCCATGTGCATGAACCTAAGGGTTCATGCACACAGAGATTCTATAGTCTAGTGTAATTACCTGGTTCTTTGTACAGCCTGCCACACAAGCGAATGGCTATATGTAGTTGCGTTCTTGTAAAAGCTGATTCTTCTTTGCATCAGCAATTTCAGTATTTCCCAAGTGTACAACTCCCACATTCGGTAAATACATCATACTTGCATGTGTATGAAAACACCAATGCAAAGAGGCTTTGATATTTATAAATATACGGCTGTGTACAGGCATTCACTTGTATGGCAATCTGTATGTGCCACCTGCAGCTACCCAGGTGCAAGAAATTACAAAAAGGGAGAACACAGGAAGCGCCACCTAAGTGCAGTATTAAAATCTGTTTTTTTATGGCAAGGTACAACATAAAACTCACAAGAGATAAGTAAAACAAAAGCTCACCTGTTATCCTGTGGTCCAGGGTGCTCCTAGTGTCTGGCAGGGGCTCCAATGCGTGGCTGTGTAGGTTGTGAATCCGCAGCAAACAGGAAGACAACCGGGACCAGCGTGGAACGCACGGAAATGAGGTCACGGACCTCAGGATAACATCCAGGGGAGCTGTTGCAGTGAGGGAAGATTGGCTGGCAGGCTATGCGCTCGGAGCGTCAACTCCTTCTACAGGCCCGTGTATTCTACGCTGGTCCCGGTCACCTTCCGGTTGGCCACAGGACGTGCTGTGGATAAAAAACCTACACAGCCACACATTGGAGCCCCTGCCAGACACTAGGAGCCCCCTGGACCACAGGATAACAGATGAGCTTTTGTTTTACTTATCTCTTGTGACTGTTATTTTGTACCTTGCCAATAAAACCCGATCTTAATACTGCACTTAGGTGGCACTTCCTGTGTTCTCCCTTATTATCTGTCTGCATACAAAGTTGGTGCTTTCTGAGGACAGCAGCCGTCTTCATTTCCCCACCATCTTATCCCATGTTAAAGTGGGTGAATTCTGCACTATCCCTAGTGCTAATTAAAACGTGATGTGAATAATAAATAATGATGGTAAAAATTAATTAATTAATTAGTGCAGCAATCTTTAAGGAATTAAATACTAAATCCAGAAACAATATAAATAAAACAGAAAAAGATGCGCAAAAAACAAATAAGTGATGAGTGACCAAAGGATCTATGGATGGTTCACATATATAATCAATAATATAATAACACTGATAGCAACTCGTGATTAAAAAGTGAAATAACCTGTGTCACTGAGGAGTTGACGGATTAATGTGTGAAAATGAATGTAGTAAATTGTGATGTAAACATATGATATAAAAAACACAGTTGATAAAAAAATTCCAAAGTGAATGGATACAAAGATCATAAAATCGCACTAAAAATTGTTGTATATAGTCCATAAGGTATATATATATGGAAATGAAGATGAAGGCTGCAATCACAGAAAGGAGTCACAAAGGGAAGAAGCACAGCGAACTTCTGGGGATCCGACACACTCTGTATTATTATCATGTTCACTTATGATACTGGCAGATCAAATATGACATATTAATCCATAGGATCGGAGAAAAAGCAGCCAGGTGGCCTCTTACCAGAAACGATGGACTCCTAACTACGGGAGTCAGTCTCGCATATAGGTCTGAAGATATCAGCTGTGGACTTAAGCTCTCTGGTCGGCTCCACACACACCTCAGTGTGTCTCTCCTTGGATCACTGGGCTGTTTCCCGGACATACGATATCAGGCACCCTCTCTGTTCAGCTACTCAAACACTTTCATGGGATGTTTGTCAAAAACTGAATAAATGAAGCCGGTTCCTAGATATTCAGCTCAATAGTCCCATTTAGCAAAGTACAGTTAAAAATAAAAATAAAAAAGAGAGGGGAACTTCATGTGCAGTAAAATTTGGGTATTTTTATTCCCCCAAAACCTTTTCCAAGCACATTAAAACAAAGATCATGAACAAACACACAGCTGCAAAGGTTCCGATTGCCCGCTGGTGCGTGGTGACGACACAGAATTCTCTCCTACCGACGCGTTTCCCTGTAAGAAGCATCGACTGGGAATGGAGATGTCCAGGACGTCAGCCACCACGTACTTTTATACTTAGCAGGAGTGGCACCGAAAAGACAGAATGTTTCCATTCCTCAGTCGGTGTCACGCATATCAAACAATATGTGATACAAAACTTATTACACTTAATGTGCAAATCTTACTAAGCTCACCCTAATTTGTTAACCGGCTTGATATTAAACCTCATACTGTAAAAAACTATTAAAATCACATAAATAAATTAATTATTAGATTGATAACAAAAAGTGTAACATTTGTATCAGTGTAACATTTGTATCAATGTTAAAAACATATATGTTTCATCAACATTCAGAAAGAGATACATATTTGTTAAAAAACATAACAAAGTCCCTAGACATCAAAAACATTATTATTCCAACAACACTCGGAACCCTCGGGGGGTGGGTGTTTTTTTTCTAATGAATGAATACTTTATTAATAATCAAAAGAAGGAAATAAATCCACTCATCTATAAAAACAAAATAAAAAACATCCAACACTATTACAGCAATAAAAAGGCTGTTGTAACACATGCTCCAGCGGCATAGGAATCCAGTGTTGATTAGGATTCCCGTACATATAAGCATGTGTGAAAAAGATAGCTGATCCCGCTGCACAGCCCCCAATGGCAGGATCAATACCTCTTATCAATAGCAAAAATAGATTTTCCAACCTATTACAGCCTCTAAAAAATACATTCCACTGCAATACTCAGAATACAATAGAAAATGGGATTCAACTGTTATTTATGTAGCAGTTAATATCCCATTCAATATTTAACCCCATAGGGTGGTATGAGCAAATATTAAAAATCCATCTGGTCTCTCTTCTGGAAATCTGTCTTGTCATATTGCTACCTCTCCAGTGTGCAGAGTATTTTTCAATAACTATGATCTTTAGTTCAGAGTGATCTCTATTGTGGTATTCCTGAAAGTGCCTAGATACACTGTGGCCAATGAATCCCTTACGGATATTTGCCAAATGCTCATCGATCCTGATCTTTAAAGCTTGTGTGGTTCTCCCCACATACTGGAGCCCACATGGACAGATTAGTAAATAAATAACTCCTACTGTCCCACAAGTGATAAATCCGTCGATTTGGTACACCTTGGACATAATGTTGGACGTAAAAGATGAAGTTCTGACTGTCCTAGAGATTTTACACATTTTGCACTTTCTACAAGGAAAAAATCCTTTCATGTTTCAAAACATACCAGTTGTCAGGAAAGACGTTCTCTCACTCATCCCAGCAATCGGGGTCTCAGAATCTCTATGCACAGGCAGACCCGTTCGGCGCATGCGCGATAGCGGCAAACGAGCGTGCGTGGGCACGCGATAGTGGCGAACGGGCGCGCGCGGATGCGCGATAGCGCGCGCGCGCGCCTATGACGCAGTTTGGCGCCAAAGACTGCCTATTTAAAGAGAGCTGTCACTCTGCATCCTTGCTGTCCGGTCTACAGCATTTCCTGAAGACCCTTGTTACCTGAACCTCTGACCTGATTGCTCTGGTACCTGACCCGGCTTCCCTTGGCTTCTCCTGTCTGCTGCCCGCCTTTGACCACGGCTCGTCCGACTTCTCTTCTGCCTTCTCCTCTAACCAGTTTGCTGCCCGCCTGATACACTGACCCGGCCTGGACTTTAACTATTCTTGGATCCTGCTTTGTACTCATCTGCCCGCTTGTGTCTGACCCGGCCTGTCTTCACCAAGTCTGCTTCCTGATCCTCTAGTGCCTGCTGCGGACCACTGCACATCTCCCATCAGTTACCCACAGCTGCAGTCTGCTGCTTCTACTTCCACCTGCTTCAGTTCCTGCCAGGCACTTGTGCTCCTTTGCCCTCCTGAGCCCCTGTCTGCTCTATCAGGGGTTCTCGAGCCAGAGGTCTACGAGAGGCCACTCCCTGCACGTCGGGCTCACCTACCAGGTACGTGACAGTACCGGACAGCCATGTCTGAGCCCACGCAGGGAGCCTCTCCCATGGAGGAACTCTGCCGTCACCTAGATGGACTTACTACGGCAGTCAGGAACTTACAGGAAGGCTATACCCGCCTAGAGGAGCGTGTCCAGACCCTGTCTAACACGGCACCTGCCGCATCTGGAGCTTCTCCCGCACCCTCGGTCGTCATGTTACCACCTGAACCCCGGGTTCCTCCTCCCGAGAGGTTTTCTGGAGATCGTAGTAAATACAGAGCTTTTCGTAACGCCTGTGAGCTCTTTTTCGCTCTTCAACCCAGGACCTTTTCCCTTGAAACCACCAAGGTGGGCTTCGTCATCGCCCTACTATCAGGCGAACCTCAGTCTTGGGCCCACCGCCTTCTGGAGCATAGAGACACCTGCCTCAACCTCCTGCGCACTTTCTTCGAAGCCATGGATCTTCTCTACGAGGATCCCCAACAAGCAGCCACCGCGGAAGCAGCATTATGTTCCCTGCAGCAGGGTCGCAGGCCCGTGGAGGACTACGTGTCCGAATTCAGACGTTGGAGTTCGGACACAAATTGGAACGATGCTGCCCTGCGCCACCAGTTCCGTATGGGCCTCTCCGAGCCCCTTAAGGATGAACTGGCTCGAGTTGGCATCCCAGCAACACTGGACGCTCTAATTCTTCAGTCTACTTTAATTGACAGGCGGTTAAGGGAACGAAGAGCTGAACGTACCACTGGTCCCTCTCATCCTGTATGGATGCCACCTCGTGTGTTCAACCCTGCTCACTCCGCTCCTCTGGCTCCCGCTCACCCGTCTGCTGATACTTCGGAACCCATGCAACTTGGCCTGCTTCGCCCCTCGCTCACCCCCGAAGAGCGCCAATGGCGGCGATTCAACAATCTCTGCCTCTACTGCGGGGAACCAGGTCATTTTGTGAGGACCTGTCCTGCTAAGACCCGTAAGTGTTCCTCTATCTTTTCTACCTACTCACCTACTTCGTTTGACAACTCAACTCATCTGGCTGTCTCTGTCTCCTTACAGCTTCCAGGAAGGAATATACTAACTACCGCAATAATTGATTCCGGAGCATGCAGCGGTTTTATGGACGCTTCCTTTGCCAACAGATTCCAGGTCCCCTTGCAACCCCGAGCTAAGGGACTTTCTGTACACCTGGCCGATGGATCAGCTATTAAGTCAGGGCCAGTCATACTAGAAACCATCCCTTTAAGTGCAACCATCTCCGGTAATCACCGGGAGTTACTTCGCCTGGACACCATTGAATCCCCCCTATTTCCCATCATACTGGGTATGCCCTGGCTGAGGGCACACAACCCACAAATTGACTGGACCACGAGTAAGATCAGCTTCCCTTCTCCTTACTGTCGTCAGCACTGTGTGCCAGAAGTCGCTGATGCTCCCTCCTCACTGCTCTGCTTAGACGCTGACTCTGAAACCCGCCAGTCCGTTCCCGAAGTTTACCATCATTTTTTGGATGTATTCAGCAAAAAGGGTGCAGAAACACTTCCCCCGCACCGATCCTATGACTGTCCGATTGAGCTCCTCCCCGGGGCAGAGGTGCCATTCGGAAGGATCTTCCCTCTAACCGAACTAGAGCTCGGAACCCTCAAGATCTATATCGACGACAACCTGGAGAAGGGGTTCATCCGCCCTTCTACTTCACCAGCAGGAGCAGGAATCTTTTTCGTCGAAAAGAAAGACCATTCCCTACGCCCTTGCGTAGACTACCGTGCGCTAAATAAGATTACAATTAAAAACCGGTACCCTCTCCCTTTGGTGCCAGAACTATTCCAGAGACTCGGGGCTGCAGCCATATTCGCTAAATTGGATCTTCGTGGGGCCTACAATCTGGTCCGGATTCGTAATGGGGACGAATGGAAGACTGCCTTCCGTACCCGATTCGGGCATTTTGAATATCTCGTGATGCCCTTCGGTTTGTGTAACGCCCCTGCCACATTCCAACACTTTGTGAATGACATTTTCAGAGACTACCTAGACCTGTTTGTGATAATTTACCTGGACGATATCCTGATTTTCTCCTCGTCCTTGTCCATTCACCGAGAGCATGTCAGGAAAGTGTTAACCCGACTCCGTCAGCATGGCCTTTACGCGAAACCCGAGAAATGCGAGTTTGAACAACAGAGCATTCAGTTTTTGGGACTAATTATCTCCATAGAAGGTGTCAAAATGGACCCACAAAAGGTTTCCGCCATCTTGGATTGGCCAATTCCTACAGACAAAAAAGGGATCCAACGCTTTGTAGGTTTTGCAAACTTTTATCGCAAGTTTATCCGGGGATTTTCTACCATCATCTCGCCCATCACCAGTTTGACGAAGCAAGGCATACGATTCCATTGGACCCCGGAAGCCCAAGTTGCCTTCTCCACCTTAAAGGATCAGTTTGTCTCGGCCGCAGTCCTGAAACATCCAGACCCCGCTCTGCCTTACATTTTGGAAGTAGATGCCTCGGAGATCGCAGTGGGGGCGGTGCTCTCCCAGAGACAGGGTCCCAAGTCGCAGTTGCATCCAGTCGCATTCTTCTCTCAGAAGTTGTCCGAAGCTGAGAGGAACTATGATGTGGGGGACAGAGAGCTACTCGCAATTAAGGCCGCATTGGAAGAGTGGCGCTACTTACTAGAGGGGGCAGCACATCCTATTTTGATCTACACAGACCACAAAAATCTGGAGTACTTGAAAGTAGCCAAAAGACTGAAACCACGTCAAGCCAGATGGGCACTTTTTTTTACCAGATTTTCATTCCATATAACCTACAGGCCCGGGTCCAAGAACACCAAGCCGGACGCGCTTTCACGGATGTTTAGCGGAGCTGAAGCTCTCTCACCCCCAGACACCATACTGACTCCCGGAAATTTCCTTCTACTGCAAGGAGACCTACTTTCTCAGATTAAGCAGACTTCTACCAATGAGGCCTACCCACCGGATGTTACCCTACAGTTGAAAGACGACCTGCTGTGGTTCAAGGACAATATCTTCGTACCTCCACAATTACGGATTAACGTTCTCAAATCTTGTCACGATCATGAACTGGCTGGCCACTTTGGGGTGCACAAAACATCTGAACTTCTCCAGCGCACGTTTTGGTGGCCTCAACTGTCTAAAGACTGCAAGGACTATGTGGAATCATGCATCACGTGCATTCAGAACAAGGGCAGCAAGACCAGAGCTTGGGGTCTGTTGAGGCCTTTACCCATTCCAGACAGACCTTGGAGAATGATTTCGATGGACTTTATTGTGGAACTACCATCATCAGAAAATTGCACTACCATTTTCGTGGTAGTGGACAGACTTTCCAAGATGGCCCACTTTCTGCCCATGAGATGTACACCTTCTGCCCCCGAGACCGCAAAACTATTCATCAAAGAAATCGTAAGACTGCACGGCATTCCTGTGAACATTGTATCTGACCGGGGGGTGCAGTTTACATCCAGATTCTGGAGGGCACTCTGCGAATCTTTAAAGATTGACCTTTCCTTCTCTTCAGCTTATCATCCCCAGACCAATGGTCAGACGGAACGCACAAATCAGACCCAGGAGCAATATTTGCGCTGTTTCTCGTCCTTCTCTCAAGACAACTGGGTACCACTATTACCCCTCGCCGAGTTCGCCTACAACAATTCCGTTCATTCAGCGACCAAGCAGTCACCGTTCTTTGCGAACTACGGCTTCCACCCTCTGTTCCTGTCTAATAATATTCCAGAGTGTGCGGTCCCAGCCGCCCAGGAGACCCTGAACTTCCTCAGTACCAACAGTAAGTTGCTTCAGGAGACAATGGCAAGGACTCAGGCGCATAATAAGGAGGTGTTCGACAAAAAGAGGAGGGGGGAACTTAACCTTACACCCGGAGATCTAGTCTGGCTGTCCACATTGAATCTAAAAATGACATGCCCCTCTAAGAAACTGGGCCCCAAATTTGTGGGTCCCTTCCCTGTAACAAGGAAAATTAATGACGTGGCATACAAGCTGAAATTACCGGAATCTTTTTGGATACACCCGATATTCCATGTGTCGCTACTCAAACCTGCAGTCCCAGATCCCTTTCCCAATCGAGGTATTGGCCCTCCTGAGCCCGTGCTCATCAATGGTGAGGAGGAGTTCGAAATCGAGTCTATCCTGGATTGCAGGAAGAGACGCAACCAAACCCAATATCTGGTTAAATGGAAGGGCTATGGCCCCGAGGAAAATTCCTGGGAACCGGAAACCAACATTCATGCCAAAAGATTGATCACGGCCTTCAAAAGGTCTCACCCAGGTAGGCTGGCTCAGTTGGGCATCCGGAGGCTGCCCGTAGGAAGGGGGCAATGTCAGGAAAGACGTTCTCTCACTCATCCCAGCAATCGGGGTCTCAGAATCTCTATGCACAGGCAGACCCGTTCGGCGCATGCGTGATAGCGGCAAACGAGCGTGCGCGGGCACGCGATAGTGGCGAACGGGCGCGCGCGGATGCGCGATAGCGCGCGCGCGCCTATGACGCAGTTTGGCGCCAAAGACTGCCTATTTAAAGAGAGCTGTCACTCTGCATCCTTGCTGTCCGGTCTACAGCGTTTCCTAAAGACCCTTGTTACCTGAACCTCTGACCTGATTGCTCTGGTACCTGACCCGGCTTCCCTTGGCTTCTCCTGTCTGCTGCCCGCCTTTGACCACGGCTCGTCCCGACTTCTCTTCTGCCTTCTCCTCTAACCAGTTTGCTGCCCGCCTGATACACTGACCCGGCCTGGACTTTAACTATTCTTGGATCCTGCTTTGTACTCATCTGCCCGCTTGTGTCTGACCCGGCCTGTCTTCACCAAGTCTGCTTCCTGATCCTCTAGTGCCTGCTGCGGACCACTGCACATCTCCCATCAGTTACCCACAGCTGCAGTCTGCTGCTTCTACTTCCACCTGCTTCAGTTCCTGCCAGGCACTTGTGCTCCTTTGCCCTCCTGAGCCCCTGTCTGCTCTATCAGGGGTTCTCGAGCCAGAGGTCTACGAGAGGCCACTCCCTGCACGTCAGGCTCACCTACCAGGTACGTGACACCAGTAATAACTTCTGGTGGGTCAATACAGCTTGGTGCCAGAGTATCCTTAAGTGTAGTGTTCCTCCTAAATATGACGTTAGGTTCATCTGGAATTTTAGGTCCCAGAATGTTGTCGGTCTTGAGAACCTGCCAATGTTTTTTAACAATCTTACTGACCCACCAATACTGAGAAGAAAAAGTAGTGACCAAAGACCATTCATATGGGTTATTCTCACGTTTTTCTTTTTTTTTTTTGGTACTAGTAGCTGATTTCTGTCCATAGATTTAACCTTTTCTAGTTCCTGTTCCAGGTCGGCCCCACTGTAGCTCTTTTCCAAAAAACGTTTAGTTAAAATATCTGTCTGAACTGAAAAATCATCTAATCTAGAACAATTCCTTCTGATTCGTATGTACTGTACCTTAGGGACAGCCCTCAGCCAACTGGGATGATGGCAGCTTTCCCTAGGGATAAACCCATTACTATCAGTAATTTTAAAGCGCGTTTTGGTCAGCAGATGGTTTTGTTCTTTAAAAATTACTAAATCTAAAAAGGGGATGGAGGAAAAACTGAATTGATAGGTAAATCTGACACCCCATGTGTTAGAGTTCAAATATACCATAAATTCATGCAATGACTCCTCGTCACCCCTCCACAGAAAGAAGGCATCGTCTATGTAGCTTTTCTAAAACAGAAGACGTGAGTCGCCACAAAAAAGTAAAAAATCGTTCTCCCATAAAGCTATAAATAAATTGTCTAAACTGGGGGCAAATTTTGCCCCCATCACGACAGCTGTGAAGTAAAATTCTCCCCCAAAATTAAAATAATTGTGTTCCATTGCGAATTCTAAAAGTTTCAATATATACTCCTTCAATGGTTTTTTGACTGTTGGATCTTTATTTAAAAAGTACCTAGCTGCCATGTATCCAATCTCGTGGGAAATAATTGTATAAAGAAAGGAGACATCTGCTGTAACAAGCAAGACCTCACTCTCTATATCCATGGCAGAAATCTCCTTAATAATTTGTTGAGAATCCTTTAGAAATGCAATGGTATTAATAACTAGGGGCTGCAGGAAATGATCTATGAATTTTCCTATGCGGGATGTTATTGAGTCGATCTCACTTACTATGGGACGGCCTGGTGGTTTGAGGGGATTCTTGTGCACTTTTGGTAGATAATAAATAATAGGAATCTTCGGAGCTAAGGGAATTAAAAATTATTTTTCTTTTTCATTTATTAACCCTTTTCTGAACCCTTCCAATACTAAATTGTTTAATAATTTTTTATATTGGTCAGTGGGGTCTTTTTGAAGGATTTTGTATGTGTTTCTATTGGATAGTAAACTTTTCATTTCCTCCAGATAATCTTCCTTCTTTAATAAAACAGTTCCTCCCCCCTTATCCGCTGGGCAGATAATTAAATCCCTTCTATCACAAAGGGACTTAATACCCTCACTAACCAATTTATGTTCTTTTTTCTGATTTCTCTGATTTTTAAAGGTCACCTTTCGCAAGTGCTGCAAAACCAGATCCTTAAAAACCTTTATATTAGGGGCCTGTTTTACTGGAGGATTAAATGTTGAAGCATTCCTTAGACCTGTTCCTGGGGGTTTAGTTCCATTTGCGGTGTTTTTAGGTATAGTAAGGAAATGTCTTTTAATACTTAGTTTAATACTTAGTTTCCTTGCAAATTTTTGAACATCAACAAATGTCTAAAACTTGTTTATTGATTTTTGTGGAACAAATTTCAGGCCTTCATTTAGTGTAATTTTCTCTGCCTGTGTAAGTGCCGATTGAAGATGCCTTCACAGGTTATCTCTTTCTCTTTTTGGGAACGACTCCGCTTCCCTCCCCTGCATCCTCTTCTTGTTTTCCCTTTTTTATTTGTCCTTTCCCTAAAAAATTATCAACTTTGGTTCTTAAAGTGATAATATTTTGTGATCCAATGGGACGTCTCCCATTGTCTTGCTGTGATCTATAGTCCATTTCCCTGTATGGTAAAAATGTATCCTGATTTTCTGAATATCTCTGCAAGGGTTCAAAACGATTCTCTGTTTCAACATCATAATCGTACGTTGCTCTTAGGGAATTTTGATAATCATTATACTGCCCCCCCCATATGGTTTACTTTGTGTGTATCCATCATAGTTCCCAGTATAATCCATTTGGGGCTGTCTTCCTTGTTGGTATTGATACTCACAATTGTCATACTGTGGATAGAAACTTATATTCTGATTATATTGCTGTGGTCTTTCCCAGAATAGTTTCTAGATTGGGGGTGTATGTATTGATGTCTAGGAGAGTTTTGAGATCTATTTTTACTAGATATGCCTTTTACATTCCGTTTATGCGAGGTGCGGCCCCCTGCTAAGTATACAAGTACATGGTGGCTGACGTCCTGGACATCTCCATTCCCAGTCGATGCTTCTTACAGGGAAACGCGTCGGTAGGAGAGAATTCTGTGACGTCACCACGCACCAGCAGGCAATCGGAACCTTTACAGCTGTGTGTTTGTTCATGATCTTTGTTTTAATGTGCTTGGAAAAGTTTTTGGGGGAATAAAAATACCAAAATTTTACTGCACATGAAGTTCCCCTCTCTTTTTTCTTTTTCTTTTTAACTGCACTTTGCTAAACGGGACTATTGAGCTGAATATCTAGGAACCGGCTTCATTTATTCGGTTTTTGACAAACATCCCATGAAAGTGTTTGAGTAGCTGAATGGAGAAGGAGCCTGATATCGTATGTCTGGGAAATAGCCCAGTGATCCAAGGAGAGACACACGGAGGTGTGTGTGCAGCCGACCAGAGAGCTTAAGTCCACAGCTGATATCTTCAGACCTATATGCGAGACTGACTCCCGTAGTTAGGAGTCCATCATTTCTGGTGAGAGGCTGCTTTTTCTCCGATCCTATGGATTAATATGTCATATTTGATCTGCCAGTATCATAAGTGAACACGATACTAATACAGAGTGTGTCGGATCCCCTGAAGTTCGCTGTGCTTCTTCCCTTTGGGACTCCTTTTTATGATTGCAGCCTTCATAGTTACATAGTTACATAGTTAGTCAGGTTGAAAAAAGACACAAGTCCATCCAGTTCAACCGTAAAAAATAAAAATAAAAAAATAAAAATAAACATATATCGTACAATCCCATATACCCAATTCTATACCCACAGTTGATCCAGAGGAAGGCAAAAAAACCCAGAAGAGCATTATCCAATTTGCTACAGCAGGGGAAAAAATTCCTTCCTGATCCCCCGAGAGGCAATCGGATATTCCCTGGATCAACTTTACCTATAAATGTCAGTACCCAGTTATATTATGTACATTTAAGAAAGAATCCAGGCCCTTCTTAAAGCAATCTACTGAGCTGGCCAGAACCACCTCTGCAGGGAGTCTATTCCACATTTTCACAGCTCTTACTGTGAAAAAACCTTTCCGTATTTGGAGGTGAAATCTCTTTTCCTCTAGACGCAAAGAGTGCCCCCTTGTCCTTTGTGTTGACCGTAAAGTGAATAACTGAACACCAAGTTCACTATATGGACCCCTTATATATTTGTACATGTTGATCATATCCCCCCTTAATCTCCTCTTCTCAAGAGAGAATAAATTCAGTTCCTCTAATCTCTCCTCATAGCTGAGCTCCTCCATGCCTCTTATCAGTTTGGTTGCCCTTCTCTGCACTTTCTCCAGTTCCCCAATATCCTTTTTGAGAACTGGGGCCCAAAACTGAACTGCATATTCCAGATGAGGTCTTACTAATGATTTGAACAGGGGCAAAATGATATCTCTCTCTCTGGAGACCATACCTCTCTTAATACAAGAAAGGACTTTGCTCGCTTTGGAAACCGCAGCTTGGCATTGCATGCCATTATTGAGCTTATGATCTACCAAAACCCCCAGATCCTTCTCCACTACGGATCCCCCCAGTTGTACTCCCCCTAGTATGTATGATGCATTCATATTATTAGCCCCCAAGTGCATAACTTTACATTTATCAACATTAAACCTCATCTGCCACATAGTCGCCCAATTAGACAGAGCATTGAGGTCGGCTTGTAAATTGGCGACATCCTGTAAGGACGTTATTCCACTGCATAGCTTGGTGTCATCTGCAAAGACAGAAATGTTACTTTTGATCTCAGACCCAATATCATTTATAAACATATTAAAAAGTAAGGGTCCCAGCACTGAACCTTGGGGTACACCACTGATAACCTTGGACCATTCAGAGTAAGAATCATTAACCACTACTCTCTGAATTCTGTCTTTTAGCCAGTTTTCTATCCATTTACAAACTGATATTTCCAATCCTGTAGACTTTACCTTACACATGAGCCGTGTGTGGGGAACTGTATCGAACGCTTTTGCAAAATCCAAGTATACCACGTCCACTGCCACCCCTCTGTCCAAGGTCTTACTTACCTCTTCATAAAAAGAAATCAGGTTTGTTTGACAACTTCTGTCTTTCATGAATCCATGCTGTCTGTTGCTTAAATAGTTTTTTTCCAGCAAGAACTCATCTATGTGGTCTTTTATTAATCTCTCCAGTATTTTCCCAACTATAGAAGTTAAACTAACAGGTCTATAGTTACTTGGTAAACACTTAATTCCCTTTTTAAATATAGGCACCACATTGGCCCTGCGCCAATCCAGTGGTACTATTCCTGTCATTAATGAGTCCCTAAAAATTAAATACAATGGCTTTGAAATTACAGAGCTCAATTCTTTTAGGATCCGTGGGTGTATGCCATCTGGTCCAGGTGCTTTATCCACCTTTATTCCATCTAAATATTTCTGGACCATATCACTTTTGAGCCATTGTGGATTTGGGGCTGTGTCACTACCACCCCCATTTTGGACATGAGCTCCCCCATGCTCCTTTGTATACACAGAACTGAAGAAAGTATTTAATAAATTAGCCTTCTCTTTGTCCCCAGTCACCCACTCTAGATTATTTTGTAAAGGGCCTACATGCTCAGACTTGACCTTTTTACTATTAATATATTTGAAGAATTTTTTGGGGTTTGTCCTACTATCTTTTGCAATCTGTCGTTCGTTTTGAATTTTTGCATCCTTGATTTCCTTTTTACATATCCTGTTATATTCTTTGTAACATTTAAATGACACTAGTGTTCCCTCATTTTTATATTTTTTAAAAGCTCTTTTCTTATAGTTTATAGCTTTTTTAACTTTGTCAGTGAGCCACATAGGTTTTATTTTTAGCCTTTTAAACTTATTGCCCATGGGAATATACTTTGCAGTGAGTTCCCAAACAGTCTTTTTGAAGAATTCCCATTTCTGTTCTGTGCCCATTGATGCCAATATTCCTTCCCAGTCTAAGTCCTGGAGAGCAGCACTCATCCTTGGAAAATTTGCTCTCTTGAAATTAAGTGTTTTTATCTTTCCTGTATGTGATTTTTGCTTACAACTAACATCAAATGAAATCATGTTATGGTCACTGCTACCCAGGTGTTCCTTTATCTGAACATTAGTAATACGCTCTGCATGGTTTGAGATTACCAGGTCCAACAGAGCATCATTCCTAGTTGGGGCCTCAATAAACTGGACCATAAAATTGTCCTGCAATAGGTTTATAAATTTTTGCCCTTTAACTGTCCCAGCAGTTCCATTACTCCAGTCAATTTCTGGGTAGTTAAAATCCCCCATTATTATCACCGTCCCAGCCCTTGCAGCCCTTTCCATCTGTGCAAGGAGCTGAGTCTCTAACTCCTCATTAACATTGGGTGGTCTATAACAAACTCCAATGATTAGCTTTGAACTACGCACATCTGTATGCAGTCCTACCCATAATGCTTCAGACTCATCACACTCTCCATCCACCAGGTCCTCTTTCACACTCGCTTTGAGATCACTTCTCACATAGAGACAGACCCCTCCACCCTTCCTTTTTACCCTGTCTTTCCGAAAGAGTGCATAGCCAGGAATATTAATAGCCCAGTCGTGTGAGGAATGAAGCCAAGTTTCAGCAATACCGATTACATCATAGCTCTCCTCATGCACCAGAGCTTCCAACTCACCTATTTTGCTTGGCAGACTTCTGGCATTGGTGAACAGACACTTTAATGCATTAATATTATTTGACCGGTCACATACTATCCTCTTGGGTGTTCCCAGATTGCAACTAGGACTTGCTACTATACTTACCTTGGGTTTATGTTCTTTGGTTACCCTACCACTAATGCCCCTAATACTACCCTTTAGAATATGTTCCCCGCTGACTCTCACTATCTCTGGACCCTCCCCCCTGTCACCTAGTTTAAAAACCCCTCTAACTTTTTGGCCATCCTTATTCCCAGCTGATCTGCACCCTCCTCATTTAGGTGCAGTCCGTCCCTTCTATAGTACTGGTTATCGACTGAGAAGTCGGCCCAGTCCTCCAGGAACCCAAACCCCTCCTTACTACACCAGCTCTTCAGCCACTTGTTCACTTCCCTAATCTCCCTCTGCCTTTCTGGTGTGGCTCGATGTACCGGTAGTATTCCCGAGAATACTACCTTGGAGGTCCTTTTCCTCAATTTAGCTCCCAAGTCCCTAAAATCGTTCTTTAGGACACTCCATCTACCTCTGACTTTGTCATTGGTGCCAACGTGCACCATGACAGCTGGGTCTTCCCCAGCCCCTCCCAGTAATCTGTCCACCAGATCCGTGATGTGCCGAACCCGAGCGCCCGGTAGACAACATACAGTTCGGCGCTTCAGGTCTTTGTTACAGATTGCCCTCTCTGTCCTTCTAAGAATTGAGTCCCCTACCACCAGAATCTGTCTTTCCTTTCCCTTCGCTTCCCCCCCACTCTCACTGGAGGAGTTCTTCCCCTGGCAGCTAGGAGAGTCCCTCAGCTCCAGCAGTGCTGGTCCCGGACTGGTTTCACCAATGTCACTCAATGGAGCATACTTATTGGGATGCTCCAGCCCTGGATCGGCCTCCCTGGCACTTCGCCCTCTACCCTTCCTGACTGTCACCCATCTACTATTTTCTAGTGCCTGCACCTCTTTGACTCCACCCACCTCTGTGCTGGCCCCTGCCATCACCTGCCGGGTACGTATCCAGCTCTCCTTTAGTGTGGAGGGACTTCCCAGTGCTGACAGTTGCTTCCCTAGATTCAGAACCTGGGCTTCCAGGGAAACAATGTGCTTACATTTTGCACAGCAGTAATCGCCCTCGATCAGATGATCAAGGAACGCATACATGCTGCAAGATGTACACCGAGTCGCCTCGCCACACCCGCTGGGCATCGTACCTATTAATTTAATGAGGATTCGAGATTATACCCTGTCCAAATTACCTAACACTAGCTTCCTGACCCAACTATTCAACAAGACAATACACAGGTACTCAACAAGACAATACACAGGTACTCAACAAGACAATACACAGGTACTCAACAAGACAATACACAGGTACTCAACAAGACAATACACAGGTACCACGCAGACCCACGTGCACCCACAGACCAACGGACCCGCGTGCACTCGCAGACCAGCGTGCACTCGCAGACCAACGGACCTGCGTGCACTCGCGGACCCGCGTGCACTCGCAGACCAACGGACCCGCGTGCACTCGCAGACCAGCGTGCACTCGCAGACCAACGGACCCGCGTGCACTCGCAGACCAACGGACCCGCGTGCACTCGCAGACCAACGGACCCGCGTGCACTCGCAGACCAACGGACCCGCGTGCACTCGCAGACCAACGGACCCGCGTGCACTCGCAGACCAACGGACCCGCGTGCACTCGCAGACCAACGGACCCACGTGCACTCGCAGACCAACAGACCCACGTGCACTCGCAGACCAGCGTGCACTCGCAGACCAACGGACCCGCGTGCACTCGCAGACCAGCGTGCACTCGCAGACCAACGGACCCGCGTGCACTCGCAGACCAACGGACCCGCGTGCACTCGCAGACCAGCGTGCACTCGCAGACCAACGGACCCGCGTGCACTCGCAGACCAGCGTGCACTCGCAGACCAACGGACCCGCGTGCACTCGCAGACCTACGTGCACCCGCAGACCAACGGACCCGCGTGCACTCGCAGACCAGCGTGCACTCGCAGACCAACGGACCCGCGTGCACTCGCAGACCAGCGTGCACTCGCAGACCAACGGACCCGCGTGCACTCGCAGACCAGCGTGCACCCGCAGACCAACGGACCCGCGTGCACTCGCAGACCAGCGTGCACCCGCAGACCAACGGACCCGCGTGCACTCGCAGACCAGCGTGCACTCGCAGACCAACGGACCCGCGTGCACTCGCAGACCTACGTGCACCCGCAGACCAACGGACCCGCGTGCACTCGCAGACCAGCGTGCACTCGCAGACCCACCTGCACTCGCAGACCCACGGACCCGCGTGCACTCACAGACCAGCGTGCACCTACAATACACAAGTACTAACGATCCACACACACTACTCAGACAACACCCAGGTACTCACACTACACATCTACTATGACCCCTGTTTTAACCTCCTGTTTTCAACTCTTGATTTTAACTCACCACTTAGTCCAGTTCCACTTGGACAGAGTTCCAGCAACTCAAAATTAGCAGGCTCTAAATGAGCTCTATGGAAATTTATATAGGCCTCAAGCACCTGTGACCAATTAACCACTCCCCTTAATTAGTAGGCTGAAGGAAAAAAAGAGAAAAAAAAGGCTGTTTAAAATGTGCCAGAAAAAGGTGTTAAAAAGCTGCAAGGAAAAAGAGCCAAAAATAACCAAAAATGCAACCCAGCAGTCAAAAGCAGAAACTTCTTCACTCTCCACGCAAGGTCTCCTCCACTGTCTACCCTCCAACCAACAAGACTGGCAATTTCACATGTGCTCTACAGAAATTTATATAGGCCTCAAGCACCTGTGACCAATTAACCACTCCCCTTAATTAGTAGGCTGAAGGAAAAAAAGAGAAAAAAAAGGCTGTTTAAAATGTGCCAGAAAAAGGTGTTAAAAAGCTGCAAGGAAAAAGAGCCAAAAATAACCAAAAATGCAACCCAGCAGTCAAAAGCAGAAACTTCTTCACTCTCCACGCAAGGTCTCCTCCACTGTCTACCCTCCAACCAACAAGACTGGCAATTTCACATGTGCTCTACAGAAATTTATATAGGCCTCAAGCACCTGTGACCAATTAACCACTCCCCTTAATTAGTAGGCTGAAGGAAAAAAAGAGAAAAAAAAGGCTGTTTAAAATGTGCCAGAAAAAGGTGTTAAAAAGCTGCAAGGAAAAAGAGCCAAAAATAACCAAAAATGCAACCCAGCAGTCAAAAGCAGAAACTTCTTCACTCTCCACGCAAGGTCTCCTCCACTGTCTACCCTCCAACCAACAAGACTGGCCATCTTCATTTCCATATATATATATATTTTTTTTATGGACTATATACAACAATTTTTAATGTTTAGTGCGCTTTTATGATCTTTGTATCCATTCACTTTAGAATTTTTTATCAACTTATATCATATGTTTACATCACAATTTACTACATTCATTTTCACACATTAATCCGTCAACTCCTCAGTGACACAGGTTATTTCACTTTTTAATCACGAGTTGCTATCAATGGTATTAAATCATTGGTTATATATGTGAACCATCCATAGATCCTTTGGTCACTCATCACTTATTTGGTTTTTGCACATCTTTTTCTATCTTATCCCATGGACTGATGGTTTTACTTATGAAATGTTTACAGAGTGAATACAAGTTATTTTTAGTCTTAGTCACACTGTTTTTTGCGCTAACATTTATTGATACCATTGCAAGAAATTACGCCTGGCATCTGAAATCTCTTGTCTGCACACACCCTTAGATTTCACTGTGAATAAAGGTACTAATTTATTACTCCCTTTTCCTCACTAAAGCCTGTTGTACACAGGCTTTAGCTTGTATAAGAGCAGTGTGAACAGCAAGCTTTTCTGAAACGTTATCAAATATTGTTAATAGAAGGACAAGGTGTACTATATGTCTACATCCACATAAAGGTTTACATTACAAACACCAGAAGGGGTAGCTGTGGTATCACGTACCTGGTAGCAAAGCCTGAGGATGAGGAAGGCCTCTCTTACACCTCTGACTCGGGGCCCCTGATAGTGTAGACATGAGGCACAGGAGTGCAGAGTTGCACGAGTGCCTGGAAGTCTTGCTAGCAGGCACTGACACCACAATTAGGGATGGTCTCTTATCAAAGAGGCTGGACCCTCTATTATGGAAGGTCATACAAGCTATAAAAAAAAGAAGAAAATAAACTTCTTAGCCTGTATGACCTTCCATAATAGAGGGTCCAGGCTCTTTGGTAGGAGTCCATCCCTCATTGTGGTTGTCGGTGAATTAACCTGCTGGAGGGATTCTGATTTTATCTTAAATGCAAGATTTTTCCACTTCATGTGACACATTTGGAATCCATGGTCTATTTAAGAGACTATGGACACTTGGACATTTGTTTGTTTTTACACATGTATTTCTCTCTTTTTTTTTTTTTTTTAGCGCAACACATTTATTGTATATCCCATCCAGCATGCAATTTTACTATCTTCAGTTGCAGCATGCCATTAAGGCTCAACATTCTTTGCTGACCCCCAGTTTATCACCAACACCAATTTTTACTATGATGCAGGACTCTTTTTTAGCACTAAATGCTTTATATCAGTGTTTTATGCCATGCTCTTAGCTGACTATCTTGAAAAGTTTCCCTGCTCAGTGTTGAAAAAATGGGAAAAGGATGTGGGCGAACTCTCAGGGAACCAACGGGAGGAAGGTACGTCTCAGCTCCCTGAATCTCTCAAATAGAATATCATAATTATACATTATAATAAGGGTGCACCGTACTCCTTTCAAACTATACACTATGGGCTTATGTCAGGACCCCACATGTACTAAATTTTGCAGAGATAGGGGAGATTTTGTACACCTATTGTGGCATTGCCCGAAACTACATACTGTAGGTACTGGACTGCTATTGTGTCAACTATTAATCAGGTATTCCATATAAGCGTACTGGTGGACCCCAAACTGTGTATTTTAGGTATTCTTGATGATGCGATACAGGATGTAAGTGCTAGGGAGGCAGCTGTCAGAGCCCTTTTTCAAGCATGGAAGCTTATTCTAATGCACTGGATCTCTCCAACTGTTGCAGATGTGGGTGGATCAGATGGGTACGACACTACGCTATGAAAAACTGATTTATCAACATAGAGGCAACTCATTTAAATTTGAAAAGTTATAGGGAGGTTGGATGGACACTCCAGGTCTGGCCCCAGTAGACTTAGTGCTAGACAGACTCTTGCTGTAAGATTTTGCAGGAGCATTTATGGCTCCTGCAAAAGTGTATACCGTATATTGAGGGTGAAGGCGGGGGGAAGGTGAAGCAAACTGCTATTTAGGTAATTTGATGCCATGTGTATTGAATTACATGTGAAGTGACATTCTATAATTTGGTCTATGTCAATGCAACTGTAACAACACTTTCACACCGATAGTTGGTGCTCTTAAAGCAGAGTTCAACCCAAAAGTGGAACTTCCGCTCATTTGTCTCCTCCCCCCTCCAATGCCACATTTGGCCCCTTTTGGAGGGGATGGGGGACAGAATACCTGTCTTTGAGGAGCGGAGAGAGGAGCGGAGCCTCGTGCATTCGCAGTAGTGTTCCCGGCGAGAAGCCGTAAGGCTACACTGCCGGGTTCCCTTACCCGCAATGGCGGCGGCAACACCCGACAGCTGATGGAAACATCAGCTGCGGTGCCGACATCGCTGGACTCCAGGACAGGTAAGTGTTCTCTTATTTAAAAGCCAGCAGCTGCAGTATGTGTAGCTGCTGGCTTTTAATTTTTGCAGCGGTGGACGGACCTCCGCTTTAAGTAGCTTTTTGTATGGACTCTCTGAAAGTGTATGATTTGTATGGCTTATTACATTTTTAATAAACTCTTTTCCTG
Source organism: Rana muscosa (assembly GCA_029206835.1). Classification (NCBI taxonomy): domain Eukaryota; kingdom Metazoa; phylum Chordata; class Amphibia; order Anura; family Ranidae; genus Rana; species Rana muscosa. The sequence continues at coordinate 14,680,384 of CM055127.1, read as the reverse complement.
ATTTAAATAAAAAGACATGTAGCAGAATACATATTGGCCTAAATGTATGACAAATTTGGATTTTATTGTCTGCATTTACAGAGAGAAATCTTACGTCTCCATGCTTCTTAGACCACAAACCAAATAGACTGAGCCAGGGCTGTTTATTCTGATATACACCCTGTTCCAAATTATTATGCCAATGATATTTTTCTCATTTACCTAAATAATTGATGTAAACAACAGTCAGCATAATTCTCATGTTATCAACTATTAAGAGTACAATTCAAATTTTATTGAACAAACCTCCTAATGATAACAGTTTTTTTTTCAAAATAAAAAACTTACAATGCACTGTTCCAAATTATTACGCACAGTAAGTTTCAAAACACTTTATAGGTTGTAAAGAACTGAAAATTGTCATTTGTTGTGTTTGCAGCATATTTACTGAAATCAAAAGCTATTTCAATCAAACTTTGAACAACATTTTAACTTTTTAAACATTTTAACAGGTCACGTTACATTTTAACATAGGACCCCTTATTTGAAAGCAGCTTCACAAGTCTTGCATCCATTGAACTTGTGAGTTTTTGGACAGTTTCTGCTTGAATTTGTTTGCAAGATGTCAGAATAGCCTCCCAGAGCTGCTGTTTGGATGTAAACTGCCTCCCACCCTCAATGATCTTTTGCTTGAGGATGCTCCAAAGGTTCTCAATAGGATTGAGGTCAGGGGAGGATGGAGGCCACACCATGACTTTTTCTCCTTTTATCCCCATAGCAGCCATTGATGCAGAGGTATATAGCATGAGATGGTGCATTGTCATGCATGAAGATGATTTTATTATGGAAAGCATAGTTCTTCCTTCTGTACCAGGGAAGGAAGTGGTCAGTCAGGAACTGCACATACTTTGCAGAGGTCATCTTTACACCTTCGGGGACCCTAAAGGGGCTGACCAGCTCTCTTCCTATGATTCCGGCCCAAAACATGACTCCACCACCACCTTGCTGATGTTGCAGCCTTGTTGGAGCAGGGTGGCCATCCACCAACCCCCCACTACTCCATCCATCTGGACCATCCAGGGTTGCTAGGCACTCAGTGAACAGGACTGTTTGTAAATTAGTCTTCATGCATTTATCTGCCCAATGCAGCCGTTTCTGCTTGTGAGCATTGGTTAGTGGTGGCCGAATAGAAGGTTTATGCACAGTTGCAAGACTCTGGAGGACTCTACACCTTGATGTTCCGTGGGACTCCAGAGGCACCAGCAGCTTAAAATATCTGTTTGCTGCTACGTAATAGTGTTTTAGCAGCTGCTCTCTTGATCCGATGCATGGATCTGGCAGAAATCTTCCTCAATGTGCCTTTATCTGCACGAAACCCGTCTGTGCTCTGGATCAGCCACAAATCTCTTAATAGTGAGATGATCACGCTTCAGTTTTTGTGAAATATCTAATGTTTTCATACCTCGTCCAAGGCATTAAACTATTTCACTCTTTTCGGCAGCAGAGAGATCCTTTTTCTTCCCCATATTGCTTGAAAATGGTGCTCTGCTTAATAATGTGGAACACCCTCCTTTAGTAGTTTTTCCTTTAATTGGGCTCACCTGGCAATCTAATTATCACATGTGTCCGAGATTGTTTTCAGTGATCAAAAGAGCCCTGAGACACAATGCCATCCATGAGTTAAACTGAAAATCAAAATATTTAATCTTTGTGACACTGAAATAGAATTTGCATAATAATTTGGAACAGGGTGTATACACACTTGTAAAACCCCCTCCTCACACCCCTTCCATATGCTAAAACTGCTACATTGAGCCAATGGGGGTGGGGGGCTCTCTTAAGCTAGGACACCAGCTACCATTTTAGGATCAAGTTCTTCCTGTTCCCTTGCCACCTCCCACCTCCTTTGAAGTGACATTATTATGCTACAAAATGGTCAGATAAGGGGCTTTTGTCAGATAGCTACTCCAGATAAAATTCCACAGCTGGGTATGGTGTCTCTGTTGATTCTTTTTTTATTATTCTTTATTTTATTTTATCAGTATATAAATACAGGTTACAACATTTCACTTCACATCTAAAAAATTAAATATATATCTTATGTTGATCCTGCATATCCCCCCCCCTCCACCCACTCCGAAACCTCCCCTCCCCCCCCCTCCTCCTCTTGTTATACAATCCTATTCTTTCAGTGATTTTTATTTAACTTTGTATATACTATTCCCGTTGTGGTTTTAAACTCTTAAGTTCTCAGCGTAGCTCCATGTTTTTTTAAACTCTTTCCAGCAATTCCATTTATCATTAGGCCCTATATTTTTCTCCTCTATAATGTGCTTTAGGGCTTCCATGGTGTATGTTTCTTCTACCGAATCAATCCATTTCCAGATTGAGGGGCTTTCAGTCTCTTGCCATTTTTTGGGTATGAGTCTTTTTTTGCTGCATTTAGCAAGTGTGGAGTCAATGACTCTTTATATTGTTTTACAGCTCCCTCCCCTCCATGGAATAAAACTATCCATGAGTCTTTTATTATTTCTTTTTTGGTATTTTCCTTTATCAGATGTAAGATTTTCTCCCAATATTTTTTAATTTTGGGACAGACCCACCACAGGTGGGCCGTCATTTCCACTGCCTTACAACCTCTCCAACAGTCCGCCGATTTACCCAATTGAAATTTACTAATTTTATTGGGGGTTGCTTACCACCCTGTTAGACATTTGTAGTTCATTTCGGCAGTTCTGATATGTACGGCAGAAGTATGGGTTAATTTCAAAAATTTTCCTATGGTGGTTTTATCCCTTTGTGATCCTAATTCCCTTTCCAATTTTTTTTATGTATGGCGGGACATCCAGTTCATCCATAGTTAACAATAATTTATATAGCCTTCATATGCTACTTTTTGTACTATCCGCTATACATAGCCGTTCCAACGGAGTAAGCTCTTCTCCTGATCTGATTGGTTGAGGTAATTTCTTAACAAAATGGGACAGCTGGATATAGCGCCATTCATTTATCGCCATTAGGTCTTCCTTGTGCTTTAACTCTTGAAGTGGTATGATTTCCCCTTTTTTAAATATATCTCTTAACTGTGCTTTATCCTTTTTTATCCAATTTCCTCCAATTATCTTTTTCCCCAGTGCGAAGTATTAATTTTCTTTTAATGCTATAAGCGGTGAATTGTACTCCCTGTTTATTTGGTTATACATCAAATCCCATATTTTAAGTGCATTCTGTGTCAGTGGATGAGTGTTTTCGTCTAGTGCTCTAAACTGTGGAGGGTTCCAAATTATATTTCCTAGTTGTGCGTTAGATGACAACACCACTGCGTTGTAGTAAAGAAATTCTAGGTTGTTTGTTTTTCCAAACAAATTTCATTATCATAGTTTTTAGTACTTTAAGGTAAGGTTTCGGTAATGCCACCGGTATCATCTGGAACTTGTACGTGATATTTGGTAAGAGAAACATCTTTAGGGTATTAATAAGTCCAAACCATGATATTGGCCTATTTATTAAATTTTTTTTTTTCGGTTTTTAGTTCATCTAGTAGGGGTATATAATTAATCTTATATATTTTCTGCATTGAGTTTGCTAATTTTATTCCTGGATACTTTAGTTCCTTCTGCCAGGGGGAATTAAACTCATTCTGTAACAGCCGTTCTTCTTGCTTGCTTATATTGATATTTAGGATCTCGGACTTAACTAAATTAATTTAGAAATTTGATATTTCGCCATAATGTTTTAATATTTTTATTAGATTGGGTAATGTGGTCCTAGGGTTGACAATATAAAACAGAACATCTGCGAAGGCTGCAAGTTTGTGTTCCTCTTCTCCTACCATAATATCCTTAACATCAGGGTTATTATGGACAGTAGCGAGTAGGGACAACCCTGTCTCGTCCCATTTTTCATCTCTGTTGATTTTAAACATGTTCTGAAATTATAGAGTCATTGAAAGATCACTGTAAGTCACATTAATAATAAAGTCTATCAGTTTCAGAGCTTAAATTTCCACACCAGTTCCCCATGAAATTCATTCTTGAACTTATGCCCTCCCTCAATGATTTCACACCCACCCACAAAAGCCCAGAAGGTCCAACTCCCTAACCACCACCACTGCGATGTGCTCTTCTTGTCTTGAGCATGACAAAATACATCAAGGTAGACTTGAGACAGCAAAGAAATACTGGTGCCTTTAAGACTTCACATCCGAACCATGAGTGCCTGTACTGCAATGTTTCATCGCCCCTCTGCCTTGGAGGAGCGGAACTCACATTGATGGCGGGATCCTGGCATCTTTTAGTCTCATAACTTGGGAATGCTGTGTGATGTTTGCAAAGATTGGATCGGACCACGAGACGGCACTGTTCAGCATGGTGAAGGAAAGTTAAGGACAGTCTAGTCATTGTCCCTTTGTCTCAAGATATGGCGTGGTGGTTTTTGTTGCTTCTTCTGGTGGTGGTAGGGCGGGCCTCCAGAATACAAAAAAAGAAGGGAGAATGTAAGTGTGCAGTTATTGGAGGAATGCCAGACAGGAGCAGCGGTGTGGCCATTAAGGCAATATACTTATAAGGGGTGTAATGTGGATGAGTAAAATGGGATCTCCAGAGGGTACAGAGTCCGAGCCACAGCCAGTATCTACTAGAGCCCTTGAAGGTAGGGTTAGTCAACACTGCATGCTATTGCCAGGTCCCTTGTGTGGTAGTGTGGTACCCCACCAGTGTAGTGAACCAGAATTCTCAACTGGACGGGTTGAGGGGCTCCAGGGAGCTTATAATGTACATAGGAAACTGACGTTTCGGTTTCCTCATTATTTATTAAAGTCCACTTTGGGACCTGGAGTCGGGGATTTCGTAGAGATCCGGGTGGGATGAAATCCCCAGTCCTGGGTCCAGATTTTGATATTTACCAGCACACTGACTGGTCAGGTGTGTGCTGGCCTATTTGTAGACACCTGACCATGGTTCTGGGCTCCACCCTCCCGAGGAGACCAGGCTTGCAAGTGAGAACCCAGAGTGTGCAGGTGTGCACTGAAGTAGCTAGAGAAGCTGGAGTAGCTAGAGAGTGCAGACTGCACTGTGAAACCCAGAGACCCGAGTCTGAGGTTGCTGACAGGTGTCAGGAGGGCTCCATGCGGGAGCCTGAGCAGTGGTGTTGCTGCTGCTGAAGAGAGCCAGGCGGCTCGGTATTTTCATTTGCACTTTTGCATGTGTGAGCCAGGAGGCTGAACATACAACTGTTTAATGTTGATGGTGAAAACCCCCTGCAAGGGAAACCACATTTGTTTTCATTTCTGGAACTTTGTTTGATTCTTTTTAATAAAAGTGGGCCAACAAGCCCTCAAAAGGAAACATTTGTGTGGGACTGTTCTCGCTAGTGGGTGGGTGGGTGCTACACTTGAGCTAAACAACCCCCAACATTACACTTGGTACACCACACCTGCTCACGGGGCTCAGGTTAAAGCAGTAGACAGTAGTGATGAGCCGAACACCCCCGGGTTCGGTTCGCACCAGAACCCGCGAACGGACCGAAAGTTCGTACGAACATTAGAACCCTATTAAATACAATGGATGCGAACGTTCGAATTCTAAAGTGCTAATTATAACGACTATTATGCATGTTATTGTCCTAAAAAGGGTTTGGGAACCCGGGTTCTGCACCAGGGGACATGTATCAATGCAAAAAGACGTTTTAAAAACGGTCGTTTTTCGGGAGCAGTCATTTTAATGATGCATAAAGTGAAAAAAAAAAGTCAAATATTCCTTTAAATATCGTACCTGGGGGGTGTCTAAAGTATGCCTGTGAAGTGCCACGTGTTTCCCGTGTTTAGAACTGTCCCTGCACAAAATGACACTTCTAAAGGAAAAAAAAGCCATTTAAAACTGCTTGCGGCTTTAATGTAATGTCTGGTCCCGGTAATATGGATGAAAATCTTTAAGAAAAATGGCATAGCTACCCCATGACCCCCCCCCCCCCCCTACCCCAGCCCATTACCAGCCCCTTTGGGTCTTGTATGGATATTAAGGGGAACCCCGCACATAAAATAAAAAAGGCCCTATATACTCTGAACAGCCGTATACAGGCGGTGCATACAAGACAGGGACTGTAGGTTTGTTCTTATGTAGAATCTGTTTGTAATTTTGAACAGGTACATTGTTTAAGTGTAGCTCCAGCCCAAAAATCTATTTTTAAACTTTTTGGAAAACATAGGTAAGGGTTATCACCCCTGTAACATTTGTTTTGCTGTCTGTGCCCCTGTTCAGAACATTTCACCTCACTTTCCGTCCCAATGACAACTGTTTTTGAAATGTGGTGTTTTTCTTGAAACAAGGATTGCTGATAAAGCATCAGTACAGAGGAGACACCTTTCTCCCATATTAATTCTTACAGGAGAGAATTTTCCTTCCAAGGGGTAGATTTCCTCTCACTTCCTGTTGTCTTCTTGCGTTTGCAAGTAGGAGTCGTTTGTAAGTTGGATGTTTGAAAGTAGGGACCTGCCGTATATACTCTGCAGAAATAGGCCCCTTAGTTGTTGGTGTTGGCACAACACTGTAAGCACTCACAGTTACTCTTGGTTGGTGCTGGAACGCCCTGCTGTCAACTATTATATCAGGAATTTTAATTACATATAATTGTTGAACAGTGGTAGTAAAAATTGGGCCTTTGATGGTGGTGCTGGTGCCACAACACTGTAAGCCCTGACAGTTACTCTTGGTGGGTGCAGCAATGGGCCCTGCTGTGAATTATTAGATCAAAAATTGTAATTGCATGCCCCTGTTGAACAGGGGCTGAAAAATTGGGCCTTTCGTGGTGGTGGTGGTGGTGGTGGTGTTGCCACAACACTGTAAGCCCTCAGAGTTACTCTTGGTGGGTGCAGGAATGGGCCCTGCTGTGAATTATTAGATCAAGAATTGTAATTACATGCCCCTTTTGAACAGGGGCTGAAAAATTGGGCCTTTCGTGGTGGTGGTGGTGGTGGCGTTGCCACAACACTGTAAGCCCTCAGTTACTCTTGGTGGGTGCAGCAATGGGCCCTGCTGTGAATTATTAGATCAAGAATTGTAATTGCATGCCCCTGTTGAACAGGGGCTGAAAAATTGGGCCTTTCGTGGTGGTGGTGGTGGTGGCGTTGCCACAACACTGTAAGCCCTCAGAGTTACTCTTGGTGGGTGCAGCAATGGGCCCTGCTGTGAATTATTAGATCAAGAATTGTAATTGCATGCCCCTGTTGAACAGGGGCTGAAAAATTGGGCCTTTCGTGGTGGTGGTGGTGGTGGGGGTGTTGCCACAACACTGTAAGCCCTCAGAGTTACTCTTGGTGGGTGCAGGAATGGGCCCTGCTGTGAATTATTAGATCAAGAATTGTAATTACATGCCCCTTTTGAACAGGGGCTGAAAAATTGGGCCTTTCGTGGTGGTGGTGGTGGTGGTGGTGTTGCCACAACACTGTAAGCCCTCAGAGTTACTCTTGGTGGGTGCAGCAATGGGCCCTGCTGTGAATTATTAGATCAAGAATTGTAATTACATGCCCCTGTTGAACAGGGGCTGAAAAATTGGGCCTTAGGCACTGGTGGCACAACACTACAACCCCTCACAGATACTGTACTTGGAGCACAGCAATGGGCCCTGCTGTGAATTATTAGATCAAGAATTGTAATTACATGCCCCTGTTGAACAGGGGCTGAAAAATTGGGCCTTAGGCACTGGTGCCACAACACTCCAACCCCTCACAGATACTGTACTTGGAGCACAGCAATGAGCCCTATGGCAAATTATTGCTAAAAAAATTGTAATTACACGCCCCTGTAAAACAGGGGCTGAAAAATTGGGCCTTAGCCACTGGTGGCGGCACCCATAAACAAAAATGATCTTCCAAGCTATCATCATCAATCGTATCATTGAGGACTCGGAGGAGGAGGATAGCCAGTCAACATAACAGCACAGGCACTCAGCATCAGCATCAGTCTTGAAGGGATGTGACATGTTAAAATCAATTAGTCTGTTATATCAGCATCAGGTGTGTGGTAGCTGGTGGTGATCCAAGACTGGTTCATCTTGATGAAAGTCAGTCGATCAACCGAGTCGGTGGACAGGCGCACCCTGTGATCCGTGACAAATCCTCCAGCAGCACTGAATGTGCGTTCCGAAAGAACGCTGAATGCAGGACAGGCCAGTAGCTCAATTGCATACTGTGCAAGCTCTGGCCAGTGATCCATCCTCAAGACCCAGTAAGCCAGAGGATTTTCGGTGGGGAAGGTGTCCAAGTCTGACCTTGCCCCTAGATATTCCTGCACCATGTTTATCAGACGCTGGCGATGGTTGCTGGAACCGATCATACTTTGGGGCTGCGGACTAAAGAATTGTCTGAACGCATCGGTCAGACGGCCACCTTCCCCACCGCTCCTTCTTTGACTGGCCGAAGCCTCAGCAACTCGTTGTCCAGGACCAGGAGTTTGTAACCTCCCAGTCTCTGGGAACGCGTTGCACAGACCTTTCTGCAAGGCCTCCCGGAGTTGTCTCATCCTCTGCTCCCTCTGCGACGGTAACATAAGGTCCGCAACCTTACCCTTGTACCGTGGATCAAGGAGAGTGGCCAGCCAGTAATGGTCCCTCTCCTTGATCCGAAGAATACGAGGATCCTTCCGCAGACTTTGCAGGATCAGGGAGGCCATGCAGCGTAGGTTTGCTGAGGCATTCGCTCCGGAGTCCTCTGGGTCACTAAGGACGACATGATCCGCAGCCACCTCCTCCCAGCCACGTACAAGTCCACTGGTTTCTTGGGACTGTAAATCATCCCTAAAAGACTGCTGCTGATGATGCTGAGTGTCAGCCTCCACCTCCATGCTGACACAATCCTCCTCCTCCTCCTCCTCCTCCTCTTCCTGTGCGATGGGTGGGACAGAAGGAACACTGTCTGGGTAAAGGGGGCCTTGAGAGGCAAGGAAGTCCTCCTCTTCCTGCCTCTGTTCTGCCTCAAGTGCCCTGTCCATTATTCCACGCAGCGTGTGCTCCAACAGGTGGACAAGAGGTACAGTGTCACTGATGCATGCACTGTCACTGCTCACCATCCTCGTGGCCTCCTCAAATGGTGCCAGGACAGTGCATGCATCCCTGATCATGCCCCACTGGCGTGGAGAAAAAAAACCAAGCTCCCCTGACCCTGTCCTGGTGCTGTAGTCGCACAGGTACTCATTGATGGCCCTCTGCTGCGTGTGCAGCCGCTGCAGCATGGCCAACGTTGAGTTCCACCTGGTGGGCATGTCACATATAAGGCGGTTCTTGGGCAGGTTCAACTCCTTTTGCAGCTCAGCCAGGCGAGCACTGGCATTATAAGATCTGCGGAAATGCACACAGACTTTCCTGGCCTGCCTCAGGACATCCTGTAAGCCCGGGTACCTGCCCAAGAACCGCTGCACCACCAGGTTAAGGACGTGAGCCACACAGGGCACATGGGTCAGTTGTCCCTGTCGGAGGGCGGAGAGGAGGTTGGTGCCATTGTCGCAAACCACCATTCCTGGCTTAAGCTGGCGTGGCGTCAACCACCTCTCGGCCTGGCCCTGCAGAGCAGACAGGACCTCTGCCCCAGTGTGGCTTCTGTCCCCCAAACACACCAGCGCAAGCACGGCATGGCATCTTTTTGCCTGCGTACTTGCGTAGCCCCTTGAACGGCTACGGAGCACCGCTGGTTCAGAGGACAAACCACAGGAAGAGGCCATGGAGGAAGAAGAAGAGGAGGGGTGGAGGAGAGAGGTGTGTCACAACCAGTAGTAGCATTTTGGAGGCGTGGCGGTGGAACAACCTCCAACACTACTGCACCTTGTCCTGCATCCTTCCCAGCTGCCAAAAGAGTGACCCAATGGGCCGTGAAAGAAAGGTAACGTCCCTGTCCATGCCTGCTGGACCATGAGTCAGCGGTAATATGCACCTTACCGCTGACCGCCCTGTCCAGCGAGGCCAAGACATTGCCTTCCACATGCCGGTAGAGAGCCGGAATAGCCTTCCGTGAGAAAAAGTGGCGTTTGGGAACCTGCCACTGAGGAACCGCACATTGCACAAACTCACGGAAGGGGGCCGAGTCTACCAACGGAAAAGGCAGCAGTTGAAGCGCTAGCAATTTAGCCAAGCTAGCATTCAACCGCTGGGCATGTGGATGGCTGGGAGTGAACTTCTTTCGACGGTCCAGCAGCTGGGGCAGGGAAATTTGCCTGCTAGAATCGGACGTCGGTGTACTGCTAGCAGAGTGGCCGCAACTACTTGGCTGTGACACACCTAATTCTACACCTTCATTCCTCTCAGTGCATGTTTCAGAGAGGACTGAAGTTATAGTGGGGTTGGAGATCCCAGCTGATGCGGTGCAAGGAGAGGTCCGCTTTGTTCTTTGGTGTGGGTCTTTGAGGTAGGCTTGCCAACGAGCTGCATGGCAGGTCAACATATGTCTGGTCAGGCATGTGGTACCCAAGCGGCTGATGTTTTGGCCACGCGATATACGCTTGAGACATATGTTGCAAACAGCAGCTGTGCGATCTGATGCACTAGCCTCAAAAAAGGCCCACACCAAAGAACTTTTTGAATGACGGGCAGAGGCAGCGCCCTGCACAGGCGGAGCTCTGCGGTGTGATTCCGTCGGTGTACTGCCCTTACGCTGGCCACCAAAGGGCATCCTGCCTCGTTGGAGATGTGCCTCCTCCTCATCCTCCTCCTCCTCCTCTCTCCTATTAGGCACCCACGTGGAGTCAGTGACCTCATCATCCCCTCCCTCCTCATCACTGGAGCCAATCTGGCAGTATGCTGCAGCTGCTGGAACATGACTGCCAGATTGGTGTCCTTCTTGAGCATCCCCTCTGTCTGCTCTCACGCTACTGCCTTCCTGTAGCTGGGTTTCATCATCAGACCCTTCGAAACGCTGGGCATCCTCCTGGAGCATGTACCCAACACTGTGCTCAAACAGTTCGGGGGACTCCTCAGGAGGAGGACATGGTGGGTCTAGGGAAGGAGTGACTGATGATGAGTCTGACATTGATACCAGGGAAGAGGACGCTTTGGCAGCTGCTTTGCCAGTACCCTGAGCCTGGGTGAGAGAGGATGAGGAGGAGGAGGAGGGCTTGGTCATCCACTCTACCAAGTCTTCGGCATGATGTGGCTCAACATGTCCAGCTGCCGAAAAGAAGGACAAGCGTGTCCCATGGCCATGTGCTGATGACAATGCACCGCGTCCACGACCAGCACTGTTGCCCCCAGACACAGAGCCTGCTTGCCCTCTTTTATTGCCTCCTGACTGTCTGCCTCTCCTTGTTTGCCTTCCAGACATTCTAATAGATGGCCTGCAGGGAGATGGGAAAAAAGCAATAAGGGCTACCTTCAGGTGTCCTTCTCTGTCCCTTTACTTAAGGATTTCTAAATATGGTTGAGGATGATTGCTTTCGCACAGAATAGCACAACGACAATTTCCCTGACTGTCCAAAAAACAAGGATTTCAAAGATGGTTGATGAGGAATGCTTTAGCACACTATAGCACAAGGAGAATTTCCCTCACTGTCCTTCCCTGTCCCTAGAAACAAGGATTATCACAGTGAAAGAAACTGACACTCTTCCTACCTATAGTTTTCTGTCCCTAGAAAAAATGTTTTTTTAAAGCTGATTGATGATCAATGCTTTAGCACACTATAGCACAAGTAGAATTTCCCTCACTGTCCTTCCCTGTCCCTAGAAACAAGGATTATCACAGTGAAAGAAACTGACACTCTTCCTACCTATAGTTTTCTGTCCCTAGAAAAAAATGTTTTTTTAAAGCTGATTGATGATCAATGCTTTAGCACACTATAGCACAAGTAGAATTTCCCTCACTGTCCTTCCCTGTCCCTAGAAACAAGGATTATCACAGTGAAAGAAACTGACACTCTTCCTACCTATAGTTTTCTGTCCCTAGAAAAAATGTTTTTTTAAAGCTGATTGATGATCAATGCTTTAGCACACTATAGCACAAGTAGAATTTCCCTCACTGTCCTTCCCTGTCCCTAGAAACAAGGATTATCACAGTGAAAGAAACTGACACTCTTCCTACCTATAGTTTTCTGTCCCTAGAAAAAATGTTTTTTTAAAGCTGATTGATGATCAATGCTTTAGCACACTATAGCACAAGTAGAATTTCCCTCACTGTCCTTCCCTGTCCCTAGAAACAAGGATTATCACAGTGAAAGAAACTGACACTCTTCCTACCTATAGTTTTCTGTCCCTAGAAAAAATGTTTTTTTAAAGCTGATTGATGATCAATGCTTTAGCACACTATAGCACAAGTAGAATTTCCCTCACTGTCCTTCCCTGTCCCTAGAAACAAGGATTATCACAGTGAAAGAAACTGACACTCTTCCTACCTATAGTTTTCTGTCCCTAGAAAAAATGTTTTTTTAAAGCTGATTGATGATCAATGCTTTAGCACACTATAGCACAAGTAGAATTTCCCTCACTGTCCTTCCCTGTCCCTACAAACAAGGATTATCACAGTGAAAGAAACTGACACTCTTCCTACCTATAGTTTTCTGTCCCTAGAAAAAATGTTTTTTTAAAGCTGATTGATGATCAATGCTTTAGCACACTATAGCACAAGTAGAATTTCCCTCACTGTCCTTCCCTGTCCCTACAAACAAGGATTATCACAGTGAAAGAAACTGACACTCTTCCTACCTATAGTTTTCTGTCCCTAGAAAAAATGTTTTTTTAAAGCTGATTGATGATCAATGCTTTAGCACACTATAGCACAAGTAGAATTTCCCTCACTGTCCTTCCCTGTCCCTAGAAACAAGGATTCGCACAGTAAAACACACTGACACTCTCCCTACCTATCCTTCTCTTTCCCTAAACTAAAGGAATCCAGGTTAAGCAAGAAAAAATAAATGTCACTGTCCCTGCCTATGCTTCTCTTTCCCTGCTCCGGAACACACTACACTAGGCCGCCGTGCTGGCGGCCTTTTATAGTGTGGGGCGTGTACTAAACACCCTCAGCAATAATTGGCCACAGGCATCCTGCCTGTGGCCAATCATTGCTCTCCTCGCTGCCGGCGCTGTGATTGGCCAAGCATGCGGGGTCACAGTGCATGCTTGGCCAATCACAGCGCCTGGATGACACTGCGATGGCGTAGTGCATTGTGGGCTGTTCGCGTCACTCGAATTAGGCGCGAACGGCCCAATCGTTCGATCTTCGTCGAACGATCGAACAGCCGATGTTCGAGTCGAACGTATGTTCGACTCGAACACCGAGCTCATCCCTAGTAGACAGACTGGGAGATGTAGAATTACAATGAGACATAAGACCTGGCTGTCCAGGGATACTCTGTGAAATATGGTACTTGCATGTTTCTGGAGACCATTCTATAGGACCCACCGGACTCTTAAAAACGGAGTCAGGCAGAAACGGTAAAACATTACAATTCACAGCTCATCTCTAATATTCAAACAAAAGTTCCAGAAGAAGAATACATTTACTTTTAAAGATATAGAAGAACATTATTAGCTAATGGACTGGTGCCATCACTCAAAGTAATTAAAGATAAGAATATGAAACAAAAAAAGTAGGAAAGAGAAAGAAGAGAAAAAATAAAAAAGGGGAAAAAATTCAAAAAACATACAGGTTTATCACACCCATTTCACTTTATGTCAAAGAGCATTGAATCCGTATTCATAAAAACAAACAAACAATATATAACTGTCCTGAAAAATGATTATAAAGTGCCTTGAAAAATAATACATAGCAGCAGCAACTTAGCAAAAAAAAATAATAAAGAGGAACAAAAAATAAAAATAGATGACTCCTCTCCCATATTAGTAATCAACAGGTGAACAGGATCACTGTTACTAAAAATTTACAAGTCGGGTTCAAAAAAATATTAAAAAGGAGAGAATAAAACAATGGTTTCCAAAAACTTTTAGAATTTAGTCAAATCCAACTGCACTTTATTACTCAAATTTTTTTGAGAGGCTTTTCCCCAAAACAACAAAAAGAAAAATATAGTTCTAGGGTCCTCTTTTAAAATGCACACAATCCAGTTGGGACACTACCTCAGCATCCATTCGACATGACCCCTTCCTGTGCCAGCATTGCTGCCTCATGATTCTGTCCTTTTTCCCTGATACAGAACACAACCTTATTTTCTCCAGCACTCATCAGTACCAGTCATCTGAGGCTGTCCGAACTTATAAACCATCAGAACAAGATGGACTCCAGGGTGTCATTAGAGATGAGAACAGTGCAGGTTAGATTTTGACAACCCTGGAACTGAGTCATCCACCAATCTATACAACTCATAGTCGACTTGGATACTACCCTCACCTTCCTGTTTTTGCAAAGTGGAAATTTTCCCACTGAGAAATAGTCAGTCACTTCTTCGAGGTCCTGGATGCTGGACAGAGCAAGTTGGATTTCCTAACCCCTTCCCTGATATGAAGCAAAAGACCTTCCTCCTCTAGGAGCAAATAGAGTTGCATGGTGACCTTATCTGACACTGGGCAGGAAACAGGCTTGAAATACACTTGGGGACACACAGATAGACTGCTAGGGACATTAACATACATTAGCCATAGGCAAAGAGGCACGCATGAAAAGAAAGCACTTGCTGGGCATGTAACTAATTACAATAACAGCAGGGGGGTTAGGCAGTCTGAAACACAAGTCTACACAAAAGTAACATCAGAACTTTACCCTTTAAAGCCATGGAACTGCAAGTATCAGCATAGCCACTGATCTTTGGGAATAGGAAACAGATATGTAACAGATCTATGACAGGTCCAATTCAAACTCTGGATAATACCAAAACACTCTTACAACTAAATGCAGTAACACTGACAGAGATTCTTAACACTTCTTAGCCTATTAGATGTGTTAGAGTGACAATTATCCCCTGCAGTCTTACTAAACTTTTCATTAAAAAAAACTAGGTGAGAACTGGAGATGTGGACTTCAGTTAGTTGGTTCTGCTAATCAATGGAGCAAAGAAACTCGTTCACACCAGAGCTTCATACATGTCAGATCAGAACATACAACACACACCAGGTAGTCCAAAACACAGCCGAATGGACTGACAAATAGAAGCACCAACTAAATACTGGTGATGAAAACCTAAAATATTCACATGTAAAACCCGACAAACCAGGAAAAAGAAAAACAATTTTGTATAAAGTTGTCTATGGAGGCTGTGATTTCCTTTTGTTTTAAAAGCCATGTGTAACGGCAATCCAAGTATGAAAGGGGTTAAAGCCGTTTAAGATATTCCATTTCCGAACACAAGGCAGCTACCAGACACTCCAACCAGCCGAATAAGACCCCATACGAATAATTCTCCCCCCACAAACGAGACAAAGCTCTGTCTTGAGGGTAAAACAGGAATGAGTTTATTGCAAGCACATGTTCACAGATATCTCACTTCAAAACACCCCCCCCACCCTTGGGAAACAGGGTGGGTTAAACTGTCCAATGACAATTGTTATACAGGTCAGGTGTGTGACAACTTCTCAGTAAACAGTCTTATCAGCAGGGGGGTTGGAGAAATCAACCCTCCCTCTTTCCTCACAGCAAGACACTACACATCCCATAATAGTTGAGGCATCAGACACAATCAGGGCCGCCATCAGGGGGGTACAGGCAGTACACCTGTAAGGGGCCCGGATGGCCCCCCCTTTTTTTTGTAAGGTGCCCAGAGGACCCCAGGGGCCCGGAGTTCCCCAGGGCCCCGAATGTCAACCCCCCTTTTTTTATTTTTTTTATTATTAATTTTTTTATTAAAATTTTTTTTATTTATTTTTTATATATTTTTTTTTGTAAGGGGCCCAGAGGTCCCCAGAGGCCCGGAGGTCCCCAGGGCCCCGGATGGAAACCTCCCTTTTGTTTATTTATTTTTTATAAAAAAAAATTATTATACATTTTTTTATAAATTTTTTTTTTTTTTTTTGTAAGGGGCCCAGAGGTCCCCAGGGCCCCGGATGGAAACCTCCCTCTTTTTTTTTATAAAAATGATTATTATTATTTTTTTTTATATAATTTTTTTTGTAAGGGGCCCAGGAGGTCCCCAGGGCCCTGGATGGCAACCCCCCTTTTTTTTGTTTTTTTGTTCTTTTTGTGTTCATCAGCACCCAAACCCCCTGCTTCTCAATTCGTGGCACCCCCCGCTTCTCAATCTGTGGCACCCCCCCGCTTCTCAATTCGTGGCACCCCCCCGCTTCTCAATTTGCGGCAGCCCCCCCACTTCTCAATTTGCGGCGGCAGCACCCCCCCGGTTCTCCTCTGCTCCAGGGGGGGCCCCATGTCTGAAGCTGTGTAAGGGGCCCCAAAATTCCTGATGGCGGCCCTGGACACAATAGACAATAGAATACAGTCCCACTACAAACCATCACAGCAAATAGTCCAACAGCATGACACACAATATACACAATGTATACAGCATTGAATCTGACTAGCACAGATCAGACTGGGGTTCTCATTCGCCCTGTGCCCCTATTAGAGACACAGGGTGATCTACACATAAGAGGCATCGGGGAAGCTGGACAAGGAACCTCCAGAACTCTTCAGGGCAAGCTGAGTCACACAAACCCTCGACCCAAAGTGACTCCTGTCACACATCTCCCCTTTCGGCAGGAGACTAACGCAGGAAGAGACCCCAGATTGGTTGACTCCGAAGTTAGTCAGTAGTTCCAGTCCCCCAATGCCGGTATCCTCACAGAGAACATACCCGCCGCTGGGGAGAGGCCTGGACTGGCCATTCTCCCTGGAGTTCTTTCAGCCGCTGGAGAGAAGACAGATGACTGGGCTCAGTCCGTCATGCTGTTGGGGATCTGGGCCAACTGCCCAGTATCCCTGGGGTATACAAGTGGAGACTGAAGTCCCATCCACTACCACAGGAACTCCCTCTTCTGTTAGTTGAGGGCAGAGGCCAGCAGCACTCTGCTCTGTTGCCAGCTCTTCTGCTGGGTTGCTGTGAGTGGAGACCACAGTCCCATCCCCGATATCAGCTCAAGCTGCAGTTGTGTGCAGAGGCCAGTAGCATTCTGCCCTGCTGCCAGTGATTCAGCTGGGAGTAAAAGATTTACTACCTCAGCTTGTTGCTGGAGAGATGGGCCAACTGCCCCGGCTCCCTGGAACTCCACAGTTGTTTCCAGTGCTGGGCAGAGGTTGGTAGCACTCTGCCCTGTTGCCAGCACTTCTGCTGGGGACTCCACATCATCAGCTTCGACTTTAGGGATGGCAATCTCCAGATTTTCCACTGCCGATTCTCTGGCATTCTGCTGGCAGGTACATTCCTCCATCCAATATCATCCCAAGCAGAAACAGGATCATCAAGGTCAGTCAGCACTTCAGCTTTGGGGATGGCAGTCTCCAGATTTTCCACTGCTGATTCTTCAGAAAGGATTTCAGAGTTGTCAACTGGTATTTCCTGATAGTCCCAGGCAAAGGGAGCCCCACCCTGCTGCTGAACAGAATCTAGCAGCTGTCTGTAGGCGATCTCCAGCTCCCATTCCTGAATGGCCAGAAACTCCAAATCTTCCTCTGCCCAGTGGCCTTTCGAGACATTCAGTCTTCGCTCTCTGTGCTCCATGATTTCCTCCAAACGCCACTCCCGATCACTCCCAAAGACAGGGTCCCTGGACAGCCTCCAATACAACAATCCCAGGCCATCATAGTCAAAGCCTTCCGTGGGGCGGTCATCCGCTGACCACGGGCACTCTTGGGCTACATACCACCGGAGGGCTCTGTAGCTCTCGTCCAACTGCATCTCTGCCTGGATCAGCCTGCTTAACTACTACAATGTATACAGCATTGAATTTGACTAGCACAGATCAGACTGGGGTTCTCATTCACCCTGTGCCCCTATTAGAGACACAGGGTGATCTACACATAAGAGGCACCGGGAAAGCTGGACAAGGAACCTCCAGAACTCTTCAGGGCAAGCTGAGCCGCATAAACCCCCGACCCAAAGTGACTCCTGTCACACCATGAAACCCAATTATCGAATCTTAAGCCTCGTACACACGAATGAGTTTCTCGGCAAAAACCAGCAAGAAACTTGCTGGCAGAGATTTTTTGCCGAGAAATTCGTTCGTGTGTATGGTTTCTCGTCAAGAAAAGCGACAAGTATCTCGACGAGAAAATAGAGATCCTGCTCTCTATTTTCTCGTCGAGATTCTCGTCGGCATGTTTCTCGACGAGAAAAGTGAGTGTGTGTACACTTACCTGTCCTCCTGGAAGCCCGCGCATGTTCGAAATGAATTTGACGCATGCGCGGTAGCTTCCTAGGCATACGTAGGGTATACCAAGATGGCGGCGACGGCATTGAATGTGACGAGCGCATGCTCGTCGTAGTCGATGACGTCACCATGCACGCTCCATTCAAAGAACCGCGGGTTCTTTGAATCGAGCGTGTGTACACTCGGCCGGGACAAGTTTCTTGTCCAAGAATCTCGTCGAAAAAAACGACATGTTTTTTTCAACGAGAATCTAGGCCGTGTGTACGAGGCCTGAGGGATAAAACACCAATAAAATTTAGTAATAAACATTCAATTTTTCGCCTAGAAACAAAATAAACCAATGATTATACTGTATACCTGTAACAAAACATTAGCATATGAAAACACAAATATACATTACATAAAGAAAGTCTCTTATTTGTTTTGGAACAGTGCACTTTTTAAGATTCCAAAAATTGTTGCGCTCAACTTAATTAATACCACATTTATACAGAGGATGCACTATTCTATAAATTGTCTTGTTTAATCGCACCAAGGTCCCAATATTGAAATATAGAAAGAAAGCCCTTGAGAGGCAAAGTGTGTGGGACTTTAAAGGTGCTCATTGAAAATGTTTGGCAGAATCGATCATACAAAAGGAAAAATACCAAAGAAGTAATATAAAAATATTTGTATTTAATAGAACATTATCACAGTATAAAAACAGTAAGGAAAAAAGATAAGGAGAGGCAGACAGTCAGGAGCCAATAAAAGAGGGCAAGCAGGCTCTGTGTCTAGAGACAACAGTGCTGGTCATGGACGCGGTGCATCGCCATCAGCACGTGGCCATGGGACATGCTTGTCCTTATTTTCGGCAGCTGGACGTGTTGAGCCGCATCATGCCGAAGACTTGGTAGAGTGGATGACCAAGCCCTCCTCATCCTCCTCATCCTCTCTCACCCAGGCTCAGGGTACTGGCATAGCAGCTGCCAATGCATCCTCTTTTCTTGTATCAATGTCATCATCAGTCACTCCTTCCCTAGACCCACCATGTCCTCCTGAGGAGTCCCCCGAACTGTTTGAGCACAGTGTTGGGTACATGCTCCAGGAGGATGCCCAGCTTTTTGAAGGGTCTGATGATGATACCCAGCTAGAGGAAGGCAGTAGCGTGAGCGCAGAGAGAGGGGATGCTCAAGGACATCAATCTGGCAGTCATGTTCCAGCAGCTGCAGCATACTGCCAGGTTTGCTCCAGTGATCAAGAGGGGGGGGATGATGAGGTCACTGACTCCACATGGGTGCCTGATAGGAGAGAGGAGGAGGAGGAGGATGAGGAGGAGGCACATCTCCAACGAGGCAGGATGCCCTCCGGGGGCCAGCGTACAGGCAGCACACCGACTGAATCACACCGCAGAGCTCTGCCTGTGCAGGGCGCTGCCTCTGCCCGTTATTCCAAAAGTTCTTTGGTGTGGGCCTTTTTTGAGTTGAGTGCATCAGATCGCACCGCTGCTATTTTCAACATATGTCTCAAGAGTATCTTGCGTGGCCAAAACATCAGCCGCTTGGGCACCACATGCTTGACCAGACATATGTTGACCTGCCATGCAGCTCGTTGGCAAGCGTACCTTAAAGACCCACACCAAAGAACAAAGCGGACCTCTCCTTGCTCCTCATCAGCTGGGATCTCCAACCCCACTATACCTTCAGTCCTCTCTGAAACCTGCACTGAGAGGAATGAAGGTGTAGAATTAGGTGTGTCACAGCCAAGTACTTGCGGGCACTCTGCTAGCAGTACACCGACATCCGATTGTAGCAGGCAAATTTCCCTGCCCCAGCTGCTGGACCGTCGAAAGAAGTTCACTCCCAGCCATCCACATGCCCAGCGGTTGAATGCTAGCTTGGCTAAATTGCTAGCACTTCAACTGCTGCCTTTTCAGTTGGTAGACTCGGCCCCCTTCAGTGAGTTTGTGCAATGTGCGGTTCCTCAGTGGCAGGTTCCCAAACGCCACTTTTTCTCATGGAAGGCGATTCCGGCTCTCTACCAGCATGTGGAAGGCAATGTCCATGCCTCGCTGGACAGGGCGGTCAGCGGTAAGGTGCATATTACCGCTGACTCATGGTCCAGCAGGCATGGACAGGGACGTTACCTTTCTTTCACGGCCCATTGGGTCACTCTTTTGGCAGCTGGGAAGGATGCAGGACAAGGTGCAGTAGTGTTGGAGGTTATTCCGCCACCACGCCTCCAAAATGCTACTACTGGTTGTGACACACCTCTCTCCTCCACCCCCTCCTCTTCTTCTTCCTCCATGGCCTCTTCCTGTGCTTTGTCCTCTGAACCAGCGGTGCTCCGTAGGCGTTCAAGGGGCTACGCAAGTACGCAGGCAAAAAGATGCCATGCCGTGCTTGCGCTGGTGTGTTTGGGGGACAGGAGCCATACTGGGGCAGAGGTTCTGTCAGCTCTGCAGGGGCAGGCCGAGAGGTGGTTGACGCCACGCCAGATTAAGCCAGGAATGGTGGTTTGCGACAATGGCACCAACCTCCTCTCCGCCCTCCGACAGGGACAACTGAACCATGTGCCCTGTGTGGCTCACGTCCTTAACCTGGTGGTGCAGCGGTTCCTGGGCAGGTACCCGGGCTTACAGGATGTCCTGAGGCAGGCCAGGAAAGTCTGTGTGCATTTCCGCAGATCATATAATGCCAGTGCTTGGCTGGCTGAGCTGCAAAAGGAGTTGAATCTGCCCAAGAACCGCCTTATACGTGACATGCCCACCAGGTGGAACTCAACGTTGGCCATGCTGCAGCGGCTGCACACGCAGCAGAGGGTCATCAATGAGTACCTGTGCGACTACGGCACCAGGACAGGGTCAGGGGAGCTCGTGTTTTTTTCACCACACCAGTGGGGCATGATCAGGGATGCATGCACTGTCCTGGCACCATTTGAGGAGGCCACGAGGATGGTGAGCAGTGACCTGTTGGTGCATACGCTGCATGGAATAATGGACAGGGCACTTGAGGCAGAACAGAGGCAGGAAGAGGAGGACTTCCTTGTCTCTCAAGGCCCCCTTTACCCAGACAGTGTTCCTTCTGTCCCACCCATCACACAGGAAGAGGACGAGGAGGAGGAGGAGGAGGAGGATTGTGTCAGCATGGAGGTGGAGCCTGGCACTCAGCATCAACAGCAGCAGTCTTTTAGGGATGATTTACAGTCCCAAGAAACCCGTGGACTTGTAAGTGGCTGGGAGGAGATGGCTGCGGATCATGTCGTCCTTAGTGACCCAGAGGACTCCGGACTGAATGCCTCAGCTAACCTACGCTGCATGGCCTCCCTGATCCTGCAAAGTCTGCGGAAGGATCCTCGTATTCTTCGGATCAAGGAGAGGGACCATTACTGGCTGGCCACTCTCCTTGATCCACGGTACAAGGGTAAGGTTGCAGACCTTATCTTGCCGTCGCAGAGGAAGCAGAGGATGAGACATCTCCAGGAGGCCCTGCAGAATGGTCTGTGCAACGCGTTCCCAGAGACTGGGAGGTTAAAAACTCCTGGTCCTGGACAACGAGTTGCTGAGGCTTCGGTCAGTAGCAGAAGGAGCGGTGGAGAAGGTGGCCGTCTGACCGATGCGTTCAGACAATTTTTTAGTCGGCAGCCCCAAGGTATGATTGATTCCAGCAACCATCGCCAGCGTCTGATATACATGGTGCAGGAATACCTAGGGGCAAGGTCAGACTTGGACACCTTTCCCAACGAAAATCCTCTGGCTTACTGGGTCTTGAGGATGGATCACTGGCCAGAGCTTGCACCTTATGCAATTGAGCTACTGGCTTGTCCTGCATCCAGCGTTCTTTCAGAACGCACATTCAGTGCTGCTGGAGGCTTTGTCACCGATCACAGCGTGCGCCTGTCCACCGACTCGGTTGATCGACTGACTTTCATAAAGTTGAATCATTGGATCACCACCAGCTACCAGGCACCTGAAGCTAATGTAACAGAATAATTTATTTTGAAATGTCACATCCCTTCAAGACTGCCTATGCTGATGCTGAGTGACTGTCCTGTTATGTTGACTGACTATCCTCTTCCTCCTCAATGATCCTGATGATAGCTTGGAATAACATTTTTGTTTCTGGGTGCCGCCACCAGTGGCTAAGGCCCAATTTTTCAGCCCCTGTTTAACAGGGGCATGTACAGTAGGTGCCGCCGACATTGTATATTCATCGTGATCCTATCGCGGAGATTCTCTGCGACAGGGGTGCCGACATCTCGGCGTCAGGGTGGCGACACATGTTGCGCTCGCTGCAATAGCGAGGAGACGCGGCACTATATTGAGCGGGGATCCGACGTGGATTCCCGCCAATACCAGGCACTGCGTTTGGTATGAATCCTGAGCGGGAACTCCACGCCAATTTTTAAAGAAAAAACCGGCATGGGTTCCCCCTCCAGGAGCATACCAGGCCCTTGGGTCTGGTCTGGATTTGAAGGGGAAACCCTACGCCGAAAAAACGGCGTGGGGGTCCCCCTCAAAATCCAAACCAGACCCTTGTCCGAGCACGCAACCTGGCAGGCCGCAGGGAAAGAGGGGGGGCAAGAGAGCGCCCCCTCCCTCCTAACCATACCAGGCCGCATGCCCTCAACATGGGGGGTTTGGTGCTCTGGGGCAGGGGGACGACCTGCGGCCCCCCCACCCCAGAGCACCCTGTCCCCATGTTGATGAGGACAGGGCCTCTTCCCGACAACCCTGGCCGTTGGTTGTCGGGGTCTGCAGGCGGGGGGCTTATCGGAATCCGGGAGCCCCCTTTAATAAGGGGGCCCCCAGATCCCGGCCCCCCCACCCTATGTGAATGAGTATGGGGTACATCGTACCCCTACCCATTCACCTGGTGGAAAAAAATGGCAATAAAAAAAACACACACAGCTTTTTAAAGTAATTTATTGCACAGCTCCGGGGGTCTCTTCCGTCTTCGGGGGTCTCCGGTGTCGTTGCCGCGCTCTCCGGTTCTTTCTTCTGCCGGGCCACCGGTATCTTCTTCCAGCTCTTTTGCTAGCGGGGCCCGGTCTTCTCCGTCGCCTTCTTCCCTCTTCTTCTCTCCGGTTCTTTCTTTCTTTCTTCTGCCGGGCCTCCGCTATCTTCTTCCAGCTCTTTTGCTAGCGGAGGCCCGGTCTTCTCCGTCGTCTCGTCCGGCTCTCCGTTGTCCTTCTGCCAGCCCCTCCACTATCTTCTTGCAGATCTTTTGCTAGTGGAGGGGCCGGTCTTCCCGTCATCGCCGTCGGCGTCTTCTTCCCTCTTCTCCTCCTCGATGTTGACTCGTCGCTTCCTCTCGCAGTAATGCTAAATCTTCGGTCCGCAGAGATTTATATAGGCTTCTCATGACGTCATGCTGGCTCTCGCGACGGAGCTCATAGGGTGTCAATCTCGCCGCTAGAAGCGGCGAGATTGACACAATATCGGCGGCACCTACTGTAATTACAATTTTTTGAATGAATGAATGAATGAGAATGAATGCATTCATTCACAATTTTTTATGCAATGCTTTGCAGCAGGGCTCATTCCTGCACTCCAAGTAGAGTATCTGGGAGAGGTTGCAGTGTCGTGGCACCAGCACCAGTGCCTAAGGCCCAATTTTTCAGCCCCTGTTTAACAGGGGCGTGTAATTAAAATCTTTGATGTAATACTTTGCAACAGGGCTCATTGCTGTGCTCCAAGTACAGTATCTGTGAGGGGTTGCAGTGTTGTACCACCACCACCACCACCAAAGGCCCAAGTTTCTGCCCCTGTTCAACAGGGGCATGCAATTACTATTCTTGATCTAATAATTCACAGCAGGGCCCATTCCTGTGCCCACCAAGAGTAACTGTGAGGGCTTACATTGTTGTGGCAACACCACCACCACCACCAAAGGCCCAATTTTTCCTACCACTGTTAAACAATGGCATGTAATTACAATTCCTGATATAATAGTTCACAGCAGGGCGTTCCAGCGCCCACCAAGAGTAACTGTGAGGGCTTACAGTGTTGTGGCAACACCAACATCTAAGGGGCAAATTTCTGCAGAGTATATACGGCAGGCCCCTACTTTCAAACATCCAACTTACAAACGACTCCTACTTGCAAACGGAAGGAGACAACAGGAAGTGAGAGGAAATCAACCCCTAGGAAGGGAAATTCTCTCCTGTGATGCCGCGTACACACGACCATTTTTAATGTCATTGAAAAAAACGATGTTTTTCTCGACTTGATTTTTCATGTTTCCTCTCAAGCCTGCCTTGCCTACACACTATCGTTGAAAAAAATGATCTAGCAAAGCGCGGTGACGTCCAACACGTACGATGGCACTATAAAGGGGAAGTTTCATTATGTTCGCGCCACCCTTTTGGCTGCTTTTGCTGATTTCGTGTTACCACGTGTTAGTAAAAGTTTGGGAAGAGACGATTCACGCTTTTCAGTCTTCGTGCTTTAAAGATCGTTTTCGGGAGTTCAGTTTGTGCTTGTGGGTTCGTATCTGTCTTTCAGTGCTTGTAGTCAGTTCGTATCTGTTTTTGCAGTGCGTTCTTGTCCGCTCGTTACTGTTTTTCAGCTCGTTCTTCAGAGGCCTTGCTGTTCTTCAGTGCGTTCTTTTAGTTCGTTCTGATTAGACGACCGTTTTGAAGCCATGTTGCGGGTACGTTCTTGTCGCCGAGATCGTGCTGTGCTTGCTTCTGGGCTTGTTGCTATGTCCCAGATCCGGTCCATGAACAGGGTGAGGAGGATTTCTTGGACCAAGAATTGGTTGCTCCAGCGGGACCAAATCTGTCACATGCCTCTGCTGCGGGAGATCCAGGAGAATAACCCTGATGACTACAGGAATTTTTTTAGGATGTCTGACCCCGTTTTTCAGCAGCTCTTGGCTTTGGTGTTCCCCTATATCACCAGGCAGGACACCGTTATGTGGGAAGCCATTACTGCTGAGCAGAGGCTAGTTGCTACGTTACACTACCTGGCAACAGGGAGAAGCTTGCAGGACCTCAAGTTCTCGACAGGCATCTCCCCCCAGGCTCTGGGCATCATTATCCCAGAAACCTGCTCTGCCATAATCCAAGTCCTGCAGGAGGACTATATTAAGGTAAGTTTTCTCCTTTAACATCACATTCTATGTATTTTATGCTTGCTAATGTATAGTATTTTTTTAACTGTCTCTAATTACCATGATTGTAATATGCTGTGAATGTCCCCTTTGTCCCCATGCATGTTGTAAGCTTTAAATGGTCCTTTTTTTGGGCCTACATGCATATTTCCAAAAACCAACCTCTCCAGCATTCTATCCTGGGCCCAAACACACCTAGCCTAGTCACTTCCCAATGTTTTTTGTCAGCTCCATTGTAGTGCTTAGCTTGCCCCCCCCCCCCCCCATGATTTTTGGATTTTGTATAATTCTAAAAAAATCTTACATAGTACTAGAGCCTTTATTTATGATGTCCCCAACTCATCTCAACCCCCCCCCCAAAAGAATTTCACTGGTCCATCAGAGGGGGTGATGTTTTTTGTGGTAATTTTTAGCTCTTATTAAAGCGGAGCTCCAGCCTAAAGTGGATTTCCCGCTCATCGGAACCCTCCCCCCCTCCGGTGTCAAAATTGACACCTTTCAGGGGGGAGGGGTTGAAGATACCTGTTTAAGACAGATATTTTCACCCACATCCGGGAGTCCTCTCTGCGGCAAATCTGCGGGAAGCACGTCACTTCCCGCAGAATACCCGTAGTGTTCTGGGAGACACTCGGCTCCCAGAACACAGGAGGACCAGTCAGAACTGTGCAGCGCTTCTCGCGCATGCGCGGTAGGGAACCGGGCAGTGAAGCCTCAAGGCTTCACTTCCTGGTTCCCTCACCGAGGATGGCGGAGGGGGCAGCAGAGTGACGAGCGATCGCTCGTCCTCTGCTGCGGACGTCGCTGGACTCCAGGACAGGTAAGTGTCCAAATATTAAAAGTCAGCAGCTGCTGTAGCTGTAGCTGCTGGCTTTTACTATTTTTTTGGGCTGCGGAGCTTCGCTTTAAAATACTCCTTCCAAATTAATGCTATACTGATGTTTTGCCAAGAGGGTTTTGTGATAATCTGCTTTCAATGTTTAGGTATCAAAGTCTAAAATTTTTTTTGGGTTTGACTCCACAGTTACCTTCGACGCCACAGGAATGGCAGAATGTGGCATCTGAGTTTTCTCAGCGGTGGAACTTTCCCAACTGTGGAGGAGCCATTGATGGGAAGCACGTCTGCATCGTGCCACCACCCCATTCGGGATCCTTTTTTTATAATTATAAAGGGTTCCACAGTATTGTGCTAATGGCGGTGGTGTCTGCCAACTATGATTTCCTTTATGTTGACGTTGGGAAAAATGGGCGGATGTCTGACAGTGGAGTTTTTGCCCAGACAGATTTTGCCGACCGGCTTCTATCAGAGGACCTGGCATTGCCACTTGCGGCAGAAAATGAAGATGGCCTCCCCTTTGTTTTCCTGGCAGATGAGGCGTTTGCGCTAGGTCCCCATTTGATGAGGCCTTTTCCACAAAGGACCCTCACCCCTGAGAGGAGGGTCTTGAATTATAGGCTGGCCAGAGCGAGAAGGGTGGTAGAAAATGCCTTTGGCATCATGGCCAGTCGTTTCCGCATTTTTATGACCTCTCTCAACATGGCGGAGTCCAAATGGAATCATCTAATAATGTGCTGTTGCATACTACACAATTTAAAAAAAAAAACATTCCAAGAATTACCTTTCAACAGTTGCCCTTCAGGGCACACAGTTCTCAGATGGACCATTGCCAGCCCAGGTAGCTGGCCCTACAGGCTTGGCCCCCCAAAGCGGGCGTGATGTGCGCCAACGCTATGTCGACTATTTTATGGGTAAGGGGGCCATTGCAATGCCTGATCACATTTGAAAAAATATTTAGAATTAAAATAAACTTTCTAATGAAAACATCTTGTTTGGTTTTATTTTGGTTGATTTGATCTTTCTCCTAGGACAGTGATGGTGAACCTTGGCACTCCAGATTTTTTGCAACTACATTTCCCATGATGCTCAACTCCACTGCAGAGTGCCTTAGCAACATGCGAAATGTAGTTCAAAACCATCTGGGGTGCCAAGGTTCACCATCACTGTCCTAGGTTATACTAGTGCAGTTGTAGTGCCATGTTTCTTTTTCTGAAGTAAATTACCATCATTTTCAGTGTAAACACACCCATTTTTTTTGAGGGGGGGCAACATTGATATAAGAAGCCACACATTGTTGATTGCAAAATATTTTTAATAGGAGCACAATTTTTGGCTTATTTTTATAAAAATATAAAATGTTATTAAGAATTATTTTTTTTGGGGGATTTTTTTTTGCTAAAACGCATGAAACATATGTTCATCATGTACAATAGTACTTAAAACATTTAAAAGCTTACAAAACCAATTCTACAATCAACAAACAACAAACAAAAAATCAAATATCATTTTCGCCCATATAAAATTTTTAAACCCTCCCAAGAACCTGTTGTATTTTTTTTATTCTTTGCTCCAGCTGCTTGCTGTTTTGCCTCATCTGGAACAAGTTTTCTTTAATTTGTTGCAGGTCACGAGAGCAGACCTTCAGTTCTTTTAGCAACATCTGGGCAGTGTGTCTGGTGAAGGTTGCTTGGGCCGCAGGCATTAAAGTACCTTAAATTTTTTTTAAAAACAATGTCTTAATAAATATACAGGCCTACATATATTACCTGAGGCTGTGGTGTATGACACTGACCTGTTGTGTTGCCATTTTCCACTTCTTCAGCCACATCCTGCGGTTGTGGGTCTTGGGTTGGTGGTGCGGGGTTCCCAGCCTCCTGTCTCGAAGCTCTTTGGAGCCCTATGAGATAGAACCCAAAGGTAGACTTGAGTCAATAAATATATTTAGGCCTGAAAGAGGAATATTAATCATTCTTTGGAAGTGTGGTACAATTGTATTTTTTGTCAATATTTCTAAGCTGAACACATGATTGTATCCATTACCAAAGCTGGTAGATTGATATTTCTTTTTCGTACATCACGGGACACAGAGCGACTTAGTCATTACTAATGGGTTATATAGTTTACCTTCAGGTGCTGGCACTGGCAACTTCCAAACCAGAAGTACCCTCCCCTATATAAGCCCCTCCCATCCTGGAGCACCTCAGTTTTTCGCCAGTGTCTAAGGTGTTGGCCAAAGAGTAACATGTGTTTTCCTGGGCTTGCGTACAGGTTCTTTTACGGGCCTTAGTAAGCTGTTCCGGATCCCACCAAAAAAGCTTCATAGCTAAACGGTCGGTACCCGGGCCTTGCAACAGAAGAGCAAGGTTTTGCCTGTAATGCCTCTCTTAGGAGGGCTGGAACCTGGGATCCAGAGCTCTGGTCATACCCACGACCAAGATGTTTTCTGTGCAGGGTGCTATACAGGTCCAGGGGAGTGGAATCCTTGGGAACCCGGTCCCTGAAGGTTTAATTACAATGCCTGCCGTGATAGGTGAAGTTTGGGCTTCTGTGGACCAAACAGAGTCCTGCGGCGGGGAACAGGTAAGTGGGGGCCCCCAGGAACTTGATTCTATTGGGGGACCCCCAAGCCTAATTTGTCTTTCTGTCTGTTACCTAACGGTATTCCCGCTAATATCTGTGTATGCCTATAACTACTGGAAAATGTAAAATTTTAATAGTAGTCAAGAAAAAAAAAAAAAAAACAGGACCGCGGTACCTGTGTTAAACCACTAGAGGCCGCTGTGGTCCATTTTTCTTGTCATGTGGATCTTTGG
The DNA here is from genome assembly GCA_029206835.1 of Rana muscosa. Taxonomy (NCBI): domain Eukaryota; kingdom Metazoa; phylum Chordata; class Amphibia; order Anura; family Ranidae; genus Rana; species Rana muscosa. The sequence goes on along the minus strand of CM055127.1, from coordinate 14,651,441 downwards.
TTTTCTCAAGTCAAAAGATCCAGGCAGTTGGTAAGTTTCTCTGTGGGAATCCAGTTCCTCTGCCCTGTTGCTGCGCTTATCCACCGCACAGGCCCTCCGGCAAAAAGGGCCCTGGCTCCTAGTCCCTGCTTGGTTTCAAAAAAGGGCGCCAATGGTGCACGGGCGCGCGCGCGGGCGCGTGCATGCGCCTCCTATGAAAAAAAAAGGGGCAGGGCGGGTGGATGACGCTCGATGCGCGCCGCGGCGCTTCTGCGCATGTGCAGGCGTCCCAGCATGTATAAAAGACACAGTCCAAGTGTCAGCTGGATGCAAACAGAGCTAGCAACAAAACGGTGGCACACAGAGGCGGTTGATGCAGGCATCCCCATAGAAAGGCACTTTAGTGGACACCAGCTGGTATATAGCAGCAACTGTGTTAGACTATTACCAGCAAAATTGGTGTATGACGACGGGAATACCTCAGCTTTGTGCTTAAAGGATATGTCGTCCAGACGCTCCGGAAATAAGTCTTCCAGGAAGCCAAAGGGGTCTCCATCGGGCTCTGAGGATATTGGGCATGCTTGTACTGCACCAATCTCCCCTGAAAATTCAGAGGTCAGTAGCCGTAGGAACCCCGCAGGAGTGCCTGGTGCTGCGGCTGTCCCCAGTCCACCTGCTCCTGTATATATAACAGAGGAGGTTTTATCCTCAACTCTGGGAGGATTGGAAGAGAGATTAACAGCATTGATCGCTGCTTCCCTGTCACAGGGAAAGCGCGTCCGATCTCCGTCTCCTCCTTCAGAGTGCCTGTTAGTGGAGGAACAGCCCCACACAGAGATCGACCTACCTGAAGGGGATCAGGATGAGGTTGATTCAGTTATAGAGGAATCAACAGTGGAAGAACCTTTCTCAGCATCTCAGGCTGAAAGATTATGGGTTCAGTCTCTGACTAACATGGTCCGATCAGCATTTAAAATGCCTCTGGCGGAACCATCAACCACTACGGTTTCCTCGCTGGGGTCGCTGAAAGCTCCCCAGGCTGTCTGTTCCTTCCCAATCCACCCTTTATTGGAAGGGCTTATTTACCAGGATTGGGAGCATCCTGATAAAATATTTACTCCCCCAAGAGATTTCCAGTGATCTATCCCATGGAGGATAAGTTCATAAAAAAAAAAAAAATGGAGGGTCCCTACAGTGGACACAGCCATCTCTTGTGTAAATAAATCACTGACATGTCCAGTAGATAATGTTCCAATGTTCAAAGACCCAATAGATAAAAAATTGGAGTCTTTACTAAAATCTGCTTTCTCTACAGCAAGCATGGTGACACAACCTGCAGTAGCAGCGATTGGAGTCTGCCAAGCAATGAAAGATCAGTTGAAACAAGTCTTAAGGGACTTACCAGATCAGCAGGCTCTTGCCCTAGCTGACCTACCTAGAGCCTTGTGTTGCGGTGGACGCCATAAAGGATACAATCCAACAGGCATCCCGCTTTACGCTGTCTGTAGACATATGCATAGGCTTCTATGGCTCAAAAACTGGTCTGCTGAAGCTCCCTGTAAGAAATTGCTGATTAGCTTCCCATTTCATGGAGAACGCTTATCTGGAGAAGATCTGGACAAATATATCCAGAAAACTTCTGCCGGTAAAAGTACACTTGCCGGTTAAGAATAAGGGTAGAAGTCCTTCTTTTAACCACTTAAGCCCCGGACCATTTCGGGCCATTAGGACCAGGCCTGTTTTTGGGATTCGGCACTGCGCTGCTTTAACTGTAAATTGTGCGGACATGCAATGTTGTACCCAAATGAAATTTGCGTCCTTTTCTTGCCACAAATAGAGCTTTCTTTTAATGGTATTTGATTGCCTCTGCGATTTTTATTTTTTGCGATATAAACAGAAAAAGACCGAAAATTTTGAAAAAAAATGATATTTTCTAATTTTTGTTATAAGAAAAATCGAATAAACTCAATTTTAGTCATACATTTAGGCCAAAATGTATTCAGCCACATGTCTTTAGTAAAAAAAATGTCAATAAGCGTATATTTATTGGTTTGCGCAAAAGTTATAGCGTTTACAAACTAGGGTACATTTTCTGAAATTTACACAGCTTTAAATTTATGACTGCCTACCTCATTTCTTGAGGTGCTAAAATGGCAGGGCAGTACAAAACCCCCCCAAATGACCCCATTTTGGAAAGTAGACACCCCAAGGAAATTGCTGAGAGGCATGTTGAGCCCATTGAATATTTTTTTTTTTGTCCCAAGTGATTGAATAATGACAAAAAAAAAAATACAAAAAGTTGTCACTAAATGATATATTGCTCACACATGCCATGGTTATATGTGGAATTGCACCCCAAAATACATTCTGCTGCTTCTCCTGAGTACGGGGATACCACATGTGTGGGACTTTTTAGGAGCCTAGCCACGTACGGGACCCCGGAAACCAAGCACCGCCTTCAGGATTTCTAAGGGCGCAAATTTTTGATTTCACTCCTCACTACCTATCACAGTTTCGAAGGCCATAAAATGCCAAAATAGCACAAAACCCCCCCAAATGACCCCATTTTGGAAAGTAGACACCCCAAGCTATTTACTGAGAGGCATGTTCAGTCCATGGAATATTTTATATTTTGCCACAAGTTGCGGGAATATGACAAACTTTTTTTTTTTTGCACAAAGTTGTCACTAAATGATATATTGCTCACACATGCCATGGGCATATGTGAAATTACACCCCAAAATACATTCTGCTGCTTCTCCTGAGTACAGGGGATACCACATGTGTGGGACTTTTTGGGAGCCTAGCCGCGTACGGGACCCCAAAAACCAAGCACCGCCTTCAAGGTTTCTAAGGGCATAAATTTTTGATTTCACTCCTCACTACCTATCACAGTTTTGAAGGCCATAAAATGCCAAGATGGCACAAAACCCCCCCAAATGACCCCATTTTGGAAAGTAGACACCCCAAGCTATTTGCTGAGAGGCATGTTGACCCCATTGAATATTTTTTTTTTTTGTCCCAAATGATTGAATAATGACAAAAAGAAAAAAAAATGTACAAAAAGTTGTCACTAAATGATATATTGCTCACACATGCCATGGTTATATGTGGAATTGCACCCCAAAATACATTCTGCTGCTTTTCCTGAGTACGGGGATACCACATGTGTGGGACTTTTTGGGAGCCTAGCCGCGTACAGGGCCCCAAAAACCAAGCACCGCCTTCAGGATTTCTAAGGGCGTAAATTTTTGATTTCACTCCTCACTACCTATCACAGTTTCGAAGGCCATAAAATGCCAAAATAGCACAAAACCCCCCCAAATTACCCCATTTTGGAAAGTAGACACCCCAAGCTATTTGCTGAGAGGCATGTTGAGTCCATGGAATATTTTATATTTTGCCACAGGTTGCGGGAATATGACAAACTTTTTTTTTTTGCACAAAGTTGTCACTAAATGATATATTGCTCACACATGCCATGGGCATATGTGAAATTACACCCCAAAATACATTCTGCTGCTTCTCCTGAGTACGGGGATACCACATGTGTGGGACTTTTTGGGAGCCTAGCCGCGTACGGGACCCCAAAAACCAAGCACCGCCTTCAAGGTTTCTAAGGGCATAAATTTTTGATTTCGCTCCTCACTACCTATCACAGTTTTGAAGGCCATAAAATGCCAAGATGGCACAAAACCCCCCCAAATGACCCCATTTTGGAAAGTAGACACCCCAAGCTATTTGCTGAGAGGCATGTTGAGCCCATTGAATATTTTTTTTTTTTGTCCCAAATGATTGAATAATGACAAAAAGAAAAAAAAAATGTACAAAAAGTTGTCACTAAATAATATATTGCTCACACATGCCATGGTTATATGTGAAATTACACCCCAAAATACATTCTGCTGCTTCTCCTGAGTACGGGGATACCACATGTGTGGGACTTTTTGGGAGCCTAGCCGCGTACGGGACCCCAAAAACCAAGCACCGCCTTCAAGGTTTCTAAGGGCATAAATTTTTGATTTCACTCCTCACTACCTATCACAGTTTTGAAGGCCATAAAATGTCAAAATAGCCCAAAACCCCCACAAATGACCCCATTTTGGAAAGTAGACACCCCAAGCTATTTGCTGAGAGGCATGGTGAGTATTTTACAGCTCTCATTTGTTTTTGAAAATTAAGAAAGACATTTTTTTTTCTTTTTTTTTTTCTTTTTTTACATTTTCAAAACTTTGTGACAAAAAGCGAGATCTGCAAAATACTCAACATACCTCTCAGCAAATAGCTTGGGGTGTCTACTTTCCAAAATGGGGTCATTTGGGGGGGTTTTGTGCCATCTGGGCATTCCATGGCCTCCGAAACTGTGATAGGCAGTGAGGAGTGAAATCAAAAATTTACACCCATAGAAATCCTGAAGGCGGTGCTTGGATTTTGGGGTCCCGTACGCGACTAGGCTCCCAAAAAGTCCCACACATGTGGTATCCCCGTACTCAGGAGAAGCAACAGAATGTATTTTGGGGTGTAATTCCACATATGCCCATGGCATGTTTGAGCAATATATAATTTAGTGACAACTTTTTGTACATTTTTTTTTTTTTGGTCATTATTCAATCACTTGGGACAAAAAAAAAAAATATTCAATGGGCTCAACATGCCTCTCAGCAAATAGCTTGAGGTGTCTACTTTACAAAATGGGGTCATTTGGGGGGGTTTTGAACTGTCCTGGCATTTTATGCACAACATTAGGAAGCTTATGTCACACATCATCCACTCTTCTAACCACTTGAAGACAAAGCCCTTTCTGACACTTTTTGTTTACATGAAAAAAAAAATTTTTTTGCAAGAAAATTATGTTGAACCCCCAAACATTATATATTTTTTTAAAGCAAAGGCCCTACAGATTAAAATAGTGGGTGTTGCATTTTTTTTTTCCACACAGTATTTGCGCAGCGATTTTTCAAACGCATTTTTTGGGGGAAAAACACACTTTTTTTATTTTTAATGCACTAAAAAACACTATATTGCCCAAATGTTTGATGAAATAAAAAAGATGATCATAGGCCGAGTACATGGATACCAAACACGACATGCTTTAAAATTGCGCACAAACGCGTAGCGGCGACAAACTACATTCATTTTTAAAAGCATTTAAAAGCCTTTACAGGTTACCACGTTAGATTTACAGAGGAGGTCTACTGCTAAAATGACTGCCCTCGATCTGACCTTCGCAGTGATACCTCACATGCATGATGCAATTGCTGTTTACATATGACGCTAGACCGACGCTTGCGTTCGCCTTTGCGCAAGAGCAGGGGGGGACAGCGGTGCTTTTTTTTTTTTTTTTTTTTTTTTATTATTTATTTGGCTTTTTTATTTTATTTTTAAACTGTGCCTTCCATATTTTATTTTTTTACCATTTTTATCGTTATCTCAGGGAATGTAAATATCCCCTATGATAGCAATAAGTAGTGACAGGTACTCTTTTTTTGAAAAAAATTGGGGGGTTAGACCCTAGATCTTTCCTCTGCCCTCAAAGCATCTGACCACACCAAGATCGGTGTGATAAAATGCTTTCCCAATTTCCCAATGGCGCTTTTTATATCCGGGGGGGGACATTCCCTCCCACTGCTTGTAAAAGCAGTCTAGAGGCTAATTATCTGCTAGAATTGCTTTTACATGAAAGCCGGCTGCTGGCTGAAAAGAATGATACCAAGATGATACCTAAACCCGCAGGCATCATTCTGGTATAAACATTCAAAGTCCAGCAACATACCAGTACGTTGCTGGTCCTTGTTGGACATGTATTGTAATCTTTTTTTTCATACAGCCTATTGGCTGAATGAAAAAAAGAGATTGATTGGTGGGTATGCCCACCATTAGAATACCTCCCTTCATCCACCCACTTCTAATGATGGGCATATATGCCGAAGCATGGGGGCATCCTCCCGCAAAAAAGTTATGCCGCGTACACACGGTCAAGCCTTCGTCGGAATTTCGACCGTATGTACGCGGCATAAAAGGTTATGCCGCGTACACACGGTCGGACTTTTCCACGGGCAAGCCTCCGTTGGAATTTCGACCGTATATACGCGGCATTAGGAGCAAAATCGCTCCTCCGCCCCTGCTGCCCCCATGCTTCGGCATATATGCTCTTTTTTTTAACTGTGGTGGTGAAATCACCTCCTACAGCGTTGGAGTCACGGCTTTATGTATCGTGGGAGCAAACGCTGTTGCTGTCAAGATAAATAGATCCGCGCTGCAACTGAATGGCGTACCTGCTAAGCAAATGGTGGTTAACATTAAAACAAAGTAACATTACAGTACAACAGTAAGACCTTACCATGCCATACCTGCAAAGCAAATACCAAAACAAAACCTAGTAAAAAATAAAAAAATGTTTTAACGCAACCTGTGCCTAAAATATATATATGCCGAAGCATGGGGGCATCCTCCCGCAAAAAAGTTATGCCGCGTACACACGGTCAAGCCTTCGTCGGAATTTCGACCGTATGTACGCGGCATAAAAGGTTATGCCGCGTACACACGGTCGGACTTTTCCACGGGCAAGCCTCCGTTGGAATTTCAACCGTATATACGCGGCATTAGGAGCAAAATCGCTCCTCCGCCCCTGCTGCCCCCATGCTTCGGCATATATGCTCTTTTTTTTAACTGTGGTGGTGAAATCACCTCCTACAGCGTTGGAGTCACGGCTTTATGTATCGTGGGAGCAAACGCTGTTGCTGTCAAGATAAATAGATCCGCGCTGCAACTGAATGGCGTACCTGCTAAGCAAATGGTGGTTAACATTAAAACAAAGTAACATTACAGTACAACAGTAAGACCTTACCATGCCATACCTGCAAAGCAAATACCAAAACAAAACCTAGTAAAAAATAAAAAAATGTTTTAACGCAACCTGTGCCTAAAATATATATATGCCGAAGCATGGGGGCATCCTCCCGCAAAAAAGTTATGCCGCGTACACACGGTCGGAATTTCGACCGTATGTACGCGGCATTAGGAGCAAAATCGCTCCTCCACCCCTGCTGCCCCCATGCTTCGGCATATATGCTCTTTTTTTAACTGTGGTGGTGAAATCACCTCCTACAGCACTGGAGTCACGGCTTTATGTATCGTGGGAGCAAACGCTGTTGCTGTCAAGATAAATAATTCCGCGCTGCAGTTGAATGGCGCACCTGAAAACAAAAAATTACATACCTGAAAAGCAAGCATGATAAAACATTGCAGAATAGAATACAGTAAAAAAGAGCAGAACAATAGAGAGAAAATAGAGAGAGAGAGAACAATAAAACGACAACTATTTTTTTTTTTTATTTTATATTTTTTTTGTGTTATGTTTTTTACGTTTTTTTTTTCCTTTTTTACACTTTTTTTTGTAACTTTACAACTGTAATGGTTCGGGTCTCTCAAAATGTAATGGCATCTTGGGAGACCCTGTGTAAGTGTGTTCTTGTCTGTGAAATGCTGTACCCTACGCTAAAACTTCACTTTTGAGTGGTAGCGTTCAAAACATTCACCTTGGCAAAGACCAGGCTTGTCAGGACAGAGTGGACAAAAACTACGGGTGTCACGCCTAAATCCGCGCTTGCTACAGACACGACATCTTGTTTGGGGGTGGCTTTGGGTAGGGGTACTCGGGAGGACATACGAATAATGCCTCTCATGCAGCCGGCTTACTGCATTTGGTTGGGGATGGTGAGGTGCAGAACCGCCTGGATACAGGAGTTCTGTGACTATCTCATTCTGGAATTTTAGAAGAGATAACGTCCCGCCTGAAGCTCTGTATAGCACATGAGCGTTCAGCAAAGCCAATTGGAATAATGATAGAGACACTTTTTTGTACCAGCGTCTCGCCTTACGGTCAATTAGATACGGCGCCATCAACTGGTCGTTGAGGTCCACCCCTCCCATATTTTGGTTATATTCGTGGACACAGAGGGGTTTCTCCACAACACCAGTCGCCGTACGAATTTGGACTGTCGTGTCTGCATGAAGGGAGGTAAGAAGGAAAACATTCTTATTGTCCCTCCACTTCATAGCGAGCAAGTTATTACACTTCAAGCAGGCTCTCTCCCCCAGCCTAAGACGGGCATCTACAAGCCGCTGGGGAAAGCCCCGGCGATTAGGTCGCACGGTGCCACATGCTCCAATCTGATGATCAAACAAGTGACTAAACAGTGGCACGCTCGTGTAATAATTGTCCACATACAAGTGGTACCCCTTTCCGAATAAGGGTGACACCAAGTTCCACACTATCTTGCCAGCGCTCCCTATGTAATCCGGGCAGTTGACCGACTCAATCTGACTATCTTTTCCCTCATAAACCGTAAAGTTCACTACATAGCCTGTTGCCCTGTCACAGAACTTGTAGAGCTTGACCCCGTATCTGGCACGCTTGCTGGGAAGGTACTGCTTGAAAGACAAGCGGCCAGAAAATTTAATCAGGGACTCATCAACGCAGACAACTTGATCGGGAGTAAACAAGGCTGCAAAACGTTCGTTGAAGTGGTTTATGAGGGGCCGAATTTTATAGAGCCGGTCGTATTCAGGGTCCCCACGTGGACGACAAAGTTCATTGTCGTTGAAGTGCATGAACCGCAAAATCTGCTCGTATCGTGCCCTGGACATGGAGGCAGAGAACACGGGCATGTGGTCAATTGGGTGCGTGGACCAATAAGCACGCAATGACGGAAATTTATGTGTGCCCATGTTGAGGGAAAGGCCCAGAAAGGTCTTAAATTCGGAAACCGTAATTGGTTTCCAATTTCTGGCAATTTTAGGCAACTGGGGGTTAGCGGCGATAAATTGACCAGCATATAAATTACTCTGGTCCACAATAGATCTATAGAGATCTTCCGTGAAAAACAGCGAATAAAAATCAATTGGAATAAAATCAGCTGTTTCCACCTGAATACCGGGTTGGGCAGTGAATGGGGGAAGTACGGGTTCTGCAGAAGTGGTGGGGACCCAATCAGGATAGGCGAATTCTGCAGGAAGGGCAGTATGGGCACGACGGGCCTGCCTTTGTCTTCTTGGTGGCAGCGGGACACTACTTGTGCTTGCCACCTCGCCAGCTTGAACTGCACTTATGGGACTCGCCACGTCACCAAGTGTTACTGCAGTGCTGGATGTACGTCCAGGCTGTACTAGGCCGCTGGTGCTTGCCAGTTCACCAGAAGGAATAGCGGCGCTAGTACTACTCTGCTCCATGATACGAGAGACCTGCGGTTCTTGCTCCTCAACAACCTCAGAAGATCGGGATCGGGTACACCTGACCTTAGCAGGGACCTCAACTTCGTCGTCAGAGCTATCTGACGTGGGGCCGCTGACGTCACTGTCTTCTACGGGAAGATATTCTGAGCCTGAATCTGACAGATACGTGACCTCCTCTTCACTATCTGTCATGCTCAGAATCTCGTAGGCCTCTTTACTAGTGTACCTTCGTCTTGCCATTTTGGGCTCTAAATTTAGGGGTACACTAGTAAGATTCACAGGAAAAAAAGCACCTGACTGTCGTCAGCAAATATATCAAACGCTACAAAAAAACTGTTAGCGATCGCAGGGATCAGGCCTGTCTCTGCGAACGCTGCAGTTATGTGTGTTGTGTTTGGTAAGTGACAGTGATCGATCGATACTGCACTTGGGTGGGCTGGGCTGGGCTGGGCGGAGGGGCTAAACGCAGGCGCTAGCAGGTATCTGGGCTGATCCCGCTAACACTGCGTTTTTGGGAACCCTAAACCGCTGGGGATGCTAGTATAGACCTGATCAGATACTATACCACTAAGGGGGGTGTATGCTTTGCGCGTGGGTGTTAGCGTTACTGGCACTAACCTAACACTGCCTGGGGCGACGCAGACCCTCTCTGGCGCTAAAACCTAATTGATCTCACCCGCCGGGCGATCAGGGGGGTTAAACCTTTATTGGGTTATATACGGCGGGTGCCCTGATGCTATAAAAAGCAAACTAATCAACCAGTGTCACCCGTAACCTTTATATGGTGATCACTGGTGAAAGGGTTAACTAGGGGCAATCAGGGGGTTAAAACCTTTATTAGGTTAAATATGGGGGTACCTGACACTAATAAAAACCTGCGGCGAACCTAAAAAAAAATAACTGCCTATCTAAAACACCAGCGACACGAATACAGCGATCGGAAAAACAATCGCTTAGTGACGCTGAAGTTAGGGGGTGAAAGGGTTACCTGGGGGGTGATCAAGGGGTTAAACCTTTATTAGGGGGGGGTTAGGGGGCTACCCTGGACCTAAAGGGGCCTAATCCTAACTGCCCTGCAACTTTTTACTATCACAGATGACACTAAAAGCAGTGATCAGTAAAATAAATGATCACTGCAATCAGTGACACTGTGATTGGGGGCTTTGGGGTGACCTGGGGGGTGATCTGGGGGTGACTGGGGGGTGATTTGTGTGCCTATGTGTACCTACATGTCAGTGGACTGTTGGAGCACTAACCTCTGTCTTCACTCCTCGGCGCCGGGAACGAAAAGACCGCGGCGAGGGAGATGACATCACTTCCTCCAGCCTCTGTTTACATTTCAGGCAGGAGGAAGCAATTTCATTGGCCGGGAGCGATTGCGAGGGGGGGGGCGGAATCGAGCGGCCGCCCCCTCATGCCTGATCGCTCCCGAACACTTAACGGCCGCTCACTGCAGTGAAGGGGGGTCCGGATGGACCCCCCAACTGCACAAAGGCGATCACGTAGATCTACGTGATTCTGCCTGTCCGTGCTATTCTGCCGACGTAAATCGGCGGTGGGCGGTCGTTAAGTGGTTAAGAGGCCTACTTCTCCAGTCCCTGGCACATCGGCTGTGAAACAGTTCCGACGGCCTCCGCGGTCAAATCCAGGGGGCAGAAATCAGGGACAATCACAGGGTAACAAGAAACCCTGGGTCAAGAGAGGTACAAAACCTCCCCCAAGTCATGAAGGGTTGCCCCCACTCAGTCGGGTGAGGGGAAGACTTCAGTTGTTCACAGAGACCTGGCGGGACACCATCAGAGACAGATGGGTGATCTTCGCAGTAAGCCTGGGATACAGGCTGGAGTTAAAAGACATTCCTCCTGCCCATTTTATAAGGTCAAACGTGCCAAGCGATTCCCCAGAAGAGTGGATCCCTCCTTCTGGCACTAGAACAACTATGGCTCCAAGGGTAATCATGAATAGTGATGAGCCGAACACCCCCGGGTTCGGTTCGCACCAGAACCCGCGAACGGACCGAAAGTTCGTACGAACATTAGAACCCTATTAAATACAATGGATGCGAACGTTCGAATTCTAAAGTGCTAATTATAACAACTATTATGCATGTTATTGTCCTAAAAAGGGTTTGGGAACCCGGGTTGTGCACCAGGGGACATGTATCAATGCAAAAAGAAGTTTTAAAAACGGTCGTTTTTCGGGAGCAGTCATTTTAATGATGCATAAAGTGAAAAAAAAAAAGTCAAATATTCCTTTAAATATCGTACCTGGGGGGTGTCTAAAGTATGCCTGTGAAGTGCCACGTGTTTCCCGTGTTTAGAACTGTCCCTGCACAAAATGACACTTCTAAAGGAAAAAAAAGCCATTTAAAACTGCTTGCGGCTTTAATGTAATGTCTGGTCCCGGTAATATGGATGAAAATCTTTAAGAAAAATGGCATAGCTACCCCATGACCCCCCCCCCTACCCCAGCCCATTACCAGCCCCTTTGGGTCTTGTATGGATATTAAGGGGAACCCCGCACATAAAATAAAAAAGGCCCTATATACTCTGAACAGCCGTATACAGGCGGTGCATACAAGACAGGGACTGTAGGTTTGTTCTTATGTAGAATCTGTTTGTAATTTTGAACAGGTACATTGTTTAAGTGTAGCTCCAGCCCAAAAATCTATTTTTAAACTTTTTGGAAAACATAGGTAAGGGTTATCACCCCTGTAACATTTGTTTTGCTGTCTGTGCCCCTGTTCAGAACATTTCACCTCACTTTCCGTCCCAATGACAACTGTTTTTGAAATGTGGTGTTTTTCTTGAAACAAGGATTGCTGATAAAGCATCAGTACAGAGGAGACACCTTTCTCCCATATTAATTCTTACAGGAGAGAATTTTCCTTCCAAGGGGTAGATTTCCTCTCACTTCCTGTTGTCTTCTTGCGTTTGCAAGTAGGAGTCGTTTGTAAGTTGGATGTTTGAAAGTAGGGACCTGCCGTATATACTCTGCAGAAATAGGCCCCTTAGTTGTTGGTGTTGGCACAACACTGTAAGCACTCACAGTTACTCTTGGTTGGTGCTGGAACGCCCTGCTGTCAACTATTATATCAGGAATTTTAATTACATATAATTGTTGAACAGTGGTAGTAAAAATTGGGACTTTGATGGTGGTGCTGGTGCCACAACACTGTAAGCCCTGACAGTTACTCTTGGTGGGTGCAGCAATGGGCCCTGCTGTGAATTATTAGATCAAGAATTGTAATTGCATGCCCCTGTTGAACAGGGGCTGAAAAATTGGGCCTTTCGTGGTGGTGGTGGTGGTGGTGGTGTTGCCACAACACTGTAAGCCCTCAGAGTTACTCTTGGTGGGTGCAGGAATGGGCCCTGCTGTGAATTATTAGATCAAGAATTGTAATTACATGCCCCTTTTGAACAGGGGCTGAAAAATTGGGCCTTTCGTGGTGGTGGCGTTGCCACAACACTGTAAGCCCTCAGAGTTACTCTTGGTGGGTGCAGGAATGGGCCCTGCTGTGAATTATTAGATCAAGAATTGTAATTGCATGCCCCTGTTGAACAGGGGCTGAAAAATTGGGCCTTTCGTGGTGGTGGTGGTGGTGGTGGTGTTGCCACAACACTGTAAGCCCTCAGAGTTACTCTTGGTGGGTGCAGGAATGGGCCCTGCTGTGAATTATTAGATCAAGAATTGTAATTACATGCCCCTTTTGAACAGGGGCTGAAAAATTGGGCCTTTCGTGGTGGTGGTGGTGGTGGCGTTGCCACAACACTGTAAGCCCTCAGAGTTACTCTTGGTGGGTGCAGGAATGGGCCCTGCTGTGAATTATTAGATCAAGAATTGTAATTGCATGCCCCTGTTGAACAGGGGCTGAAAAATTGGGCCTTAGGCACTGGTGGCACAACACTACAACCCCTCACAGATACTGTACTTGGAGCACAGCAATGAGCCCTGTTGCAAAGTATTGCTAAAAAAATTGTAATTACACGCCCCTGTAAAACAGGGGCTGAAAAATTGGGCCTTAGCCACTGGTGGCGGCACCCATAAACAAAAATGATCTTCCAAGCTATCATCATCAATCGTATCATTGAGGACTCGGAGGAGGAGGATAGCCAGTCAACATAACAGCACAGGCACTCAGCATCAGCATCAGTCTTGAAGGGATGTGACATGTTAAAATCAATTAGTCTGTTATATCAGCATCAGGTGTGTGGTAGCTGGTGGTGATCCAAGACTGGTTCGTCTTGATGAAAGTCAGTCGATCAACCGAGTCGGTGGACAGGCGCACCCTGTGATCCGTGACAAATCCTCCAGCAGCACTGAATGTGCGTTCCGAAAGAACGCTGGATGCAGGACAGGCCAGTAGCTCAATTGCATACTGTGCAAGCTCTGGCCAGTGATCCATCCTCAAGACCCAGTAAGCCAGAGGATTTTCGGTGGGGAAGGTGTCCAAGTCTGACCTTGCCCCTAGATATTCCTGCACCATGTTTATCAGACGCTGGCGATGGTTGCTGGAACCGATCATACTTTGGGGCTGCGGACTAAAGAATTGTCTGAACGCATCGGTCAGACGGCCACCTTCCCCACCGCTCCTTCTTTGACTGGCCGAAGCCTCAGCAACTCGTTGTCCAGGACCAGGAGTTTGTAACCTCCCAGTCTCTGGGAACGCGTTGCACAGACCTTTCTGCAAGGCCTCCCGGAGTTGTCTCATCCTCTGCTCCCTCTGCGACGGTAACATAAGGTCCGCAACCTTACCCTTGTACCGTGGATCAAGGAGAGTGGCCAGCCAGTAATGGTCCCTCTCCTTGATCCGAAGAATACGAGGATCCTTCCGCAGACTTTGCAGGATCAGGGAGGCCATGCAGCGTAGGTTTGCTGAGGCATTCGCTCCGGAGTCCTCTGGGTCACTAAGGACGACATGATCCGCAGCCACCTCCTCCCAGCCACGTACAAGTCCACTGGTTTCTTAGGACTGTAAATCATCCCTAAAAGACTGCTGCTGATGATGCTGAGTGCCAGCCTCCACCTCCATGCTGACACAATCCTCCTCCTCCTCCTCCTCCTCCTCCTCCTCCTCTTCCTGTACGATGGGTGGGACAGAAGGAACACTGTCTGGGTAAAGGGGGCCTTGAGAGGCAAGGAAGTCCTCCTCTTCCTGCCTCTGTTCTGCCTCAAGTGCCCTGTCCATTATTCCACGCAGCGTGTGCTCCAACAGGTGGACAAGAGGTACAGTGTCACTGATGCATGCACTGTCACTGCTCACCATCCTCGTGGCCTCCTCAAATGGTGCCAGGACAGTGCATGCATCCCTGATCATGCCCCACTGGCGTGGAGAAAAAAAAACAAGCTCCCCTGACCCTGTCCTGGTGCCGTAGTCGCACAGGTACTCATTGATGGCCCTCTGCTGCGTGTGCAGCCACTGCAGCATGGCCAACGTTGAGTTCCACCTGGTGGGCATGTCACATATAAGGCGGTTCTTGGGCAGGTTCAACTCCTTTTGCAGCTCAGCCAGGCGAGCACTGGCATTATAAGATCTGCGGAAATGCACACAGACTTTCCTGGCCTGCCTCAGGACATCCTGTAAGCCCGGGTACCTGCCCAAGAACCGCTGCACCACCAGGTTAAGGACGTGAGCCACACAGGGCACATGGGTCAGTTGTCCCTGTCGGAGGGCGGAGAGGAGGTTGGTGCCATTGTCGCAAACCACCATTCCTGGCTTAAGGTGGCGTGGCGTCAACCACCTCTCGGCCTGGCCCTGCAGAGCAGACAGGACCTCTGCCCCAGTGTGGCTTCTGTCCCCCAAACACACCAGCGCAAGCACGGCATGGCATCTTTTTGCCTGCGTACTTGCGTAGCCCCTTGAACGGCTACGGAGCACCGCTGGTTCATAGGACAAACCACAGGAAGAGGCCATGGAGGAAGAAGAAGAGGAGGGGGTGGAGGAGAGAGGTGTGTCACAACCAGTAGTAGCATTTTGGAGGCATGGCGGCGGAACAACCTCCAACACTACTGCACCTTGTCCTGCATCCTTCCCAGCTGCCAAAAGAGTGACCCAATGGGCCGTGAAAGAAAGGTAACGTCCCTGTCCATGCCTGCTGGACCATGAGTCAGCGGTAATATGCACCTTACCGCTGACCGCCCTGTCCAGCGAGGCCAAGACATTGCCTTCCACATGCCGGTAGAGAGCCGGAATAGCCTTCCGTGAGAAAAAGTGGCGTTTGGGAACCTGCCACTGAGGAACCGCACATTGCACAAACTCACGGAAGGGGGCCGAGTCTACCAACTGAAAAGGCAGCAGTTGAAGCGCTAGCAATTTAGCCAAGCTAGCATTCAACCGCTGGGCATGTGGATGGCTCGGAGTGAACTTCTTTCGACGGTCCAGCAGCTGGGGCAGGGAAATTTGCCTGCTAGAATCGGACGTCGGTGTACTGCTAGCAGAGTGGCCGCAAGTACTTGGCTGTGACACACCTAATTCTACACCTTCATTCCTCTCAGTGCATGTTTCAGAGAGGACTGAAGTTATAGTGGGGTTGGAGATCCCAGCTGATGCGGTGCAAGGAGAGGTCCGCTTTGTTCTTTGGTGTGGGTCTTTGAGGTAGGCTTGCCAACGAGCTGCATGGCAGGTCAACATATGTCTGGTCAGGCATGTGGTACCCAAGCGGCTGATGTTTTGGCCACGCGATATACGCTTGAGACATATGTTGCAAACAGCAGCTGTGCGATCTGATGCACTAGCCTCAAAAAAGGCCCACACCAAAGAACTTTTTGAATGACGGGCAGAGGCAGCGCCCTGCACAGGCGGAGCTCTGCGGTGTGATTCCGTCGGTGTACTGCCCTTACGCTGGCCACCAAAGGGCATCCTGCCTCGTTGGAGATGTGCCTCCTCCTCATCCTCCTCCTCCTCCTCTCTCCTATTAGGCACCCACGTGGAGTCAGTGACCTCATCATCCCCTCCCTCCTCATCACTGGAGCCAATCTGGCAGTATGCTGCAGCTGCTGGAACATGACTGCCAGATTGGTGTCCTTCTTGAGCATCCCCTCTGTCTGCTCTCACGCTACTGCCTTCCTGTAGCTGGGTTTCATCATCAGACCCTTCGAAACGCTGGGCATCCTCCTGGAGCATGTACCCAACACTGTGCTCAAACAGTTCGGGGGTCTCCTCAGGAGGAGGACATGGTGGGTCTAGGGAAGGAGTGACTGATGATGAGTCTGACATTGATACCAGGGAAGAGGACGCTTTGGCAGCTGCTTTGCCAGTACCCTGAGCCTGGGTGAGAGAGGATGAGGAGGAGGAGGAGGGCTTGGTCATCCACTCTACCAAGTCTTCGGCATGATGTGGCTCAACATGTCCAGCTGCCGAAAAGAAGGACAAGCGTGTCCCATGGCCATGTGCTGATGACAATGCACCGCGTCCACGACCAGCACTGTTGCCCCCAGACACAGAGCCTGCTTGCCCTCTTTTATTGCCTCCTGACTGTCTGCCTCTCCTTGTTTGCCTTCCAGACATTCTAATAGATGGCCTGCAGGGAGATGGGAAAAAAGCAATAAGGGCTACCTTCAGGTGTCCTTCTCTGTCCCTTTACTTAAGGATTTCTAAATATGGTTGAGGATGATTGCTTTTGCACAGAATAGCACAACGACAATTTCCCTGACTGTCCAAAAAACAAGGATTTCAAAGATGGTTGATGAGGAATGCTTTAGCACACTATAGCACAAGGAGAATTTCCCTCACTGTCCTTCCCTGTCCCTAGAAACAAGGATTCGCACAGTAAAACACACTGACACTCTCCCTACCTATAGTTTTCTGTCCCTAGAAAAAATGTTTTTTTTAAAGCACACTATAGCACAAGGAGAATTTCCCTCACTGTCCTTCCCTGTCCCTAGAAACAAGGATTCGCACAGTAAAACACACTGACACTCTCCCTACCTATAGTTTTCTGTCCCTAGAAAAAATGTTTTTTTAAAGCACACTATAGCACAAGGAGAATTCCCTCACTGTCCTTCCCTGTCCCTAGAAACAAGGATTCGCACAGTAAAACACACTGACACTCTCCCTACCTATAGTTTTCTGTCCCTAGAAAAAATGTTTTTTTAAAGCACACTATAGCACAAGGAGAATTCCCTCACTGTCCTTCCCTGTCCCTAGAAACAAGGATTCGCACAGTAAAACACACTGACACTCTCCCTACCTATAGTTTTCTGTCCCTAGAAAAAATGTTTTTTTAAAGCACACTATAGCACAAGGAGAATTCCCTCACTGTCCTTCCCTGTCCCTAGAAACAAGGATTCGCACAGTAAAACACACTGACACTCTCCCTACCTATAGTTTTCTGTCCCTAGAAAAAATGTTTTTTTAAAGCACACTATAGCACAAGGAGAATTCCCTCACTGTCCTTCCCTGTCCCTAGAAACAAGGATTCGCACAGTAAAACACACTGACACTCTCCCTACCTATAGTTTTCTGTCCCTAGAAAAAATGTTTTTTTAAAGCACACTATAGCACAAGGAGAATTCCCTCACTGTCCTTCCCTGTCCCTAGAAACAAGGATTCGCACAGTAAAACACACTGACACTCTCCCTACCTATAGTTTTCTGTCCCTAGAAAAAATGTTTTTTTAAAGCACACTATAGCACAAGGAGAATTCCCTCACTGTCCTTCCCTGTCCCTAGAAACAAGGATTCGCACAGTAAAACACACTGACACTCTCCCTACCTATAGTTTTCTGTCCCTAGAAAAAATGTTTTTTTAAAGCACACTATAGCACAAGGAGAATTCCCTCACTGTCCTTCCCTGTCCCTAGAAACAAGGATTCGCACAGTAAAACACACTGACACTCTCCCTACCTATAGTTTTCTGTCCCTAGAAAAAATGTTTTTTTAAAGCACACTATAGCACAAGGAGAATTCCCTCACTGTCCTTCCCTGTCCCTAGAAACAAGGATTCGCACAGTAAAACACACTGACACTCTCCCTACCTATAGTTTTCTGTCCCTAGAAAAAATGTTTTTTTAAAGCACACTATAGCACAAGGAGAATTTCCCTCACTGTCCTTCCCTGTACCTAGAAACAAGGATTCGCACAGTAAAACACACTGACACTCTCCCTACCTATAGTTTTCTGTCCCTAGAAAAAATGTTTTTTTAAAGCACACTATAGCACAAGGAGAATTCCCTCACTGTCCTTCCCTGTCCCTAGGAACAAGGATTTGCACAGTAAAACACACTGACACTCTCCCTACCTATAGTTTTCTGTCCCTAGAAAAAATGTTTTTTTAAAGCACACTATAGCACAAGGAGAATTCCCTCACTGTCCTTCCCTGTCCCTAGAAACAAGGATTCGCACAGTAAAACACACTGACACTCTCCCTACCTATAGTTTTCTGTCCCTAGAAAAAATGTTTTTTTAAAGCACACTATAGCACAAGGAGAATTCCCTCACTGTCCTTCCCTGTCCCTAGAAACAAGGATTCGCACAGTAAAACACACTGACACTCTCCCTACCTATAGTTTTCTGTCCCTAGAAAAAATGTTTTTTTAAAGCACACTATAGCACAAGGAGAATTCCCTCACTGTCCTTCCCTGTCCCTAGAAACAAGGATTCGCACAGTAAAACACACTGACACTCTCCCTACCTATAGTTTTCTGTCCCTAGAAAAAATGTTTTTTTAAAGCACACTATAGCACAAGGAGAATTCCCTCACTGTCCTTCCCTGTCCCTAGAAACAAGGATTCGCACAGTAAAACACACTGACACTCTCCCTACTGTGAGGGGGTTGGCTCGGCAGCGGGTGTGTGTGACCCCCGAGATGGGCTCCCCACACAAAAACAGGCCCAGCAAACCGAGGTTGTGGTTTTCAAAATCAAAAAGGTGCGGTTTATTTTCTATTTACAGTGACAAAACACAGCAAAGAAAAAGAAACATAAACAAAATAAATCCTGGTCAACTTGACCTCTGACTAAACATACAGGTTTCCTAACTAACAACTGGGATCAGCCTAGTGCTGTCCTAGTCCCTAAGTCCCTGGTTTTAAATGTCCAAGCAAATAGCCACACAGGCTTTGTCTCACCGCACAGGGGTTCACTCTCCCTAGACAGTCCACACAGGTCTGGTTCCAGGCATGAGCTAACATCTAATGAAGCTGGGAGTTCTTATAGAGGCCTAAATGAGCTGACAAGCTTCAGCTGGTCTCATCAACTCTCTGTCTGCACGACGCCCCACACTCTCCCTAGAGGTATGAGTCATCCATGAGCCCACTAGCCTTATACAACTCTCCACCTAGTTGTATAAGTCGGCGTAAAGCCTGAATCTGGGCGAAATATATCTACCCCCCTGGATGCAACCAGGTGACTTTACCTTCCTGCTGTCACATACCCCCCCCTCTTGTTTTAACCTCGGGGTTGGAACACCAGCAATCAGGCATTCATGTACTCGAGACAAAGCATCCACATTCCCCATTTGAACGCCAGGGCGATGCTTTACTGTGAAGTTGAATTCCTGGAGGGCCAGGAACCACCTATTCACTCTTCTATTTGTTTCCTTGTTTTGAGCCATCCACTTTAACGGAGCGTGATCCGTAACCAAGTCAAAGTGCCTACCTAGCAGGTAGTACCGAAGGGAATCTAGAGCCCACTTCACCGCTAAACACTCCTTTTCAACGGTGGCGTAATTTACCTCATGGGACTTCAACTTCCTGCTGAGGTAAATGACTGGGTGCTCTTCCCCGTTCCAGACCTGGGACAATACTGCTCCTAACCCCACATCTGAAGCATCACTTTGTACGACAAAGTCTTTAGAGAAGTCGGGTGAGTACAACACTGGCTGGCTACATAAGGCTTGTTTCAAGAATTGGAATGCTGCCTCAGCCTCGGGGGTCCATTTAATCATGACCGACCCTTTCCCCTTCGTCAGGTTGGTTAGGGGCACAGCCTTAGAAGCAAAGTGGGGAATGAATCGCCGATAATACCCAGCGATTCCCAGAAAGGCTCGTACCTGCTTCTTGCTGTTGGGACGTGGCCAACTCTGGATGGCCTCGACTTTGTTGAGTTGGGGTTTTATTACTCCCCTCCCAATGGTGTACCCAAGATATTTGGCCTCCTCCTGCCCAATGGTACACTTCTTGGGGTTAGCCGTAAACCCCGCTTCCCGAACAGAGTCCAGGACTGCTTGCACTTTTGGCAGATGTGAGGCCCAATCTGTGCTATGGACAATTACGTCATCCAGGTAAGCCGCAGCATACTTCCGATGGGGCCTCAGCATCTGGTCCATTTTCCGCTGGAATGTGGCCGGCGCATTCTGTAACCCGAACGGCATTCTTTTATATTGGAACGCCCCGTCTGGGGTTACAAATGCGGTTTTCTCTTTGGCCGACTTGGCCAGGGGGATTTGCCAATACCCTTTTGTGAGGTCAAGAGTCGTCATGTATCGGGCTGTTCCCAGCCGGTCGATCAACTCATCTATACGTGGCATGGGGTAGGTGTCAAATTTTGTAACTTTGTTCAACTGACGAAAATCGTTACAAAATCGCCAGCTCCCATCCGGTTTAGGCACCAACACAATGGGACTAGACCAATCACTTTGGGACTCCTCTATCACCCCTAAGTTCAGTATTTTCTGTACTTCCTCCCGTATTGCCTCCCGTCGGGCCTCTGGGATCCGATAGGGTTTTAACTTCACCCTTTCACCGGGCGGGGTAATGATGTCATGCTCTACCCCAGATGTTTGTCCCGGCAGCTCAGAGAATACCTCCTTGTTGCGAAGCACAAACTCCTTAACCTCCTGTTGTTGGGGTTGTGACAAGGTGGCTGCTATTCCAACCTCAGGAATCACGCAACCAGTTTGAGCTGGTGACCAAGTGTCTGCGACTAGGGACTCTCTATCCCTCCAGGCTTTCAACAGATTAACGTGATAGATCTGTTCGGGCTTTCGCCTTCCTGGTTGTCTGACCTTGTAATTCACTTCGCTCACTTTTTCCATTATCTCGTAGGGGCCTTGCCATTTGGCAAGGAATTTACTTTCAACCGTAGGGACAAGTACCAGTATCCTATCCCCCGGGGAAAAGGTACGGGTCTTGGCTCCACGGTTGTACACTCTCTGCTGTGCTAACTGCGCTTGGGCCAAATGTTCCTTCACGATGGGCATTACCTGTGCAATTCGGTCTTGCATCAGGGCGACATGCTCAATCACACTCCTGTGGGGAGAACTCTCACTTTCCCAAGTTTCCTTGGCAATATCCAACAGCCCTCTTGGGTGTCTCCCATACAGTAACTCAAAGGGGGAGAATCCCGTAGAGGATTGGGGCACCTCCCTAATAGCAAACATCAGATAAGGAAGTAGACAGTCCCAATCCTTTCCATCTCTATCCACCACTTTCTTCAACATTTGTTTTAGGGTTTTGTTGAATCTTTCAACCAGCCCATCGGTTTGGGGGTGATACACAGATGTACGTAATTGCGTCACTTTGAACAATTTACACAGCTCCTTCATAACCCGGGACATAAAGGGTGTACCTTGGTCCGTAAGCAGTTCTTTACAAATACCCACCCGGCTAAACACAAGAGATAGCTCTTTGGCTATGGTTTTGGCCGAGGTATTTCGGAGAGGGATCGCTTCTGGATAACGGGTGGCATAGTCCATTATAACTAATATGTACTGGTGCCCCCTAGCGGACTTGATTATAGGACCTACCAAATCCATGGCGATCCTCTCAAACGGGACCTCAATGATGGGTAGAGGGACCAGCGGGCTACGGAAATGTGGCATCGGGGCCGACCTCTGACACACAGGGCAGGAGGAACAATAATTTTCTATGTCCTTCATCACCCCCGGCCAATAGAATCTCTGTAATACCCTCTCTCGGGTTTTCTCTGTCCCCAGATGACCTCCAAGAATGTGCCCATGGGCCAACTCCAACACCAACTTCCTGTAAGGTTTGGGCACCACAAGCTGCTCAACGGTTTCTTCTGCCCTTTTTGCCACCCGATACAGTAGGTCCTTCTCTACGCTGAAGTATGGGTAAGTGCAGGTCTTATCTGGGTTCACTAACTCGCCATCTATTTTCACTACGTTTTCCCGTGCCTTTATTAGGGCGGGGTCTTTCAACTGTTCTGTGGCAAAGTTTTCCCTGTGAACCTCAAGATCAGAAAACTCCACAGACGGTAGGTTTTCGTCTGAGGAGGTGGGCTCCTCTCCAGTTTCTTGAGTCTCCCCTGCCAATACTGATAAGGGAAATTCCGGAGAGTCCTCACCACTCTCAGGGGAGTTCTGGCTATCACATTCCTGGTACATAGGGGCACCAGTGGGGGGCTCAGGATCATCCCACAGTTCCCAGAACTTCGGAAAATCCCTTCCCACAATGGCGTCATGTGGTAACTGAGATACTAAGCCCACTGGATGAGAGAGGGTACCTTTGGGGGTCTCGAAACACACTGTAGTCACTGGATACTCTCGGGTGTCCCCATGCACACAAATAACAGCTACCTTGCTATTCCCAGAGACCTCTGTTTTAACTAACTCAGCCTTTATCAGGGTCACAAGGCTACCTGAATCCAGCAATACCACAACATTTCTACCATTAACACACATTTTGCATAAATGTTTCTCAGTTCCTCGAATGGCAGTGCATGCGACTGTCACACACAGCGACTGACGTCTGCCCGTCAGAAAGTCACACTGCATGGGTTCCTCCACAACCGGGCAATTGGCTGCAATATGTCCCGCTTGCCGGCAGCGGTAGCAAACGATCCTTCTTGCGGCCTCTTGAGCCGCTGATTTCCCAGGCTGTTCTCGCCAAACTTGGGGTAGAGCTCCCACCCTCTCACTCTCTCCACCCTCACCCCTTGGAATCCTCTTATCCGCCCCTGGGGATGGTCTGGTCTTAGGGTGGAAAGTCCGAGTGTCTCTGGAAGAGGCCGTCAGGTTCTCTGTAGCCAAGTATTTCTCCACACGATCCACAAGACCATCGGCCGTCTCTGGGTCTCCATGGCTTACCCACTTTTGGATGGCAGTAGGAAGAGCTCTCAAAAACCGATCCATTACAACACGTTCCACAATCTTTGGTGCGGACAAAGTCTCTGGCTGTAGCCACTTTCTGCTCAGGTGAATGAGATCATACATTTGAGACCTGGGGGGTTTTCCAAGCTGGAAAGTCCAGTTATGCACACGCTGAGCCCGGACAGCCTGGGTGACACCCAGCCTTGCCAATATTTCAGCTTTTAGCATCACATAGTCTTTTGCTTGGTTAGGCTCTAGGTCATAGTAAGCTTTCTGCGATTCACCAGTTAACAGAGGAGCCACCAGTCCAGCCCACTGCTCCTCAGGCCACTTTTCTCTTTCAGCGGTCCTTTCAAATGTGGTCAAAAATACCTCTGGATCATCCTCTCCAGTCATTTTTGTCAATAAACGACTCACCCCAAAGGACGCGGTATTAGTGGGACGGCTTTCCTCACTGGTCTGCGGACGTTGCTGCATTACTGCTTCCATCTGTTGTTGTAGTCTCTGCTCTTGCTTCTGCAACAGGTCTATGAAGCGGGCCTCAGATTGCTGCTGGGCTCGTTGCTGAGCCTCCAGACTCTGTTGCAAAGTTGCGTTTGTCTGCTGCTGGGCTGCAAGGCTCCTTTGCAAACCTGCATTTGTCTGCTGTTGATTGGCATTTGCTAGAGCCAGCTGCTTCAGTATCTCCTCCATGCTGGCTTAAAAAAAACTGCCACTGGTTCTCCACCAACTGTGAGGGGGTTGGCTCGGCAGCGGGTGTGTGAGACCCCCGAGATGGGCTCCCCACACAAAAACAGGCCCAGCAAACGGAGGTTGTGGTTTTCAAAATCAAAAAGGTGCGGTTTATTTTCTATTTACAGTGACAAAACACAGCAAAGAAAAAGAAACATAAACAAAATAAATCCTGGTCAACTTGACCTCTGACTAAACATACAGGTTTCCTAACTAACAACTGGGATCAGCCTAGTGCTGTCCTAGTCCCTAAGTCCCTGGTTTTAAATGTCCAAGCAAATAGCCACACAGGCTTTGTCTCACCGCACAGGGGTTCACTCTCCCTAGACAGTCCACACAGGTCTGGTTCCAGGCATGAGCTAACATCTAATGAAGCTGGGAGTTCTTATAGAGGCCTAAATGAGCTGACAAGCTTCAGCTGGTCTCATCAACTCCCTGTCTGCACGACACCCCACACTCTCCCTAGAGGTATGAGTCATCCATGAGCCCACTAGCCTTATACAACTCTCCACCTAGTTGTATAAGTCGGCGTAAAGCCTGAATCTGGGCGAAATATATCTACCCACCTGGATGCAACCAGGTGACTTTACCTTCCTGCTGTCACACTACCTATAGTTTTCTGTCCCTAGAAAAAATGTTTTTTTAAAGCACACTATAGCACAAGGAGAATTCCCTCACTGTCCTTCCCTGTCCCTAGAAACAAGGATTCGCACAGTAAAACACACTGACACTCTCCCTACCTATAGTTTTCTATCCCTAGAAAAAATGTTTTTTTAAAGCACACTATAGCACAAGGAGAATTTCCCTCACTGTCCTTCCCTGTCCCTAGAAACAAGGATTATCACAGTGAAAGAAACTGACAGTCTTCCTACCTATAGTTTTCTGTCCCTAGAAAAAATGTTTTTTTAAAGCACACTATAGCACAAGGAGAATTCCCCTCACTGTCCTTCCCTGTCCCTAGAAACAAGGATTCGCACAGTAAAACACACTGACACTCTCCCTACCTATAGTTTTCTGTCCCTAGAAAAAATGTTTTTTTAAAGCACACTATAGCACAAGGAGAATTCCCTCACTGCCCTTCCCTGTCCCTAGAAACAAGGATTCGCACAGTAAAACACACTGACACTCTCCCTACCTATCCTTCTCTTTCCCTAAACTAAAGGAATCCAGGTTAAGCAAGAAAAAATAAATGTCACTGTCCCTGCCTATGCTTCTCTTTCCCTGCTCCGGAACACACTACACTAGGCCGCCGTGCTGGCGGCCTTTTATAGTGTGGGGCGTGTACTAAACACCCTCAGCAATAATTGGCCACAGGCATCCTGCCTGTGGCCAATCATTGCTCTCCTCGCTGCCGGTGCTGTGATTGGCCAAGCAT
The DNA here is from genome assembly GCA_029206835.1 of Rana muscosa. NCBI lineage: Eukaryota > Metazoa > Chordata > Amphibia > Anura > Ranidae > Rana > Rana muscosa. The sequence continues at coordinate 14,626,132 of CM055127.1, read as the reverse complement.
GCGGGGTCACAGTGCATGCTTGGCCAATCACAGCGCCTGGATGACACTGCGATGGCGTAGTGCATTGTGGGCCGTTCGCGTCACTCGAATTTGGCGCGAACGGCCCAAATCGTTCGATCTTCATCGAACAGCCGATGTTCGAGTCGAACGTATGTTCGACTCGAACACGAAGCTCATCCCTAATCATGAAGGTTCCCTTGGAAGAAAGCGGGTTCGGGTTTTACTCGAACCTTGTCACAGTCCCCAAACCAAATGGGGACGTGAGGCCTATATTAAATATAAAAGGGCTAAACAAGTTCTTACATATCAGGACTTTTTCGGATGGAGTCGATCCGATCGGTGGCCACCGCCCTACAAGGGCAGGAATGGTTAGCCTCGATCGACATAAGGGATGCTTATTTGCATATTCCCATCTGTCCGGCCCACCAGAAATTTCTACGCTTTGCAGTAGAAGGGCGCCATTTTCAGTTCAGAGCCTTACCTTTCGGTCTGGCCACAGCACCACGAGTGTTCACAAAAATTCTGGCCCTACGATTGGCCAAACTAGGAACACAAGGTGTAACGATAATGGCATATCTAGACGACTTGTTGCTGATAGACCACTCAGTGAAAAAAAACTAGAAGTGGTCGTTCACAAGATAATCAAGTATCTGGAATCTCACGGTTGCATTATCAACCGAGACAAGTCAGCCCTAAAACCAGTCAAAAGTCTGGAATACTTGGGGGCTAAGACTGGATTCAAATCAGAGAAAGATTTTCTTACCTCCAGAGAAGGTGTCGTCTTTGAAAGATTTGACCCACTTAGTGGGTACAAAAAAGAAAACCATCCATACGCCTGTGTATGAGGCTGCTGGGAAAAATGGTGGCTTCATTCGAAGCAGTACCCTACGGTCAATTCCATTCAAGGAACTTGCAGAGGGCCATACTGTCAGCCTGGAACAAAAAAGTTCAGGCTTTAGACTTACCAATGTCCCTGTCCCCTTCCGTTTGCAAGAGCCTCCATTGGTGGTTGGTTCTCCAGAATCGGGAAAAAGGGAAATCCTTCAGTCCGATTTCTTGGAAGGTGGTCACTACAGATGCCAGCCTTATAGGCTGGGGAGCAGTACTGGAGCGATGGTCTCTCCAGGGCAGATGGTCGGATGCAGAAAAGGCCCTGCCCATCAATCTCTTAGAGATACGAGCAGCCCGGTATGCCCTAGTAGCATGGACATCCAAACTCCAAGGGTCACCTGTCAGAATTCAATCAGACAATGCCACAGCAGTGGCATATATCAATCACCAGGGTGGCACCAGGAGTCGTGCAGCCCAGAGGGAAGCGAATTGCATCCTGGAATGGGCAGAAAGATATGTCACAGCCATATCCGCGGTTTTCACCCCAGGAGTGGAAAATTGGAGAGCGGACTTTTTAAGTCGCCAGCAATTATGCCCGGGGGAATGGTCTCTTCACCCCGAGGTTTTTCCAGGCAATATGCCAGCGGTGGGGAACACCGGATGTAGATCTGTTAGCATCCAGATTCAACGCAAAGGTGGACAGATTTGTGTCTCGCACAAAGGATCCCCTAGCTTGCGTTTCGGATGCCCTCGTGTTCCCTTGGGATCAGTTCAAGCTGATATATGCATTCCCACCGCGATTAATCTGCAGAATCAGGGTAGAAAAGAAACCAGTGATTCTGGTGGCTCCAGCATGGCCCCGAAGGGCATGGTACGCGGAGATTGTAAAAATGTCAGTGGGAAGTCCTTGGACCCTCCCACATCATCCGGACCTGCTTTCGCAAGGACCGATATACTACCCTTCCTTACCAGCCCTAGGTTTGACGGCCTGGCTATTGAAGCCCACATTCTAAAAAAGAGAGGGCTCTCTAATCCTGTGGTATCTACCATGATCAATGCCAGGAAGCCGGTATCCAGGCAGATCTATTATAGGATCTAGAAGGCGTACATCACGTGGTGTGAGGCCAAGAAATGGCATCCACGTAAGTACGTAATAGGTAGGATTCTGGACTTCCTACAGTGGGCTGTACATAGGAAGCTTGCCTTGAGTACTATCAAGGGTCAGACGGCCTTGTCAATATTTTTTCAAAGGCCCTTGGCTTTGCATTCATTAGTCAAAGCTTTCATACAAGGAGTGATGCGTATTAGCCCTCCGGTTAGTATTCCCATATGTCCATGGGACTTAAACCTGGTTCTGTCGGTTCTACAGAAACAACCATTTGAACCATTGCGGCACGTTTCCTTGATTCTTTTCACCAGGAAATTGATTTTCTTAGTAGCCATTTGTTCGGCTAAAAGAGTATCGGAATTAGCCGCCTTGTCCTGTAAGGAGCCATATCTGGTTGTCCATAAGGACAGAGTAGTATTACGTCCTCATCCAGCCTTCTTCCTAAGGTGGTATCGAGGTTCCATTTGAACCAAGATGTGGTTCTTCCTTCCTTTTTCCCCAAACCTAGTTCGGTAGAGGAAAAGTTATTGCATTCTTTGGATGTAGTAAGAGCAGTTAAAGCTTATCTTAAAGCCACTGCTCAGATTCGTAGAACGGATACTTTGTTTGTTCTGCCGGAAAGCCCCAGAAAGGGTCAGGCAGCATCAAAAATCTACTTTAGCCAAGTGGATTCGACAGGTCATAATACAAGCCTATGGCTTGAAAAGGAGACCACCTCCGTTCAAAGTTAGGGCGCACTCCACAAGAGCAGTTGGAACTTCATGGGCAGTGCATCACCAAGCCTCCCTGGCTCAAGTCTGTAAGGCCACAACATGGTCCTTAGTACACACGTTTACTAGATTCTACCAGGTAGACGTCAGAAGTCAGGAGGATGTCGCCTTTGGGCGCAGTGTGTTGCAGGCCGCAAAAGAGCCTCATGCCTGATGGCGCCCAGCTTATGTATAGTGTATCCCTCCCCTCATTTGGCATTGCTTTGGGACGTCCCATTAGTAATGACTAAGTCGCTCTGTGTCCCGTGATGTACGAAAAAGAAAAAGGGATTTTTATAAGAGCTTACCTGTAAAATCCTTTTCTTGGAGTACATCACGGGACACAGAGCTCCCACCCCTCTTTTTGGGACACTTATTGCTTTGCTACAAAACTGAGGTGCTCCCAGATGGGAGGGGCTTATATAGGGGAGGGTACTTCCGGTTTAGTGAACCTTTACCTTCAGGTGCCAGCACCTGAAGGTAAACTATATAACCCATTAGTAATGACTAAGTCGCTCTGTGTCCCGTGATGTACTCCAAGAAAAGGATTTTACAGGTAAGCTGTTATAAAAATCCCTTTATTTTGGTCAGGTTTCACACATGGAAACACACCAAGTATCCACTGGATCACCTGTGTGTGACACCATCAAAAGGTTGTTCTTGTGGCCCACACTTGTGCTAATGAGTCCAGATGTGTAAGCAGCTGCTGAGCATACTCTCCTAACCGTACACTGAATCCAGTTACATTAGTTAAATATAGTTACCAACACATATACACAACCATGTTTCTAATCAATTATCACATAAACAGTTCAAGATGTCAATTTTCATGTTCTTGGGCACAAGAATCGATCGTAGAAATCCTCGTTCAATCGTTCACTAAATGACAATCTTTTGGTCCGATTCAGTGTTAACTACATTTGATCATTCCTAATAATAGGCATGTTCAAATTTAGTTATCACTGTATTCTCCCAAAACATCGTATTATTGGTAATGAACGAGGATTTCTACGATTGATTCTTGTGCCCAAGAACATGAAAATTTACATCTTGAACTGTTCAAGATGTCCGGTTTCATGTTCTTGGGCACAAGAATCAATCATAGAAATCCTCGTTCATTATCAATATTACGGTGTTTTGGGAGAATACAGTGATAACTAAATTTGAACATGCCTATTATTAGGAATGCTCAAATGTACTTAACACTGAATCGGACTAAAACATCGTCATTTAGTGAACGTTTGAAGGAGGATTTCTACAATCGATTCTTGTGTCCAAGAACATGAAACCGGACATCTTGAACTGTGCTACATACATTAAATAAAAAACACATGCAGCACCACGCTATTAATAAAAATGTAAATCTACTTACTTTTTCGGATCACTTTTTTTATTTTCTTGTATTGCTCCGGCTCCCTCAACTTAATGTCCGACCATCTTTTGCGGATCTGTTCTTTCGATCTGCGAACCCCAAATTTCCTGGCCAGAGTTTGTACCACTTTATCCATGATCTGAGCCTTCACCTGATTCGGCTTTTTGTATGGGCCATGTTTAGCATCATAATCCTCCCTCAGCAATATGGTGACCATTTCCACCATCTCCTCAAATGCCATGTTTGTGGCTTTGTATCTCCTGGATCTGGTCTTGCCTACTTCCACAGTTTCCTCCTCATCTCGGTGAGTCTCCGCCATGTTGTCAGTCTCCGTCATTAAGGACGAGCGAGAAGGGGCGGGGAAAGTAGTATAACGAACGTCAGGGGCGGGAAAGCATGCGGAGCGTCATGCATGCGCAGTGTAATATAACGGAAATAAGCATCGTTGAAAGCGACGTTCAGTGAGTGGAAGAAGGTCGGAAGCAACGAACGTGTAGATCGCGGGTACGTAACATTTTTCATACTTGATATGTCAAGGGTTGAGCGGACCCGAACTGTAAAGTTCGGTACCGTACAGAACTATTGTGTTTTTGGGTCCTAACAATTCACTGTATGTTCGGGTCCGGTGTTGGGCAATATGCATGTAAATTCGCGCTTGTTTCCCGTGCTTTTAGAACTGTCCCTGCACAAAGTGTCATTTTTGAATGCAAAAAATACATTTAAAACTCACTCGCGCCTAGAATGAATTCTCGGGTCCCGGCAATACATAGAAAAGTCATTGATTTAAAAAAAAAAAAACGTGGGGGTCCCCCCAAATTCTATTTGCAGGCCCTTCAGGTCTGGAAAGGATTTTAAGGGGAACTCCACCCCAAAAAAAAAAAAAATGGCGTGGAGTCCCCCCAAAAATCCATACCAGACCCTTATCCGAGCACGCAACCTGGCAGGCCGCAGGAAAAGAGGGGGGATGAGAGAGCGCCCCCCCTCCTGAACCGTACCAGGCCACATGCCCTCAACATGGGGAGGATGTCCCCATGTTGATGGGGACAAGGGCCTCATCCCCACAACCCTTGCCCGGTGGTTGTGGGGGTCTGCGGGCGGGGGGCTTATCGGAATCTGGAAGACCCCTTTAACAAAGGGGACCCCCAGATCCCGGCCCCCCCTATGTGAATTGGTAATGGGGTACATTGTACCCCTACCATTTCACCAAAAAAGTGTCAAAAATGTAAAAAATTACAATAGACGGTTTTTGACAATTCCTTTATTAATGTCTTTTTCTTTCTTCCATCTTCTTCCTTCTTCTTCTTTTCTCCATTCGGGTTTCTTCCTCCATCTTCCTCTTCCTCTTCCTCTTCATCTTCATCTCCATCTTCATCTTCCTTCTTCCTTCAGTGTTCTCGTCCGCATCTTGCTCCGGCATCTTGCTCCGGCTTCTTCTTTCTTCGTCCGCTCCGTTTGAATTGGAGGTTTCCGCTGTGTGACGCTTCAGTCCTTCAGTTCTCCTCTTGGTCCGGTGACCCCGCCCCTCTCTGACGCACATGGATTTCACTGGGACTTTCCCCGTGGTGTCAGAGGGGGCGGGGCCACCGGGTGCCAGCGGACCTAGAGGAGAACTGAAGAACTTAAGCGTCACACAGCGGGAAACTCCAATTCAAACGGAGCGGACGAAGAAAGAAGAAGCCGGAGCAAGATGCGGACGAGAAGACCGAAGGAAGAAGGAAGATGAAGATGGAGATGAAGATGGAGATGAAGATGGAGATGAAGATGAAGAGGAAGAGGAAGATGGAGGAAGAAACTCGAATGGAGAAAAGAAGAAGGAAGAAGATGGAAGAAAGAAAAAGACATTAATAAAGGAATTGTCAAAAACCGTCTATTGTAATTTTTTACATTTTGGACACTTTTTTGGTTTAATGGTAGGGGTACAATGTACCCCATTACCAATTCACATAGGGGGGGCGGGATCTGGGGGTCCCCTTTGTTAAAGGGGTCTTCCAGATTCCGATAAGCCCCCCGCCCGCAGACCCCCACAACCACCGGGCAAGGGTTGTGGGGATGAGGCCCTTGTCCCCATCAACATGGGGACATCCTCCCCATGTTGAGGGCATGTGGCCTGGTACGGTTCAGGAGGGGCTCTCTCGTCCCCCCCTCTTTTCCTGCGGCCTGCCAGGTTGCGTGCTCGGATAAGGGTCTGGTATGGATTTTTGGGGGGACTCCACGCCATTTTTTTTTTTATTTGGGGTGGAGTTCCCCTTAAAATCCATTCCAGATATGAAGGGCCTGGTGATTGAATTTGGGGGAACCCCAACGCTTTTTGATTTTTAGTATCAATGAATTTTCTATGTATTGCATTTGACGGGAGACAACAATTCATTATAGCCAGGAGTGATTTTTTATGGAATTTTTGAAATTCACAAATGACACTTTGTGCAGGGACAGTTCTAGGTACTCCTTTACTTTTTTGGAGCCATTTTAGTCCTCAGAATTTTGGGGCCCCATTGACTCCAATGGGGTTCGGGTTCGGGGTCAAGTTCGGGTCAAGTTCCGGCCCGAACTCGAGCTTTTTACGAAGTTTGCCCAAAAGCGTAGAACACAAACATCCAGGTGTCCGCTCAACTCTATGATGACTGATCAATTGCTGAGTTTGTGGCCTATATATGGTGAGAAAGATTAGTAGTAGTCTTGACTGACATTAGATTTTTTGTCTGTTTTTTGACTTGCAGAAAAAATGCAGGTATTTAAAGACCCTGATTTCATGTTAGAATTCCTGCAAAGGTGGAAAAATCTTCCGGTTTTATGGGAGACCAAAAATAAACAAAATAAAAATAAAGACGCCAGGAAGAGAGCACCGGAGACCTTGCTGGAATTTGTGCAAACTCAGATCCCCACAGCAACAATACAGGATGTGAAGACGAAAATTGAGACCATTAGGGGCACATATCGGACTCAACGATACAAAGTCCGAACATCTATGCGGTCAGGAGCAGCTGCAGAGGACAGATACAAGCCAAATCTACGGTACTACTAGCATCTAAGTTTCCTGGATGACCACCTGGAATCAAGGGAATCCGTTTCCAGCCTTCCCCCCCAGAACGAGCTCCAGCCTTCCCTGCAGCCAACCCTCCAGCCTTCCCTCCAGCCTTCCCTGCAGCCAAGTTGAGGTTTCTTTGGAGGAACAAGCTGAACTCCTGGAGGAGCGTGATTTGAACATTTGGAGCCAGGTATAATATTTAGCTAAAGATTTCTTGTACTAAAAGTCTAATGTTGTCAAAGATGTTAAACTTGTGTGAAAATTTTTACCATTTAACAAAAAGTGTTTGACATATCAATAGACAGTAGTGGCCAAAAATTATGGGGACAAGAATGAAAAATGCTGGTGTCAGTGATTAACTTTAATATTTATTAGCATTCAATTAGCAAATGTCATGAGGTGACAAATGTGTGTGACAGATGAAGCAAAAAATTACAATATGTACCTTTTTTATACAGGATGAGGAGGCAGGCGCCAGTGTGACCCAGGAGGAGGCAGGCGCCAGTGTGACCCAGGAGGAGGCAGGCGCCAGTGGGACCCAGGGGGAGGCAGGCGCCAGTGGGACCCAGGGGGAGGCACCCCCCAGTGGGACCCAGGAGTAGGCAGGCCCCAGTGGGACACAGCACAACACCAGGCCCCAGATACCTCCGTATTCCCCAAAAAAGGGCCAGGAGGCTTATTCAGATGGAGGAGGAGACCCAGGCCCTAATTAGGGAAGCTACTGCGGCCCTCGGAGAGCCCCCCACCGCTGCAGAGGGATTTGCTGCCCTTATTGGGCACAAACTGCCGGAAATGCAAATGGCACAGCGGCTAAAATGTGAGACCCTGATCTTGAAGGTCGTAAATATAGGCATGTTGGGAAATCTCAACGACTTTACGGACGTTGTGGATGTTTCTTATGTCCATGCTCATGTTCCTGCTCCAGTTCCTGCCCCACTCCCTGCTCCTGCCCCACTCCCTGCTCCTGCTCCAGTCCCTCCTCCATGGACACAGCCTCCAAGGAAGGCTGCAGGGAAGGCAACAAAGAAAAGCAGGAAATAAGCCCAGGATATGTCCTTCAGATGGTCCCAATTTTCGTCTTCACATCCTTTGCTGTTTGCTGTGGTGATCTGTGTCTGCACTAATTTAAGCAGGGTCTCCAGTGCTGTCTTCCTGGCTTCTTTAGTTTTCCTTTACATAGTTACATAGTTACATAGTTACATAGTTAGTCAGGTTGAAAAAAGACACAAGTCCATCCAGTTCAACCATAAAAAAAAAAAAAAAAAAATATCGTACAATCCCATATACCCAATTCTATACCCACAGTTGATCCAGAGGAAGGCAAAAAAAAACCAGAAGAGCATGATCCAATTTGCTACAGCAGGGGAAAAAATTCCTTCCTGATCCTCCTAGAGGCAATCGGATATTCCCCGGATCAACTTTACCTATAAATGTCAGTACTCAGTTATATTATGTACATTTAGGAAAGAATCCAGGCCCTTCTTAAAGCAATCTACTGAGCTGGCCAGAACCACCTCTGCAGGGAGTCTATTCCACATTTTCACAGCTCTTACTGTGAAAAAACCTTTCCGTATTTGGAGGTGAAATCTCTTTTCCTCTAGATGCAAAGAGTGCCCCCTTGTCCTCTGTGTTGACCGTAAAGTGAATAACTGAACACCAAGTTCACTATATGGACCCCTTATATATTTGTACATGTTGATCATATCCCCCCTTAATCTCCTCTTCTCAAGAGTGAATAAATTCAGTTCCTCTAATCTTTCCTCATAGCTGAGCTCCTCCATCCCTCTTATCAGTTTGGTTGCCCTTCTCTGTACTTTCTCCAGTTCCCCAATATCCTTTTTGAGAACTGGAGCCCAAAACTGAACTGCATATTCCAGATGAGGTCTTACTAATGATTTAAACAGGGGCAAAATTATATCTCTCTCTCTGGAGACCATACCTCTCTTAATACAAGAAAGGACTTTGCTCGCTTTGGAAACCGCAGCTTGGCATTGCATGCCATTATTGAGCTTATGATCTACCAAAACCCCCAGATCCTTCTCCACTACGGATCCCCCCAGTTGTACTCCCCCTAGTATGTATGATGCATTCATATTCTTAGCCCCCAAGTGCATAACTTTACATTTATCAACATTAAACCTCATCTGCCACATAGTCGCCCAGTTAGACAGAGCATTGAGGTCGGCTTGTAAATTGGCGACATCCTGTAAGGACGTTATTCCACTGCATAGCTTGGTGTCATCTGCAAAGACAGAAATGTTACTTTTGATCTCAGACCCAATATAATTTATAAACATATTAAAAAGTAAGGCTCCCCGCACTGAACCTTGGGGTACACCACTGATAACCTTGGACCATTCAGAGTAAGAATCATTAACCACTACTCTCTGAATTCTGTCTTTTAGCCAGTTTTCTATCCATTTACAAACTGATATTTCCAATCCTGTAGACTTTACCTTGCACATGAGCCGTGTGTGGGGAACTGTATCGAACGCTTTTGCAAAATCCAAGTATACCACGTCCACAGCCACCCCTCTATCCAAGGTCTTACTTACCTCTTCATAAAAAGAAATCAGGTTTGTTTGACAACTTCTGTCTTTCATGAATCCATGCTGTCTGTTGCTTAACCACTTCCTACCGGGTCATAGACATATGACGCCGGCAGGAACCCTCCCTCCCTCCGGGCGGACGTCATATGACGTCCTTTTTTCCCGGCCGTCTATGGGGCGCGCGCGCGCACCCGCGGCAACGCTCGTGACCCGGTGAGTGTGCCCGGCGGTCGCGATGTCCGCTGGGCACCCGCGATTGCCCACGATCACGGCAGAAGTGTGGATCTGTGTGTGTAAACACACAGATCCACCTCCTGTCAGAGGTGAGGAGACCGATGTGTGTTCCCAGTACAGAGGAACACAGATCGGTCTCCTCCCCTTGTGAGTCCCCTCCCCCTACAGTTACAATCACTCAATAGGGAACATATTAACCCCTTGATCGCCCCCTAGTGTTAACCCTTTCCCTGCCAGTCACATTTACACAGTAATTAGTGCAGTTTTATAGCACTAATCGCTGTATAAATGTGAATGGTCCCAAAAACGCGCCAATAGTGTCCGATGTGTCTGCCGCAATGTCACGGTCACAATAAAAATCGCAGATCGCCGCTATTACTAGTAAAAAAAATAAAAATGCCATAAATCTATCCCCTATTATGTAGACGCTATAACTTTTGCGCAAACCAATCAATATACGCTTATTGCAAAAAAAAATTACCAAAAATATGTAGAATACGTATCGGTCTAAACTTAGAAAAAAAATTGTTTTAAAAAAAAAAAATTGTGATATTTATTAAATCAAAAAGTAAAAAATATTGCATTTTTTTCAAATATGTCGCTCTTCTTTTGTTTATAGCACAAAAAATAAAAACCGCAGAGGTGATCAAATACCACCAAAAGAAAGCTCTATTTGTGGGGGAAAAAGGACTTCAATTTTGGTTAGGTTCAACGTCGCACGACCGCGCAATTGTCAGTTAAAGCGACGCAGTGCTGCATCGCAAAAAGTGCTCTGGTCAGGAAGGGGGTAAATTCTTCCAGGGCTGAAGTGGTTAAATTGTTTTTTTTCCAGCAAGAACTCATCTATGTGGTCTTTTATTAATCTCTCCAGTATTTTCCCAACTATAGAAGTTAAACTAACAGGTCTATAGTTACTTGGTAAAGACTTAATTCCCTTTTTAAATATAGGCACCACATTGGCCCTGCGCCAATCCAGTGGTACTATTCCTGTCATTAATGAGTCCCTAAACATTAAATACAATGGCTTTGAAATTACAGAGCTCAATTCTTTTAGGATCCGTGGGTGTATGCCATCTGGTCCAGGTGCTTTATCCACCTTTATTCCATCTAAATATTTCTGGACCATATCACTTTACCTGTGGTTTTGTTTTGCCTTAACCTTTAATTTGTTTTTAGGCCAGAATAAATGGTACCGGTATTTTTGTTTCATGATAAAAATTGAACATGTGTTTTAATTCTAAATAGAGAGTTTGCTAGTGAGTAGGCAGGGACATTGAAAAAAAAATTGGGAAATTAACAAGGGACATTAACCTCCTTGAGGGTAAATTAGAATAAATAATAATGTTGTTGTGGTAACTTGACACACTCAAAAATATCAAATAATATTGGAAAACAGTCTAAAATATTATCCAAATAATAATCTAAAATAACATCTTCAATACAAGATGGAAACTCAATAATATTGGGTATTTAGGGAGATCTGGCTTACAATAAATATAGATTAATCATGAGAAAACAATAAATAATAAAGAAAAAACTTTTTCATAACTCTGTGAGAATATCAGCAGCAAAAGAATTGTATTATTGCAGCATTATAACGAAGAAAAGAATGCGCTTCATTAAATGATGCAATAATTTCCAGCATGACGATTGTGCTATCTCCATTACGAACGGTAGTTTTACCAGAACGAGCGCTCCCTTCTCATCACTTGCTTCTGAGCATGCGCGCTTTTTTCACGTCGTTAAAGCCTCCACACGACCGTTTTTCATGATGAGAAAAACGACAACGTGAAAAACGACGAGAAAAATTAGAGCATGTTCCAATTTTTTCATGGCCATTTTTCACGTCGTGAAAAATGCTCTGAAGCCCACACACGATCGTTTTTAATTACCATTTTAAAAAATGACATTTTTCTCGTCATTAAAAAGGGTCGTGTGTACGCGGCATAAGAGTTAATATGGGAAAAAGGTGTCTCCTCTCTACTGATGCTTTATCACCAATCCTTGTTTCAATAAAAACCCCACTTTTCCAAAAACATTTGTCATTGGGACGGAAAGTGAGGTGAAATGTTCTGAACAGGTGCAAAGACAGCAAAACAAATGTTAAAGGGGTGATAATTAGAGTTGAGCGGACACCTGGATGTTCGAATTCGACGGGTTCGGCCGAACTTCGGAAAAAAGTTTGAGTTCGGGACCGAACTTGACCCCGAACCCGAACCCCATTGAAGTCAATTGGGACCTGAACTTCTGTTTCCCGTGCTTAGAATTCTCCCTGCACAAAGTGTAATTTCTGAAGGAAAAAAAGTAATTTAAAACTCACTTGCGGCTATAATGAATTGTCGGCTCCCGGCAATACATAGAAAAGTCATTGATAAAAAATAAAAATAAAAAAAAAGCATGGGGGTCCCCCCAAATATCCATACCAGGCCCTTCAGGTCTGGTATGGATTTTAAGGGGAACTCCACCCCAAATAAAAAGAAAAATGGCGCGGAGTACCCCCAAAAATCCATACCATACCCTTTATCCGAGCACACAACCTGGCAGGCCACAGGAAAAGAGGGGGGGACGAGAGAGAGCCCCCACCTCCTGAACCGTACCAGGCCACATGCCCTCAACATGGGGAGGATGTCCCCATGTTGATGGGGACAAGGGCCTTATCCCCACAACCTCTGCCCGGTGGTTGTGGGGGTCTGCGGGCAGGGGCTTTTCGGAATCTGGAAGACCCCTTTAACAAAGGGGACCCCCAGATCCCGCCCCCCCTATGTGAATTGGTAAGGGGTACATTGAACCCCTACCATTTCACGAAGAAAGTGTAAAAAAATAAATAAAATAAAAACACACAGACACCTTGGAAAAGTCCTTTATTAAAAAAAAAAACAAAAAAAACAACAACATTCCAGCGATGAAATCCAGTGTCCCGCGGCGATCCCGATGTCCAGCGCTGTCCAAACGAGATGTCATTGGCTGAGCCTGAGCGGACCTGATGGGGAACTTCCTCTGCAGTGTATTAAATGAATAGACTCGCCCCTTCTAAAGTTCCCCATCAGGTCCGCTCAGCCAATGACGTAGCTGTAAGGCTAAGCGGTAGGCTTGTGCAATTCGTTTTGTAACGAATCGAAATTCGTCCGAATTTAGCAACTTTCGGACATTCGGAAGCATTCGAATTTCCGAACAAAGCAATTCCGAATAAAACCGAATCCGAAATAAATTATACCGCAAAATAGCGAATGCCCGAATGTCTTCGGCATAATTCGTTATGAAAAAAGTTACGAATGTACGAATCCATTCGAAGCACAATAACACTCACTCTGCTCTCTGCTTCTCCCTCACCATGCTGAACTCCCTCTCAAAATGGTGTACAGGGGCGGAGGCTATAGCCGCATGAAAAAACGAAAGTAAAATACGAGATTTTGAATCCATTCGAAGCACAATAACACTCTGCTCTTCTCTCTGCTTCTCCCTCACGTGCTGAACCCTCTCAAAATGGTGTACAGGGGCGGAGGCTATAGCCGCATGTAAAAAACGAAAGTAAAATACAAGATTTCGAATCGTTACAAATAACCGCTATGTATTTAGAAAAGTACAAATCCATTCGAAGCACATTAGGCATAATAGGCAGCGTCGTTGTGAGAGAGACACGGAAAATTCCGAATCAACGAACCCCAAAAAAGTTACGAAAGTAGGAGTGTTGTCCAGAATCAAAGAAAAACAACGTACCCTACCGAAAGTACGAATTATCAATCAACTAAAAATTCATTGAAAAATGACGCTTGCAAAAATACGAATTAGTCCGAACACGAAAAATCCCGTCTAGCAAAATCACGAATGATTACGAATCAACAGGACCGAAAAGAAACGAACCGAAACTAAACGAATTTTTCCGTTGTGCACAAAAAACGAACCGAAACGAAATGAATTTTTCCGTTGTGCACAAGTCTACTAAGCGGACCAGATGCAGAACATGAGAAGGGGCGGGTCTATTCATTTATTACACTGTGGAGGAAGTTCCCCATCAGGTCCGCCCCCTCGTATGTCAGACCCCGCCTACGTCATTGGCTGAGCGGACATGATGGGGAACTGCCTCACAGTGTAATACATGAATAGACCCGCCCCTTCTCACGTTCCGCATCTGGTCCGCTTAGCCTTACACCTACGTCATTGGCTGAGCGAACCTGATGGGGAACTTTAGAAGGGGCGAGTCTATTCATTTATTACACTAAGAAGGAAGTTCCCCATCAGGTCCGCTCTGGCTCAGCCAATGACATTTCGTGTGAACAGCGCTGGACATCAGGATCGCCGCGGGACACTGGATTTCATTGCTGGAATGTTTTTTTTTATTTTTAATAAAGGACTTTTCCAAGGTGTCTGTGTGTTTTTATTTTATTTATTTTTTACACTTTCTTCGTGAAATGGTAGGGGTACAATGTACCCCTTACCAATTCACATAGGGGGCGGGATCTGGGGGTCCCCTTTATTAAAGGGGTCTTCCAGATTCCGAAAAGCCCCCGCCCGCAGACCCCCACAACCACCGGGCAAGGGTTGTGGGGATGAGGCCCTTGTCCCCATCAACATGGGGACATCATCCCCATGTTGAGGGCATGTGGCCTGGTACGGTTCAGGAGGGGGGGCTCTCTCTCATCCCCCCCTCTTTTCCTGTGGCCTGCCAGGTTGCGTGCTCGGATAAAGGGTCTGGTATGGATTTTTGGGGGTACTCCGTGCCATTTTTTATTTTTCTTTGGGGTGGAGTTCCCCTTAAAATCCATACCAGACCTGAAGGGCCTGGTATGGATATTTGGGGGAACCGCACGCATTTTTTTTTTTAAATTTGCGGCAGGATTCCCCTTAATATCCATACCAGACCTGAAGGGCCTGGTAATTGAATTTGGGGGAACCTCCACGCTTTTTTTTTATTTTTTATGAAGGACTTTTCTATGTTTTGCCGGGAGCCGACAATTAATTATAGCCGCGAGTGAGTTTTAAATTCCTTTTTTTCCTTCAGAAATTACACTTTGTGCAGGGACAGTTCTAAGCACGGGAAACAAGCGCGACTTTACATGCATATTGCCGAACACCGGACCCGATCCCGAACATACAGTCAATTGTTCGGGTTCGGTCCGGGACCCAAAAACCCAAAAGTTCGGTACGGACCCAAACTTTACAGTTCGGGTCCGCTCAACCCTAGTGATAACCCTTCCAAAAAGCTTAAAAATAGATTTTTTGGCTGCAGCTACACTTAAAAATGTGAAACAATGCAGCGCTAAACACAGGGGCTAAATCTAAATCAATTGAATATCTGTGAAAAAATGAACATTCCAAGATGAGTACTTGAGTGTACTCTACCCAGATATTCAAACTAACGATAATAAAAAAACATGCATAACACATATAAACATGTGAAAAAATAATACACCTAGTCACATAGACCATACACTAAAGTGTCCCATACGTGAACAAAACAAAACAAAATAAAGTCTGTGTTAATCCGTGATGTACATACTGAATCCACTGTAAGGTTAGGAGGTGTTCACGTTGTAAATATGTTGTATTGGGAACAACAGGGATAGGTGTGAAGGTGCATTCCAACATCCACAGTACACAGGTAGGTAATGAATACTCTTACCGTGAATCAGATGTAAATAGGCATGGACGGGAACTCCAAGGTAGATGCTCCAATATGGATATCACAGATCTTTCCTCCAGACAGCTGCGATGGTAGGATAATCGTCCAAAAGATATAACTCTCTGTAGGCTTTCCGTTTGAAGTATCGCTTTAAAGCAGGGTGTCATAAAAGGAAGGAATAGATGGCTCCATATGGAGTAAGTAAAACCAGGATATGATGTAAAAAGGTATAGCCTTTATTGGCATAACATCATAATATAAAATAGTACATGCAGCATTAATAGATGCAAATACAAAGAAAAAGACCTTGAGGTAAAAATTGGAAATATTGCGTGATAGCAAGGGTGGCAGCAGACTAAAAACCCGACATGTTTCGAGCAATGGCCCTTCAACTGGAGTATTAGCCTGCTAACTTGCATCATGCTATTTAAATGCTGTGTCTACCACTGATTGGTGGTCTGTGATGCAAGACAGCTGAGATTTGAAATCCGTGTCTAAAAGACACAGACCAATCACATAATACATAGTCCTCCAACTATGAACAACCACATTATATGGGCCATGGCGAAGAAGTGATGATGTGAATCTAATTACCTATGTGTCCCCAAACCTATAATTTCTCTGAGCACTGGAAATGCTAAGAAGAGAAGGAGGAGGTATCATCATAGTGATACATACAACATAGCTAATCCTCATGGGGCGCTATTATGTGTGTTAATAAAAATGCACACATGTAGTCTGCCATAAAGCCAGATGGGCTGAACCTAAATGTATGTCCCCAAATACCCTATTACATCATAAGGGCGCGCCGATCCCCACGATCAGCTAGACCAGTGGGAATACGGCGACTGACCCGAATGATGTACGAGCATAGGGGATGGGCAAGATACTAGTATCCAATGTTGAACAAGTTCCCAACGTGGTGACGCTTAAACGTCCTCCCACGTGGGAACTATAGAGACGTCAGAGTCATCCACACATACTGGGACGCACACGATGCGTTCCAGGGGGTGGAGACATCCGGCGTCCCCGTCCATTAAGGTCTTTAGGGATTTGGTCTTGAAGGACCTAGAATCCCTTCCTAAAAAACGCATGTATGACCATCCTGACATTAGAGTTGGCCTTAAATCTCTGTGTGAACGGAAAGACTTGATTATCCGCCCTTTTTAGATAAAAAGGACTATCACACCGAGATGTGCCGTATATTGGATGATGCAAACACCTATACCCCACTATCTCAAGACCCCACTAAAAAACTTAGAAAGGCTCTGGTAGAATTAGTGGATGCAGGATTTGAGCAGGGGATTTTGGATAAGAAGGAAAAGGAATACTTAGTGCCGGTGGTTCCCCGCATGCCGGTCATGTATTACCTTCCGAAAATACATAAAAATACCACTCATCCCCCCGGTAGACCCATTGTCAGTGGGATCAATTCTGTTACATCGAGAATCGACAGGTATATAGATTTTCATTTGCAACCGCTGGTCTCTAAAACCCCATCCTTTTTAAAGGATACGGGCGTCACTATACGTAGGTTGCAAGCTGTTGACTATAGTGACGATTGCATATTGGTGACGGCTGATTTAACATATCTATATACCTGTATTCCTCACCGGTTGGGATTTAAAGCAGTGGAACACTTTCTATCCTGTAGTAGTATGATACCTGAAGTACAACAGATTTACATCATGGAACTACTTAGGTTCGCTACACAATGCAATTATTTCTGGTACCATGACCAATTTTTTCTCCAGCGAAAGGGTGTAGCCATGGGGGCCAAGTTTGCCCCCAGCTTGGCGAACTTTTTCATGGCCAAATGGGAGGAGGATGTTGTCTATGCCCTCCAATGCCCAGAGTTGGTACTCTGGGCTAGGTATATAGACGACATCCTCCTCCTATGGAGGGGTGATGAGGAATCTCTCCACGAGTTCATGGTTACCCTCAACGACAATGAAATGAACATCATTTTGACTTATGAAAATAGTCATAGCCAGATCCATTTTTTGAACCTAGAGATATCCGTGGAGGATCATCGGTTGGTTACGAAGACGTTCTTCAAGCCAACCGACCGCAACGGATACATCCCCACTGATAGTTGCCATCACAGCTTGTGGCTTAAGTCGGTGCCCCATAGTCAATTACTCTGTATCAGGATTTTCAGCAACAAGATGAGGTTCTTAAACGGAGACTCGTGGAGAAGGGATATCTAATATCGATGGGGAGATCGATCGCATCTCTAGACTAGATCGTAATGCATTGATCTTGGAAAGGCCAAAAAAAGTTCCAGATACCAAGTTTAAATGGTCATTTATAACCCAGTTTTCAGTGCACCACAAACAACTGAAAGCCATTTTCAATAGGCACTGGAAGGTCCTTGGAAATGACCCCTTACTAGGCCCTGTACTTCCTGAACGGGCCAGTATTATTTATAGGGGTGCAAGATCTCTCAGAAATCAGCTAGCTCCCAATGCAGAACATCCCCGTTTGAAACCACGTTTTTTTCCCAGCTACAAAGGATTTTTCCCATGTCGCAAATGCAAAGTATGTGCACACAATGTCTGGAAAGGCAGGAAAACAGACAATTTCAAGTCTACCACCACTTCAATTGTGTATCACATAAAATAATTTGTTACATGTGCTACCCGCTATGTAGTCTACCTCATCACTTGCCCCTGCCAAAAACAATACGTTGCTAGAACTATTAGAACCTTCTCTATTAGAGTGAATGAGCACATTACTAGCATAAGGAAGGGTCGGACCAATCACAGTGTTCCGAAGCATTATTTGTTACACCATCATAAGGACCCCTCTGGTACGCGATTCCAGGTGATTGATCATTTCACCCCCCACTGGAGAGGGGAGTCACGTGTCAGGGGGTATCCAAACTGGAAATGTTTTGGATTTACCAACTCCGCTGTTTTTTTCCATATGGCTTGAATATAGATTGGGACATAAACGCATTTATCAAGAAGGCATGACATCTCATGCCGCGTACACACGATTGATTTTCTCGACGGTGAAAACACCGTCGAGAAAATCGACGGGAAAAACGAGGGAACTGCTTGGTTCCCTACACACGTCCGTTTTTCCCGACATTTTTTTTTTGGTCGAGAAAAACGACCGTGTGTGGGCTCTGTGGCAGTGTTTCCCTATGGGAAAACTGCCGCGGAAAACGACGGGAATCACGATGAGAAAAATTAGAGCATGTTCTAATTTTTCTCGTCGTGATTAATGCCGTTTTTCCCACACGGTCGTTTTTCTTGTTAAAAAAAAATATATAATTTTTCCCGACGGGAAAAATTATCGTGTGTACGTGGCATCACGTTTGATAATATGCATATATTTGGTTCCATCTATTTTCTGGTCTGTAGTGTTCATAGGGTTACTATTTTTGTCACCATTTTTTCCTCTTTGTGTCTCTGTATGTACTAATTATAGATACTTTCAACCTTGGTTCTTCATTGTTTTTATATGAAAGTATTCATTTTTAGTTTTATATTTTTTAAATAATGTCAATAAATTGATGGACAGCATGTTAAGTCATATTAACAGCTTTTTATTTGTAATATTTTATATATGGTACATTTGTGCATTATGTTTTGCCCCGCAGAGCGAGCAATCTAGTGACTTGATTATTCCAGCGTTCACAGTTTTAGAGTGTGTTGTTTAAGCCATGATAGGTGTATTTACACTGTTTTTTTTTCCCCTCCTAGTTCATTCCATCTTCTGGTAGATTAACCTCTCAGAATGCATGAGATGCTTTCTGGGTGGTTACCATAGATAGGACACTCCTTCCTTGGGCGGTTTTATATGCGATGAGGTGGGTACTGCTAGTCTGCGTTATTGCGGCTGGACCTGCCCATCAAACATAATATTCCCACAAGTAGCGACGTCAGTCCTCACTTCCTGGAGCGCATACGTGATTGACATCTAGAACGTCCCCGACATCATTATAGCTCCTACGTGGGTGGACGTTTAAGCGTCA
This sequence comes from Rana muscosa, assembly GCA_029206835.1. Taxonomy (NCBI): domain Eukaryota; kingdom Metazoa; phylum Chordata; class Amphibia; order Anura; family Ranidae; genus Rana; species Rana muscosa. The sequence goes on along the minus strand of CM055127.1, from coordinate 14,606,659 downwards.
CCACGTTGAGGGCCTGACTATTGTTCAAAACACCGGAGCTCCGTCCATCTTCCATGGTCGCACGTCGTATGTGCGTCCCTTGGAAGTGGGTGTGTCTTTCCCGGGGCGGATCTGTGTGAGATGGGGCGGGCATGGCCAGTCCGCGTCATCGTGGCTGGACCTGCCTACTAAATTCGATATTCTTACGTCCAGGGACGCCGGATGTCTCCACCCCCTGGAACGCATCGCGTGCGTTCCAGTATGTGTGGATGACTCTGACGTCTCTATAGTTCCCACGTGGGAGGACGTTTAAGCGTCACCACGTTGGGAACTTGTTCAACATTGGATACTAGTATCTTGCCCATCCCCTATGCTCGTACGTCATTCGGGGTCAGTCGCCGTATTCCTACTGGTCTAGCTGATCGTGGGGATCGGCGCGCCCTTATGACGTAATAGGGTATTTGGGGACATACATTTAGGTTCAGCCCATCTGGCTTTATGGCAGACTACATGTGTGAGTTTTTATTAACACACATAATAGCGCCCCATGAGGATTAGCTATGCGGGCTGGGCCTTGTATGTATCACTATGATGATACTCCCTCCTTCTATTCTTAGCATTTCCAGTGCTCAGAGAAATTATAGGTTTGGGGACACATAGGTATTAGATTCACATCATCACTCCTCGTCATGGCCCAGATAATGTGGTTGTTCATAGGTGGAGGACTATGTATTATGTGATTGGTCTGTGTCTTTTAGACACTGATTTCAAATCTCAGCTGTCTTGCATCACAGACCACCAATCAGTGGTAGACACAGCATTTAAATAGCGTGATGCAAGTTAGCAGGCTAATACTCCAGTTGAAGGGCCATTGCTCGAAACATGTCAGGTTTTTAGTCTGCTGCCACCCTTGCTATCACGCAATATTTCCAATTTTTACCTTGAGGTCTTTTTCTTTGTATTTGCATCTATTAATGCTGCATGTACTATTTTATATTATGATGTTATGCCAATAAAGGCTATACCTTTTTACATCATATCCTGGTTTTACTTACACCATATGGAGCCATCTATTCCTTCCTTCTTTTTTTTTTTGTTCAAAGATTTTTATTTAACAGAATCACAGTATACAGCAACAAATAATCTCAGTTTGAAACGGAGAAGAAATCTTACGGTGTATCTAGAGAAAGTTTTGTACAGACTGAATTATCTAAATCGGGATAATGTTCATTATAGCGAAACAGAGCTAAGTGGAAGTAAAATCTTTAAACACAGTATAAAGAATTTGGGAGTGATTACAATAGGAAGGGAAATAATTCCAGTCCAGTAACGGTACAAAACAAAAACTTTCCTCTGCAGGTCTAGAGAGTAAAAACCATAAATAAGTCTAGGCAATAAGCCCTATCTTTACTATAGAGATTATGGATAAAACATTTCGGTCAAGAGAAAAAAAAAAGGAAAGGAAAAAATTAAGAAAAGGAAAAGAACAGAGAGAACAAAGGGAGAGAAAAAGAGTGCAAGGAAAATGGAAGAGGGGGAAGTGTGTCGGCAGGATCACACGAATCCCCAGAGGGTCACAAAAGCAAACAAGGGTGTCCTTTGGGGTTTCATAGTTTGAGCAGATTAGCGTCAAAATCAGAGGGAAGAAAATTCTCTACCCACGGTGTCCAGGTTTTGCAATGTTGGGGAAGTCGGTCTAAGATAGTAGCTTCAATCTTGCTATGTATCATAGCTTGAGTTACTCTATTTTTCACTTCTGCAATATGTAAATTCGGGGTCTTCCAGGCTCTAGCTATAGTCTGTTTAGCTGCTGTGGTTAATTGAAGGAGGATGTGACGCTGGGCCCTAGTGTAGTCTCCCTGTACATGGTTTAACAAAGTCAGGGAGGGGTCGGGAGCTAAGGTTTCATGAAGTAAGGTGGAAGCTATTTGAAATATTGTCTTCCAAAATTGTTGCACAATGGGGCAGGACCACCAGATATGAACATGAGTACCCCTCTCCCCACAGCCTCGGAAGCATTCAGGTGGGTAGGATGGCAGGAATTTCGAAATTCTTGCGGGGACAAGATACCACCGCATGAGGACCTTATAATTTGCCTCCAAAGCCACTACGTTTTGTGTAGAAGTTTTTGTGCTGGCCCATATGCTTGCCCAGTCATCTACATCCAGTTCTAATTGTAGGTCTTTGGACCACTGTGCAGCGTAATGGGGGAGGTCAGCTGGTGAGGAAGTGAGATGGGTATAGATGCGTGAAATGATACCTGGGGCATGTGGGTCCGAGTTACAAATACCTTCATAAAAGGATAAACTTTCCAGAGAGGAGTTAGTGTCTATCACTGTTCGGACAAAATGGGCTATTTGGAGGTAACGGAAACATTCCCTAGGAGGTAACTTAGCTTGGGATTGAAGAACTGGGAATGTTTTAAGAGCGGTATCAGTAACGAGGTCACAGATTCGGTTCAATCCTGCTTGGGACCAGAGCTGAAAGGAACCAGGTTCGGTAAAGGCAGGATAGAAAAGTGGGTGGCCTATAAAAGAAAGTAGAGGGGCATGGGAAGAAACCAGATTAAAGGGGCCACGTAGGCTGTCTCAAATCTTGAGTGAGTGGCGTGTGACCGGATTAGGTATAGGGCCTCGGGCTGAAGCGGGCAACCACAATAAATTAGATATTATTAAGAGGGAAACATCTATCGCTTCCAGACTGACCCACAATGGGATTTCAGTTGATGCGTGATATAAAGTTATTTGAGCCAGCTCAGCAGTGTGGTAGTAACGGGCAAAGTTAGGGAGCCCTACGCCCCCACTAAGTTTATTGCGAAGGAGGATAGATCTGGACACTCTAGGTTTTATGGGGCCCCAAATGTATTTAAATACCCGAGTCTGAATGATTCTATGAAAATAAGAGGGGATTGCAATCGGAAGGACTCTGTAAAGGTACAAAAGTTTAGGAAGTAGAGACATTTTAACGGCCGCAACCCGCCCGAGCCAAGAAACGCATAATGGCTTCCAGGTGTCTAATATGGAGGATAGGTGAGATAGCATAGGAAGATAGTTGGCCTGGTAAAGAGAAGCTGGATCACTTGTTAGCTTTATACCCAAGTAAGGTAGAGGGGTCGTGGACCAGAGGAAAGGAAAATAATTTTGTAGGTGAATGAATTCCTGGTGTGGGAGAGACACGTTGAGAGCTCTGGATTTGGATTGATTAACTTCTAAGCCAGATATATTTGCAAATTTTTCTAGGATCTGGATAAGGTTTGGAAGAGTTGTACGGGGAGAGGTTACGAACAGGAGTGCATCATCAGCAAACAAGCATATTTTGTGGGAGGTAGATGCAATTTACAGTCCTTTAATATCCGGACTCGCCCTGATCAGTGCTGCTAGGGGTTCTATTGCTAGAGAAAAAATCAAGGGAGAAAGGGGGCATCCCTTTCTAGTTCCCCTTTGTATGTTGAAGCTATCTGACCGGAACCCTGAGTATTTGACATAAGCTTGTGGGTGGTTATATAGGGAACTAATCCATTGCATAAAAAGTGGGCCAAACCCCCAGCGAGTGAGTATAAAGTTCAGGTAGGGCCAAGAGACCGTATCAAATGCTTTCCTGATGTCAAGGGACAGCAGGTACATAGGAATGTTACGGGTTCTGGCTATGTGTTGAAGTAAAGTAACCCGGCGGACATTATCGCTAGCCTGTCGGCGTGGTATAAAACCCACTTGATCCTTATGTATTAGTCCCCCAATAATAGGATTAAGGCTTAATGCCATAATTTTGGCCAGATGCTTGATGTCAAGATTGAGTAGGGAAATGGGCCTGAAGTTGGACCAGAGGGAATTGTCTGTATTGGGCTTAGGAATCATGGCTATTATGGCTGTCAACGTGTCTCGACCAAAAGAGTGTTGTTGGAGCAAAACATTAAAAGAGTTAGAGAGAAGTGGGGCTAAGGTAGTAGCAAATTTCTTAAAGTAAGTGCCGGAGAGCCCATCAGGACCTGGTCGTTTGTGGGATTTAAGAGTCTTAATAGCTAAGAGGACCTCTTCGGACGTGTCGAGCCTCTCCAGGGACTCACGATCAGAACCTGACAACGTGGGTAGAGGAATATTTCTAAACAGAATTTCAGCATGGGAGGGAGAAAAAGAGGATTTCGCTCTATATAATTCTTCGAGTCGCTTACGAAATTCGGATAACACCTTAACAGGGTTGCTAGTATAGGTATTTTTGTCTATCCGAAGTCTAATGGGTATGTGATTTCATTCCGGACGACGGAGGCGCATGGCTAGAAAAGTATCTGGTTTGTTAGCCTTAGTGTAAATGGTATGGTTAGACCTGCGGATGGCCTTATCAGCCGATTCAGCCAGCAGCAATTCCAACTCAGTTTTAGTCTTTTCCAAAGCTATTCTGTGAGATTCAGTAGGAGAAGACTGAAACTGAAGGAAACAGTGGTGAAAATCCTGCTCTAATTTTGTCAATTGAATTTTCTTGTCGCGTTTCAGGTGGGTAGATACCGAGATGCATGTACCCCTAATTACCGGTTTATGTGCCTCCCAGAGAAGGACAGGAGAGATACCTGGGGTAAAGTTGTGCTGTAAATAGTCTTTAAGGGCAACTTGAATGTCAAGACAGTAAGATTGGTCAGCGAGGTGAGCTTCATTAATGCACCAAGTGCGGTCTTTGGATTGCGGGATCAAGGAGGAGATTGTGGTGAGTACTGCACAGTGGTCTGACCAGGTAATAGGTTGGATAATAGAGCTGAGTAAAATTGGGGAGGATGCAACCGAAATAAAAATATGATCGATTCTGGAAAAGGATTTGTGAGGGCATGAGTAGAATGTATAATTCTTTTTAGTCGGGTTGCATTCACGCCAGGTGTCGAGCAGAGAGGCTTGTTGGATCAGTTTCCGAAAACGTATGGAGGGGGAGTATTGCTCAGGAGCATATGGGGATTTATCTAGATGTGGCTGTATCACTAGGTTAGAGTCGCCACACAAGATTAGTGTGCCTTTAAAATGGGTGTGCAAAACTTGGAATAAATGCGAGAAAAAAGGGTTTGGATTATTGTTTGGGGCGTAGTAGGAGACAAGGGTGGTTTCTATATCTTCTAGTAGGCCAACAAGTATAATATAGCGACCTTCTGGATCCTTAATTTTGGACATTACTGAAAAGGGGAGGGTGCGGTGCAGAGCTATCAATACGCCTCGCTGTTTTGTAGAGGCAGAAGCAGTAAACATTTGGGGGTATTGAGGGCTGAAATATTTTGGGGTCATACGGGTCGAAAAATGTGTTTCCTGAAGAGCCACTATACCAGCTTTCAGGGACGCAAATGACTGGAAGGATTTGACCCTCTTATTAGGGGAATTTAGACCTTTAACGTTTAATGAGATTATGTTCAAGGGAGCCATTTGGGATCATAGGGAAGAATAGTAGAAGGTGCCTCCAGGGTCATGGAATCCGGCCGACCGGAGAGGGAAAGAAGGAAAGAGGGAAGGAAACAAGGAGTAAAGAGAAAACATGAAAGAAGAAAAACATTGTAGGGCAAACCAATGGTCATGAAAAGGGAGAAGAGTAGAACTCTGTCGCCCGACCAAATAGTGCACAGACTCACCAGCCAGCCAGCCAGCTCGCGAGTGGGTGCACCGTAGGAGGGGGGAGCAATGACAACTCCCCGCTGCAAACGGGATATTACAAACCTATCCAGGAATGTACATTTTAAAGAATGTAATAATCGACAAAAACTGTAGGCTGAGACAGAAGAATAATTTACAGTAAATAAAGCACTGCTACCATATCAACAGGATACAAAATAAAAGGAAATATCTGGAAAGGGGGATTGATAAACAGATAAAATAAATAATTCAAAAAGGTAAGGCAGGAGGAAAAACTTAGAAAAAGGGGGTAGGCGCAAGGAAGGGAAGGGAAGAGGTAAGCGGGAAGGATAAAGGATGGGGAAGAGGGAGGCAGGGGCGGGGAAGAAAGGAAGGGTTAGATGGGGAGGAGTGTAAAAATAATCTTAGAATGGATCATGGTCCATGGTAGGTCAATACCCCCATGATAGCATTATTACAATGTTCAGTAGCAGTATTGGTAGCTGTAACAAGGTGAAGGCTATCAAACATTTAGAGAACCATGTAAAAAATTGAAATATCAAACTGTGTGTACAAACAGCATCAGGTAAAAAAAACAGGAAAAAAGAGAAACTGAACCTGTGCAACCCCTTGTGGGTAGTGGGGGACTGTGTGGGCCCCTCCTAGTCATTGGAGGTGACCCAACCTCGGACAGACCCCTTTTGCCTTGATTGGAGAGTCATCTGTAGAAGATGTGGACAGTCTCAGGAACTTCAATCAAGGTCCTCTGTTGGCACAGGGAAAAAGAGCAAAAAACAAAGCAAGTTATGGAAATATAATCAGCGGGGCGAAAATAGCTGCTGATCAAATGTTCCACCTCGAAGGGGAGCGGGAGGGAGTCCCCTTTCAAATGGAGGATGGGCCTGGCTGGGCCCTTTTTGGGGTGGTAGTGTAAGGGTAAGCAGTGGTACGTGATGGAGTGTGAGGCAACATAGTCTCTGACAGTTGAGCCGGGACGGTCAGGTGAAGGGTTTCAAGGAGGCGTTGAAGTGACTCAGGCGATGTGCAGGAGTGTTGGTGTCCCTGATAGGAAAACTGCAGGGCAAAAGGGAAGCGCCATGTATATTTCAGCTGGTGTTGCATGAGGATTTGCAGTTGTGGCTTCATCGCTCGGCGCTTGGCTATTGTAAGGGGAGCTAGGTCAGAAAAAAATTGATAGGTATGGCCCTGGAACAGGAAGGCATCTTTGTTACGAGCAGCAGCAAGCAGTTGTTCCTTTGTGCGGAAGAAGTGCAGTTTGATGATGATATCCCGCGGGGGGCCGTCTTGCTGACGGCAGGTGAGAGCCCTGTGAATCCGATCAAATTCCAATCGTTCGATCAGTATGGAGGGTGATAGTTCTTGGAATAGGGCAGTGTAAAAGGATTTCAGGTCATCCACAGTTTCAGGTATACCACGTAGACGCAGATTGGATCTGCGGGAGCGGTTCTCTGCATCTTCTAAACGTGAGAGAAGTGTGGTATTCTCATCACGGAGAGCTGCCTGCTCTTGGGCCTGCTCTTGAAGTGTAAGCTCAATATCATCCACTCTAGTCTCCTGGTCTGCAGTGCGTTGGCCTAGCTCCCTGATCTCACGGGATAGCCTGCTTGTTATTTGGTCAGAGGTATTTTTAAGAGCATTGCTTCCATGTATTTGAAAAAGTCAGTCTGGGAAATACCTGAGGGCGGTAAAGCAGGAGATCCGCCGATGTGGAAGTCAGCTTCTTCTTCCTCTTTACTGTCGGCATGTTCCGTTCTGTCCGGAGAGGCAGCTTGCTGTTTAGCTAAGGCCTTCGCCGCCATTTTGGAGGAGGCGCGGGCCAGAGCTTCCTTGATAGGCTTTGGCTTGTTCTTGCCGTGGTGACCGGTCAGGACCATCCTGGGAGAGGCTACAGTGTGCCGAGGGGTGATCACTGAAGAAACGGGGTTGCAGGGTGGTTCAGGTGTGCTTCAGAGTCCCGATAATGCAGCGGGGAGTGCGGAGTTCTAGTGGAACACGTCCTCCATGTCGAGCTTCGCGCATGCGCCCCCTATTCCTTCCTTTTATGACACCCTGCTTTAAAGCGATACTTCAAACGGAAAGGCTACAGAGAGTTATATCTTTTGGACGATTATCCTACCATCGCAGCTGTCTGGAGGAAAGATCTGTGATATCCATACTGGAGCATCTACCTTGGAGTTCCCGTCCATGCCTATTTACATCTGATTCACGGTAAGAGGATTCATTATCTACCTGTGTACTGTGGATGTTGGAACGCACTTTCACACCTATCCCTGTTGTTCCCAATACAACATATTTACAACGTGAACATCTCCTAACCTTACAGTGGATTCAGTATGTCCATCACGGATTAACACAGACTTTATTTTGTTTTGTTTTGTTCACGTATGGGACACTTTATTGTATGGTCTATGTGACTAGGTGTATTATTTTTTCACTTGTTTATATGTATTATGCATGTTTTTTTATTATCATTAGTTTGAATATCTGGGTAGAGTACACTCAAGTACTCATCTTGGAATGTTCATTTTTTCACAGATATTCAATTGATTTAGATTTAGCCCCTAGGTTTAGCGCTGCATTGGTTCACTTTCCTATTCGTTCACAATATTGTTCCATTGTTTATGTCAGCAGCTTTTCTTTCACAGGCAGCACAATTTTTCTGTATATTTTTTAGTACACTTAAAAATTTACCTGTTCCAAATTACAAACAGATTCTACTTAAGAACAAACCTACAGTCCCTGTCTTGTTTGCACCGCCTGTTTACTGCTGTTCAGAGTATATAGGGTTTTAGGTATAGGGTTTTATTTTGGGTGCAGGGTTCCCCTTAATATCCATACAATACCCAAAGGGGCTGGTAATGGGCTGGGGTAGGGGGGTGATGGGGTAGCCATGCCATTTTTCTCAAAGATTTTCATCCACATTGCCAGGACAAGACATGATATTAAAGCCGAAAGCAGTTTTAAATGGCTTTTTTTCCTTTACAAATGTCATTTTGTGCAGGGACAGTTCTAAACACGGGAAACACATGCCACTTCACAGGCATACTTTAGACACCCCCCAGGTACGATATTTAAAGGAATATTTCACTTTTTTTTCATTTTATGCATCATTAAAATGACTGCTCCAGAAAAAACAGCCGTTTTTAAACCTTCTTCTTGCATTGATACATGTCCCCTGGGTCCCCAAACCTTTTTTAGGACAATAACATGCATATTGGCCGTTATAATTAGCACTTTAGATTTCGAACGTTCGCGTCCATTGTATTTAATAGGGTTCTAACGTTCGCACAAATTTTCGGTCCGTTCGCAGGTTCTGGAGCGAACGGACCGAAATCCTATGGTCCTATATGGATTGTGTTTACTGACTTTTTTACTGGAACTGGATAGATAGAGTCTTACGATGTGACCAAATACCCCAAACGGCTCCTGGCAGCTGAGAGATAATGGTTTCACTTCCCTTTCTGTATCCTTCAGTCTTTTTCCCATCTGATGAACGTCCTCCTGTAATCTCTGGTTTTCTAGTACTAATTGCTGGTGGATAGCCTCAGAATTTGACATGGAAGCTTCTAAAGTATGGATGTTACCTTTGGTTATTTCTAGCGCTTCTTTTAGAGATGTGTTTTGCACTTTCAAATTTTCATACTGTTTCGCTAACCACATGGCCACAAAGATTATCAGCGTTTTTCTTGTGCGCTTACTACAGCTTCTTCCAGTGAAATTTTATTTCACATGCTCTCCCGTCCGCGGAACAGAAAATGTCCCTTCTGCCTGGAGACTTTCCTCCCTTAATACCAGCATGGCCATTTCCTCTCCATGTCCTGCTGCTTTGCCTTCCTCTTCCTGTACCTCACAATCCCCCTGCCTGTACTTCACATTTTACTGGGGTATCAGACTTGTGTTGTGGCTCTACCTTTTTGTCAGCCACTGAAAGGTGACAGTTCACGTCAGCCCCTGAGCACTTTGCTGACAAGGGCTGGGCAACTGCATAAGGTCCAAGTCCTGACAATTGTTTCTTGTCTCCCTGATCATCCCAATTTTGTTTCTTTGTTTGGAATGATTTCTCCTTAAATCCCATAGTAAAAACATTAATTTCCTCCGTTTTATTCACGGGCTAAAGCATCCATATGCTCCAAGTATCTTTTTCATATGGCCATATCATCTTTTTTGGTGAGCACGGTACAGATCTTCCCATACTTTAAGTTAAAATGTACCTTTCTTAGAAAATCTCGTCCCCGTCCAACTTTCCCAATCACAAATATATTTTACCACCCAGGGCCCATATTTATCCATAATTTCTTCCCTTGGGGTCATTTGGTAGGGTTTACCCCATTCAGACCCCCTCTTTGAAGAGATTCTATTACCCATCCTTACAGACGCTTGGACCCTGACCTGATTTCCCAACCTTTCATAGGTTTCTCCTCCAGAGGTAGCTACTCTATGGACTGTGATTGGGTTGACAGGTGACCTGATTTCCCAACCTTTCATAGGTTTTTCCTCCAGAGGTAGCTACTCTATGGACTGTGATTGGGTTGACAGGTACCGCCCCCTGTCACCATTGCTGCTTTTCACTACTTGTCAGAACAATATTTTCCCTGCTCGTGGCGATAGTCCTTCAAGTCAGCCTGGAGATTTTCCCAAACTCTTTAGTTCAATCTCCCCTGTGGACTTTTCCGAAGTATTCAATAAAATGTACGGCTAATATTTTTGTTATCTCAAGAATGATTAGAGCAAACTTGGATAATCACGAAAATATATGCATGCTTGGAGTATAGAAGGCAGTCAACTGAGGCACACTTATTTGCAATATGATTTGTATCAGTTACAGTATAGCCAGTGTTTCCAGGTCTAATTACAAAGCTTATAATTTCCAGTTAGTAATTGCAAAGAAGAAAGATTCATACCCAAGATCATTCAGTGTGATTTAGTCTCCGTTTCCACTAGTGCAATTTGCCATGCGACTTTGGACACAAAGTCGCAGCCCATTGATTTCAATAGCACTCGTTCCAATCAATGCAACGCAAAGCTGCAGTGACTCTGAAAAGGTACCTGCACTAATCTGATGCAACTCCAGGTGCAACTCCGACACAGATTGTAAATTTTTGATCAAAGTCGCATTCAAAATTACACCAAATTCGCACTTTAGTCACACTCTCAATCGTGCGACCTTGGAGTTGTACCAGTGGAAATGTAGCCCTATGCCCACAGGTGCGTTTCAATTACAAAGATTGGCCTAATCTCATTCAAGGGGTCAACTGTAATTGCTTTTTGGCAGAGAGGCACATATCCTTTTCCACTGCCTCCAAGATTCCAAACGGAGCTCTTATCATTCGCACTTACAATTTCATTTTATATATACACTTATTCAAAAATCTGTCTCATCAAAGTATTAATATAGACCAAAGGTAAAAAGGAAAGTTCTGAGAAGCTTGTTAGTCTGGGTATTGAGATGGGAAACAGGTGAAAACAAAAGACATAAAAAAACAAAACACTTAGCATTTCTGGAGTTAGGACTGTATAGACCAGCTACGTCTTCCATACAAGAAATAACATTCACCCAAACGTTAAACTTCCTCACACATGGGGCACCATCTGACATGGCGATTTCTACCTGCCTCACTTATACGCTTAAGGGTACATTAAATAAGTGAGTACAACCCTGTCTATATAAGAATCAACTAATGCGGTTGCAGCTGTAACCAATGAAATTAAGAACAAATGATAACTGGGCAAAAAGAGTAACAATCACATTTATTTATACGGAAAAGAAACGTTAGAATAAGCAGATTTACCCAAATATAACGTAGATGATACAACCTTAAAACAAAGATGTTACCAATGATACAAAGTAAAATGAATAGGAAAATTGCTATAATGGACCTACAAATGCTTTTAGTATATCAGAACAAATTGTAGGACAGGAAAAGTTACAGAAAAGATGATTTTTACACAAAGAAAGTAAAGGAGGTGCATTTACAGAGAGAAATCTTAAGTCTCCATGCTTCTTAGAACACAAACCAAATAGACTGAGCCAGGGGTGTGTATTCTAAAATAAATAAACACTTGTAAACCCCCCCACCCCCCTTCCATATGCTAAAACTGCTACATTGAGCCAATGGGGGTGGGGGGCTCCCTTAAGCTAGGACACACCACCTACCATTTTGGGATCAAGATCTTCCTGTTCCCTTGCCACCTCCCACCTCCTTCAAAGTGACATTATTATGCTACCAAATGGTCAGATAAGAGGCTTTTGTCAGATAGCTACTCCAGATAAAATTCCACAGCTGGGTATGGTGTCTCTGTTGATTCTAAACATGTTCTGAAACTATGAAGTCATTGAAAGATCACTGTAAGTCAAATTAATATTAAAGTCTATCATTTTCGGGGCTTAAATTTCCACATCAGGGGCAACGAGCAGGCAAGGTTAGTCAAGGAACACGCGAAGGTTGGGATATGAAGCAGACAAGGACAGTCAAAAACAAGCCAAGATCAGTAACTAGAATCAGATGTAGAACACACAGCAAGGAGCACACAGAAGCCAAACACACAATATTGATCAGCAGGGCTGGCTTGCAGTGCACAGTTTAATATAGTGTTCCCTGATAGGGCCTGAGGTGAAGCCATGCTTTGAGGAGAGATTACTCAAGCAGCCAGGTGAAGGGCGGCTGGTCTCTCATGCTGGAAATATGGAGTGGTAAGCTGACAAACATTACAGGGGATCCATGACAGTACCCCCCCTCTTAAGAGGCCTCCCCCGCCTGGGCCCAGGCTTAGAGGTTAACCTCAGATGAAACCTCCTCAGCAGACGAGGTGCAAAGACCTCAGATGCAGTAATCCAAGACCTCTCCTCAGGACCAAACCCTTTCCAATGTACGAGGTACTGAAGAATGCCTCTACAGAGCCGGGAATTCAGAATTTGACTGACCTCATACTCCTGATTATCCTAAGAAACCAGGGCTACGGTAGGGAGAGGACAAGAGAACTTATTGAGGACTAAAGGCTTCAGAAGGGCAACATGGAAGGAGTTAGAGATTTTGAGGCTTTTAGGAATCTGAAGTTTGTAACAAACCGGAATCAGTTTAGAGGTTATAGTGTATTGGTATACCAATGAATCTTGGGACGAACTTCAGAGAAGGAACTCGGAGCTTAATATTCCTGGTGGAGAGCCAGACTTTGTCCCTTGGCTGTAGAGAAGGTGGTTTATGCTTGCAACGGTCAGCAAAGCCTTTGAATTTGTCAGCAACTGCCCTGAGGGATTAATGAATGTCACCCCAAATGGAATTGAAAGACTCCTGAGCCATAGCCAAAGCTGGAATGTCTGGAGAACAGGTCATGGGAAGAGGGAGTTGAGGGTGTTTTCCATAAGCTGTGAAAAAGGGTGTCTTCTAAAAACTGGTATTTACATGATTGTTGTGAGAGAATTCTGCCCACGGGAGTAGAAAGGACCAATCGTCATGATGAGCAGAGACTAAGGTACGGAAAAAAGACCTCGAACCCTCTCAGTCTGTCCATTGGATTGAGGGTGGTAAGAAGAGGAAAAATCCAAGACAATATTGAGGGATTTGCAAAAAGCTCTCCAAAAACCAGACGTAATTGAACACCCCTGTCGGAAACAATATGAGAAGGAACGCCATGGAGGCGGAAGATTTCTCGAACAGAAATGGGAACCAAAGCAGGGGCAGAAGGGAGACCAGGAAGAGCAACAAAATGAGCCATCTTGGAGAACCGATCGATTACCACCCAAATGACTGAATTATTCTCAGACAGTGGGAGATCGGTGATAAAATCCATGGCAATGTGAGACCAGGGCTCCTTAGGAATGGGCAAGTGCATGAGAAGACCAGCAGGGGCTCTTGTGGAGGATTTAGACTGAGCACAGACATGACAAGCCTTAACGTAGTCTTTGACATCTGAGCGGAGATTAGGCCACCAGTAGTGGCGACTGATGAGCAGGAAGGATCAGAGGAAAACAGCATGACCTGCCACTTTGGAATCATGTCCCCAACATAGGATCTTAGCTCTTAGTTCAGTGGGGATGAAGGTCTTGGCAGGAGGAATTTTTTACTCCAGGGTGGTAGAATGGGCAACAATGCATGATGTCAGAATGATGGGCTCAGGTTCAGGGGTGGACTCCTCATCCAAAGTGTCAAATTACCTAGAGAGTGCATCAGCCGACCGTTGCAGGGACCAGGTTTGTATGTAATCGTGAAATTAAAATGGGAAAAGAAAAAGACTCCACCTGGCCTGTCTGGGATTCAGATGTTTAGCATTCTGCAAGTACTGTAGATTCTTATGATCAGTAAAAATCATTATGGAGTGAGGGGAACCATCCAAGAGATGACGCCACTCCTCTAACGCCAATTTAATTGCAAGAAGTTTCTGATCACCAATAGCATAATTTCTCTCTGCCTGAGAATTTTTTTTGGAGAAGAACGCACATGGTTGACGTCTCTTCTCAAAAAATTGAAGAGCCACAGTTCCCACCTCCATTGAAGAGGGGTCCACTTCAATAAAAAATTGATCCCCAGGATTAGATCTCCTCACGAGAGGTCCAGAAACAAAGGCCTGTTTCAGGTTGTGAAATGCAACGACAGCTTCAGGGGGTAAGTCCTTGGCATTTGTACCCTTCTTGGTCAGGGCGATAATAGGCGCAGCAATGGAAAAGTAATTCCTAATAAACTGCGTATAATAATTTGTGAACCCAAGAAAGCACTGTGTGGCCTTGAGGCTAGCAGGAAGGGGCCAGTTGGTAATGGCCAAGACCTTTCCAGGATCCATACGAAGACCCAAACTTCAGACAAAGCATTCCAGAAATAGGACCTCAGAACATTCAAAAGAACATTCCTCCAGCTTGGCATACAGATTATTCTCTCTAAGGCGCTGAGGTACAGTGCGGACAAGCAGATTTTCCAAAAAGATGAGAATGTCATCCAGATAGATGACAACTAGGGATGAGCCGAACACCCCCCGGTTCGGTTCATACCAGAACCTGCGAACGGACCAAAAGTTTGCACGAACTTTAGAACCCTGTTAAAGTCTATGGGACGCAAACGTTTGGAATCAAAAGTGCTAATTTTAAAGGCTAATATGCAAGTTATTGTCCTAAAAAGGGTTTGGGGATCCGGGTCCTGCCCAGGGGACATGTATCAATGCGAAAAAAAGTTTTAAAAACTAACGTTTTTTCGGGAGCAGTGATTTTAATGATGCCTAAAGTGAAAAAAAAAGTGAAATATTCCTTTAAATATCATACCTGGGGGGTGTCTAAAGTATGCTTGTGAAGTGGCACGTGTTTCCCGTGTTTAGAACTTTAGAACTGTCCCTGCACAAAATGACATTTCTAAAGGAAAAAAAGTCATTTAAAACTGCTTGCGGCTTTAATGTAATGTGTGGTCCCGGCAATATGGATGAAAATCATTGAGAAAAATGACATGGGTACTCCCCCACCACCCCCCCCCCACAGCCCATTACCAGCCCCTTTGGGTCTTGTATGGATATTAAGGGGAACCCCGCACCCAAATAAAAAAAAACGAAATAATAATAATTAAAACTCTGAACAGCAGTATACAGGCGGTGCAAACAAGACAGGGACTGTAGGTTTGTTGTTAACAGGGATGAGCTTCGTGTTCGAGTCGAACATACGTTCGACTCGAACATCGGCTGTTCGATCGTTCGACGAAGATCGAGCGATTTGGGCCGTTCGCGCCAAATTCGAGTGACGCGAACGGCCCACAATGCACTACGCCATTGCAGTGTCATCCAGGCGCTGTGATTGGCCAAGCATGCACTGTGACCCCGCATGCTTGGCCAATCACAGCGCCGGCAGCGAGGAGAGCAATGATTGGCCACAGGCAGGATGCCTGTGGCCAATTATTGCTGAGGGTGTTTAGTACACGCCCCACACTATAAAAGGCCGCCAGCACGGCGGCCTAGTGTAGTGTGTTCCGGACCAGGGAAAGAGAAGCATAGGCAGGGACAGTGACATTTATTTTTTCTTGCTTAACCTGGATTCCTTTAGTTTAGGGAAAGAGAAGGATAGGTAGGGAGAGTGTCAGTGTGTTTTACTGTGCGAATCCTTGTTTCTAGGGACAGGGAAGGACAGTGAGGGAATTCTCCTTGTGCTATAGTGTGCTTTAAAAAAACATTTTTTCTAGGGACAGAAAACTATAGGTAGGGAGAGTGTCAGTGTGTTTTACTGTGCGAATCCTTGTTTCTAGGGACAGGGAAGGACAGTGATGGAAATTCTCCTTGTGCTATAGTGTGCTTTAAAAAAACATTTTTTCTAGGGACAGAAAACTATAGGTAGGGAGCGTGTCAGTGTGTTTTACTGTGCGAATCCTTGTTTCTAGGGACAGGGAAGGACAGTGAGGGAAATTCTCCTTGTGCTATAGTGTGCTTTAAAAAAACATTTTTTCTAGGGACAGAAAACTATAGGTAGGGAGAGTGTCAGTGTGTTTTACTGTGCGAATCCTTGTTTCTAGGGACAGGGAAGGACAGTGAGGGAAATTCTCCTTGTGCTATAGTGTGCTTTAAAAAAACATTTTTTCTAGGGACAGAAAACTATAGGTAGGGAGAGTGTCAGTGTGTTTTACTGTGCGAATCCTTGTTTCTAGGGACAGGGAAGGACAGTGAGGGAAATTCTCCTTGTGCTATAGTGTGCTTTAAAAAAACATTTTTTCTAGGGACAGAAAACTATAGGTAGGAAGAGTGTCAGTTTCTTTCACTGTGATAATCCTTGTTTCTAGGGACAGGGAAGGAAAGTGAGGGAAATTCTCCTTGTGCTATAGTGTGCTTTAAAAAAACATTTTTTCTAGGGACAGAAAACTATAGGTAGGAAGAGTGTCAGTTTCTTTCACTGTGATAATCCTTGTTTCTAGGGACAGGGAAGGAAAGTGAGGGAAGTTCTCCTTGTGCTATAGTGTGCTTTAAAAAACATTTTTTCTAGGGACAGAAAACTATAGGTAGGAAGAGTGTCAGTTTCTTTCACTGTAATAATCCTTGTTTCTAGGGACAGGGAAGGAAAGTGAGGGAAATTCTCCTTGTGCTATAGTGTGCTTTAAAAAAACATTTTTTCTAGGGACAGAAAACTATAGGTAGGAAGAGTGTCAGTTTCTTTCACTGTGATAATCCTTGTTTCTAGGGACAGGGAAGGACAGTGAGGGAAATTCTCCTTGTGCTATAGTGTGCTTTAAAAAAACATTTTTTCTAGGGACAGAAAACTATAGGTAGGAAGAGTGTCAGTTTCTTTCACTGTGATAATCCTTGTTTCTAGGGACAGGGAAGGAAAGTGAGGGAAATTCTCCTTGTGCTATAGTGTGCTTTAAAAAAACTTTTTTTCTAGGGACAGAAAACTATAGGTAGGAAGAGTGTCAGTTTCTTTCACTGTGATAATCCTTGTTTCTAGGGACAGGGAAGGAAAGTGAGGGAAATTCTCCTTGTGCTATAGTGTGCTTTAAAAAAACATTTTTTCTAGGGACAGAAAACTATAGGTAGGAAGAGTGTCAGTTTCTTTCACTGTGATAATCCTTGTTTCTAGGGACAGGGAAGGACAGTGAGGGAAATTCTCCTTGTGCTATATTGTGCTTTAAAAAAACATTTTTTCTAGGGACAGAAAACTATAGGTAGGGAGAGTGTCAGTGTGTTTTACTGTGCGAATCCTTGTTTCTAGGGACAGGGAAGGACAGTGAGGGAAATTCTCCTTGTGCTATAGTGTGCTTTAAAAAAACATTTTTTCTAGGGACAGAAAACTATAGGTAGGAAGAGTGTCAGTTTCTTTCACTGTGATAATCCTTGTTTCTAGGGACAGGGAAGGACAGTGAGGGAAATTCTCCTTGTGCTATAGTGTGCTAAAGCATTCCTCATCAACCATCTTTGAAATCCTTGTTTTTTGGACAGTCAGGGAAATTGTCGTTGTGCTATTCTGTGCGAAAGCAATCATCCTCAACCATATTTAGAAATCCTTAAGTAAAGGGACAGAGAAGGACACCTGAAGGTAGCCCTTATTGCTTTTTTCCCATCTCCCTGCAGGCCATCTATTAGAATGTCTGGAAGGCAAACAAGGAGAGGCAGACAGTCAGGAGGCAATAAAAGAGGGCAAGCAGGCTCTGTGTCTGGGGGCAACAGTGCTGGTCGTGGACGCGGTGCATTGTCATCAGCACATGGCCATGGGACACGCTTGTCCTTCTTTTCGGCAGCTGGACATGTTGAGCCACATCATGCCGAAGACTTGGTAGAGTGGATGACCAAGCCCTCCTCCTCCTCCTCTCTCACCCAGGCTCAGGGTACTGGCAAAGCAGCTGCCAAAGCGTCCTCTTCCCTGGTATCAATGTCAGACTCATCATCAGTCACTCCTTCCCTAGACCCACCATGTCCTCCTCCTGAGGAGTCCCCCGAACTGTTTGAGCACAGTGTTGGGTACATGCTCCAGGAGGATGCCCAGCGTTTCGAAGGGTCTGATGATGAAACCCAGCTACAGGAAGGCAGTAGCGTGAGAGCAGACAGAGGGGATGCTCAAGAAGGACACCAATCTGGCAGTCATGTTCCAGCAGCTGCAGCATACTGCCAGATTGACTCCAGTGATGAGGAGGGAGGGGATGATGAGGTCACTGACTCCACGTGGGTGCCTAATAGGAGAGAGGAGGAGGAGGAGGATGAGGAGGAGGCACATCTCCAACGAGGCAGGATGCCCTTTGGTGGCCAGCGTAAGGGCAGTACACCGACGGAATCACACCGCAGAGCTCCGCCTGTGCAGGGCGCTGCCTCTGCCCGTCATTCAAAAAGTTCTTTGGTGTGGGCCTTTTTTGAGGCTAGTGCATCAGATCGCACAGCTGCTGTTTGCAACATATGTCTCAAGCGTATATCGCGTGGCCAAAACATCAGCCGCTTGGGTACCACATGCCTGACCAGACATATGTTGACCTGCCATGCAGCTCGTTGGCAAGCCTACCTCAAAGACCCACACCAAAGAACAAAGCGGACCTCTCCTTGCACCGCATCAGCTGGGATCTCCAACCCCACTATAACTTCAGTCCTCTCTGAAACATGCACTGAGAGGAATGAAGGTGTAGAATTAGGTGTGTCACAGCCAAGTACTTGCGGCCACTCTGCTAGCAGTACACCGACGTCCGATTCTAGCAGGCAAATTTCCCTGCCCCAGCTGCTGGACCGTCGAAAGAAGTTCACTCCCAGCCATCCACATGCCCAGCGGTTGAATGCTAGCTTGGCTAAATTGCTAGCGCTTCAACTGCTGCCTTTTCAGTTGGTAGACTCGGCCCCCTTCCATGAGTTTGCGCAGCAGAGGGCCATCAATGAGTACCTGTGCGACTACGGCACCAGGACAGGGTCAGGGGAGCTTGTTTTTTTTCTCCACGCCAGTGGGGCATGATCAGGGATGCATGCACTGTCCTGGCACCATTTGAGGAGGCCACGAGGATGGTGAGCAGTGACAGTGCATGCATCAGTGACACTGTACCTCTTGTCCACCTGTTGGAGCACACGCTGCGTGGAATAATGGACATGGCACTTGAGGCAGAACAGAGGCAGGAAGAGGAGGACTTCCTTGCCTCTCAAGGCCCCCTTTACCCAGACAGTGTTCCTTCTGTCCCACCCATCGTACAGGAAGAGGAGGAGGAGGAGGAGGAGGAGGAGGATTGTGTCAGCATGGAGGTGGAGCCTGGCACTCAGCATCATCAGCAGCAGTCTTTTAGGGATGATTTACAGTCCCAAGAAACCAGTGGACTTGTACGTGGCTGGGAGGAGGTGGCTGCGGATCATGTCGTCCTTAGTGACCCAGAGGACTCCGGAGCGAATGCCTCAGCAAACCTACGCTGCATGGCCTCCCTGATCCTGCAAAGTCTGCGGAAGGATCCTCGTATTCTTCGGATCAAGGAGAGGGACCATTACTGGCTGGCCACTCTCCTTGATCCACGGTACAAGGGTAAGGTTGCGGACCTTATGTTACCGTCGCAGAGGGAGCAGAGGATGAGACAACTCCGGGAGGCCTTGCAGAAAGGTCTGTGCAACGCGTTCCCAGAGACTGGGAGGTTACAAACTCCTGGTCCTGGACAACGAGTTGCTGAGGCTTCGGCCAGTCAAAGAAGGAGCGGTGGGGAAGGTGGCCGTCTGACCGATGCGTTCAGACAATTCTTTAGTCCGCAGCCCCAAAGTATGATCGGTTCCAGCAACCATCGCCAGCGTCTGATAAACATGGTGCAGGAATATCTAGGGGCAAGGTCAGACTTGGACACCTTCCCCACCGAAAATCCTCTGGCTTACTGGGTCTTGAGGATGGATCACTTGCCAGAGCTTGCACAGTATGCAATTGAGCTACTGGCCTGTCCTGCATCCAGCGTTCTTTCGGAACGCACATTCAGTGCTGCTGGAGGATTTGTCACGGATCACAGGGTGCGCCTGTCCACCGACTCGGTTGATCGACTGACTTTCATCAAGATGAACCAGTCTTGGATCACCACCAGCTACCACACACCTGATGCTGATATAACAGACTAATTGATTTTAACATGTCACATCCCTTCAAGACTGATGCTGATGCTGAGTGCCTGTGCTGTTATGTTGACTGGCTATCCTCCTCCTCCGAGTCCTCAATGATACGATTGATGATGATAGCTTGGAAGATCATTTTTGTTTATGGGTGCCGCCACCAGTGGCTAAGGCCCAATTTTTCAGCCCCTGTTTTACAGGGGCGTGTAATTACAATTTTTTTAGCAATAATTTGCCATAGGGCTCATTGCTGTGCTCCAAGTACAGTATCTGTGAGGGGTTGGAGTGTTGTGGCACCAGTGCCTAAGGCCCAATTTTTCAGCCCCTGTTAAACAGGGGCGTGTCATTACAATTTTTGAAGCAATACTTTGCAACAGGGCTCATTGCTGTGCTCCAAGTACAGTATTTGTGAGGGGTTGTAGTGTTGTGCCACCAGTGCCTAAGGCCCAATTTTTCAGCCCCTGTTCAACAGGGGCATGCAATTACAATTCTTGATCTAATAATTCACAGCAGGGCCCATTGCTGCACCCACCAAGAGTAACTCTGAGGGCTTACAGTGTTGTGGCAACGCCACCACCACCACCACCACGAAAGGCCCAATTTTTCAGCCCCTGTTCAACAGGGGCATGCAATTACAATTCTTGATCTAATAATTCACAGCAGGGCCCATTGCTGCACCCACCAAGAGTAACTCTGAGGGCTTACAGTGTTGTGGCAACGCCACCACCACCACCACCACGAAAGGCCCAATTTTTCAGCCCCTGTTCAAAAGGGGCATGTAATTACAATTCTTGATCTAATAATTCACAGCAGGGCCCATTCCTGCACCCACCAAGAGTAACTCTGAGGGCTTACAGTGTTGTGGCAACGCCACCACCACCACCACCACGAAAGGCCCAATTTTTCAGCCCCTGTTCAAAAGGGGCATGTAATTACAATTCTTGATCTAATAATTCACAGCAGGGCCCATTCCTGCACCCACCAAGAGTAACTCTGAGGGCTTACAGTGTTGTGGCAACACCACCACCACCACCACCACCACGAAAGGCACAATTTTTCAGCCCCTGTTCAACAGGGGCATGCAATTACAATTCTTGATCTAATAATTCACAGCAGGGCCCATTGCTGCACCCACCAAGAGTAACTGTCAGGGCTTACAGTGTTGTGGCACCAGCACCACCATCAAAGGCCCAATTTTTACTACCACTGTTCAACAATTATATGTAATTAAAATTCCTGATATAATAGTTGACAGCAGGGCGTTCCAGCACCAACCAAGAGTAACTGTGAGTGCTTACAGTGTTGTGCCAACACCAACAACTAAGGGGCCTATTTCTGCAGAGTATATACGGCAGGTCCCTACTTTCAAACATCCAACTTACAAACGACTCCTACTTGCAAACGCAAGAAGACAACAGGAAGTGAGAGGAAATCTACCCCTAGGAAGGAAAATTCTCTCCTGTAAGAATTAATATGGGAGAAAGGTGTCTCCTCTGTACTGATGCTTTATCACCAATCCTTGTTTCAAGAAAAACACCACATTTCAAAAACAGTTGTCATTGGGACGGAAAGTGAGGTGAAATGTTCTGAACAGGGGCACAGACAGCAAAACAAATGTTACAGGGGTGATAACCCTTACCTATGTTTTCCAAAAAGTTTAAAAATAGATTTTTGGGCTGGAGCTACACTTAAACAATGTACCTGTTCAAAATTACAAACAGATTCTACATAAGAACAAACCTACAGTCCCTGTCTTGTATGCACCGCCTGTATACGGCTGTTCAGAGTATATAGGGCCTTTTTTATTTTATGTGCGGGGTTCCCCTTAATATCCATACAAGACCCAAAGGGGCTGGTAATGGGCTGGGGTAGGGGGGGGGGGTCATGGGGTAGCTATGCCATTTTTATTAAAGATTTTCATCCATATTACCGGGACCAGACATTACATTAAAGCCGCAAGCAGTTTTAAATGGCTTTTTTTTCCTTTAGAAGTGTCATTTTGTGCAGGGACAGTTCTAAACACGGGAAACACGTGGCACTTCACAGGCATACTTTAGACACCCCCCAGGTACGATATTTAAAGGAATATTTGACTTTTTTTTTTCACTTTATGCATCATTAAAATGACTGCTCCCGAAAAACGACCGTTTTTAAAACTTCTTTTTGCATTGATACATGTCCCCTGGTGCACAACCCGGGTTCCCAAACCCTTTTTAGGACAATAACATGCATAATAGTTGTTATAATTAGCACTTTAGAATTCGAACGTTCACATCCATTGTATTTAATAGGGTTCTAATGTTCGTACGAACTTTCGGTCCGTTCGCGGGTTCTGGTGCGAACCGAACCCGGGGGTGTTCGGCTCATCACTAGTTGTTAAGTAGAATCTGTTTGTAATTTTGAACTGGTACATTTTTAAAGTGTAGCTCCAGCCAAAAAAACTATTTTTAAGCTTTTTGGAAAACATAGGTTTTAGGTCCGCACTTCTTGACCCTTCGCCTAGGCTGGACCCTTGGATGTGTGGAAATGCTCCTCTTCACCGGTGAGATAATCAAGACACATACACGGAGAGTACGTGAATAATGATTACAATTTATTGTTCAGTATCCAAATGTTATATACATACAAGACGAGGGAAGACGCCCTCTGTCTAACCTGCGGTGAAGGTTAAAGACGCTGTTGAAGCAGATGTTGTTTAATCACAAGACAGTTTCTCAGTGAAAAGGAACATAACATGTGAGATAAATGTGAAATAACAACTTCATGCACGTAGCTCAGTAATTTTCCATATTTATAGTTGATCAAACTAAAGCATAACTCTTTTATCCTAGCTAGCTTGACTAAACTAAATGCCTTATAGCCTTATAAACCTCTCTTTGATCATGCAATCTTCTAGATTTCATTGATCACCTATAGTATTGATTCTTGTTTATGGTACCATTTCTGCTTGGCCGATATTTTGGACATCATTAAGGACGGTTCCCTAGAGCTTTGTACCTTCTTTTTAGTGACTCCACTGATCATACAGATGGTTAATTTAAACATTAAGTACAACAGTAGGATAAAGATCAAAACCATTATTACTGTTGTACCGATTTGTTTTAGGAAGGAAAAAAATACCTGTGCCCCAGAATCCTCCCTCCCCAAAAGGGCTCCAAGTTTTTCCAATATCTCTCGCCTCTTGTTGTAACTTGTCTACTTTGTTTCTGTGTTGTGTAATCACATCATAATAATCAGGAACCTCCATGGATGTGTTGTGAATCCAAGTGCAGCACTCATAATCCTGCGCGACCTCACACAGGCCAGTGAGTGCAGCACTCATGCTTTCAATGGCAAGCTCATGGAGCTCCAATTGTTTTCTGATTGCTCTAGTCTCAATGTTTAAACTAGTAATGTCATCAGAATTTTTCTCTAGTACTTCATCTAAGATGCCCGTATAATTGTTAAGTCTTTTCATTAAATCTATTCCCCAACCTGTCCAGGAAGGGAACCAGGCCCAAGCCATGTCCTTTTCAAGGAACAGTGCCCTCTTAATACGGTGTCTAAGGGGATATCTGGGGTGAGGACTAGCTTCTAATAATTGTCCTCCCTCTTTGTCTCCCAATACCCCCATTACAGGAACTAGGGCTGCCAGATAACACCATCCCTGGGATTCTAAAGGGATCCAAGGGTAACAACCCTTTTTACAGCATACATATGTGTTGTTACCCAGAGCTAGGGGAAGGGTTTGGAAGATTTTCCTCATGTCATGAGACATGCTAGAGAACTGTATAACTGATAGTAATCGACCTAGCTCAGAGGTGGAGTTGTCACGCATAAATGTTGTTAAGCTACAATTGGCCTCAGGACTTAATGTATGATAAAAAGAGATGTTTGGATCCGTGAAATTGGAAGATGTGGCTGTGAAGTTAATTACAGTGTGCTGACAGGTTCGGGCTCCCACCGTGGAGTTTCCTAACTTGAAACACCAATCCGGGGCATAACTCCTGCCCATGGTTTGTAGAACGAGGGTAGAGTTTGGGAATTTTCTAGTGATATTTGTGAGGTGTACAGGTGGCGTCCCATTTAGGAGAGGGGTGAAATTCAGAGGTACTGCCATTAGAGGAATCCTAGCAGTACTAGGGTGGAGTTTACTACATATCCAACATTTATCATATCCTGACTTCTGAGCATAGGCATATTTAAATTTCAACAGTAACATTTTATCTGTAAAACCCCCATCTATACGTCTTTTCTTTCTCTGTTGTTCAGTATAATTTAGTTCTGTATTTTCACCACATATACCCTTCATTTCACCCAGATCCTCCGGGTGGTATATACAGTTAGTTATGATCCAAGTGGGGATAAACACCAATATCACGAGTCCTCCCAACAGGGCCCATAATTTTCCTGAATCATTTGCTATGAACAGAGTCATTTTTAGGGTACAATCTTCCTTTTAGTCTCTATTTTTCGAGGACTTGTAACACCTGTTTCACTTCCTTTTTTCTCTGGGGGTGTACCTGGAGATGCTTTCAGTCTTGATGCATGGATCCACTGTGGACCTTGGTCTGTTAAGACAGCAGTTCTGGCAACCTTCTCCACACTGTAGGGACCTTGAAAGACAGGACCCACGTGTTTTCTCACAGCCAGTTGTTTTATTAATACTTTATCCCCAGGGATGAAAGGATGGGTTGGTTCTGTGGAAAGAGGAGAAAAGGTGACAGCAACTTGTTCATTTATTTCTTATAAGCTACTTACCAGATGTTTCACGTATTCTTCCTGCAAAGAAAAAAGGTTAAGCTCTTCTGAACTATCTGGGGTCAGTATTTTGGTTTGTGCTGGTTTACCCATAAGTATTTTGTACGGGGGAAAAACCTGTCCTGCTCGGGGGTGTGGTTCTTATTTGGAAAAGAACAGAGGGCAGTATGTCTAACCAATTTTTCATAGTCCCTTTAGTAGCCTTTTTTAGTTTGTCTTTTATGTTTCTGTTCATCCGCTCTACCATACCTGCACTCTGTGGGTGGTAGGGAATGTGTAATTTCCATTGTATTCCCAGTAAGCATGCCAGTTCTTTTGTGAGGGCTGAGGTAAATGCTGGTCCCTGGTCTGACCAGATGTTTCTTGGGATGCCAAACCTGCATACCCAATGGTTCAACAATACTCGGGCGGTTATTTTGGCAGTTTCACCTGTGGTGGGGATTGCTTCTACCCATCCCGAAAATTTATCTACTAGAAGATATTTTAGGTTTCCTTTCTGAGTGGGCATGTGTGTAAAGTCTATTTGTAAAACTTGTAATGGCCCCAAAGGGGGTGGCAGGCATCCGTGGAGGCCATGTCTCTTTCCTTGTACATTATTTTGCGCGCATGTAAGGCAACTGCCTACAAGTATTTCTGCTTGTTTCTTAATTCCCCATGTAAAAAATAAATCTTCATATTGTGACAGCAGGAAGGTAAAGTCACCTGGTTGCATCCAGGGGGGTAGATATATTTCTCCCAGATTCAGGCTTTATGCCGACTTATACAACTAGGGAGGGAGTTGATGAAGCCCAGCTGAGGCTAGTGGGCTCATGGATGATTCATACCTCTAGGGAGAGTGCTGGGCGTCGTGCAGGCAGGGAGTTGATGAGACCAGCTGAAGCTTGTCAGCTCGTTGAAGGCCTCTATAAAAACTCCCAGCTTCATTAGGTGTTTGCTCATGCCTGGAACCAGACCTGTGTGGACTGTCTAGGGAGAGTGAACCCCTGTGCGGTGAGAAAAAGCCTGTGTGGCTATTTGTTTGGACATTTACTAAACCAGGGACTTAGGGACTAGGACAGCACCAGGCTGATCCCAGTTGTTAGTTAGGAAACCTGCATGTTTAGTCAGAGGTCAAGCTGACCAGGGTTTATTTTGTTTATGTTTCTTTTTGCTTTGCTGTGTTTTTGTCACTGTAAATAGAGAAATAAACCGCACCTTTTGATCTTGAAAACCACAACCTCCGTCTGCTGGGCCTGTTTTTGTGTGGGGAGCCCAACCAGGGGGTCACACACACCCGCTACCGAGTTAACCCCCTCACAGTTGGTGGAGAATGCGGGCAGTTTTTTTAGGCCAGCATGGAGGAGATACTGAAACAGCTGGCTCTAGCAAATGCCAATCAACAGCAGACAAATGCAGGTTTTCAAAAGAGCCTTGCAGCTCAACAACAGAGCTTCGCAGCCCAGCAGCAAGCTCATCAACAGAGCCTCGCAGCCCAGCAGCAAGCTCATCAACAGAGCCTTGCAGCCCAGCAGCAAGCTCATCAACAGAGCCTTGCAACTTTGCAACAGAGTCTGGAGGCTCAGCAACAAGCCCAGCAGCAATCTGAGGCCCGCTTCATAGACCTATTGCAGAAGCAAGAGCAGAGACTCCAACAACAGATGGAAGCAGTAATGCAGCAACGTCCGCAGACCAGTGAGGAAAGCCGTCCCACTAATACCGCGTCCTTTGGGGTGAGTCGTTTATTGACAAAAATGACTGGAGAGGATGATCCAGAGGTATTTTTGACCACATTTGAAAGGACTGCTGAAAGGGAAAAGTGGCCTGAGGAGCAGTGGGCTGGACTGGTGGCTCCTCTGTTAACTGGTGAATCGCAGAAAGCTTACTATGACCTAGAGTCTGACCAAGCAAAAGACTATGTGATGCTAAAAGCTGAAATATTGGCAAGGCTGGGTGTCACCCTGGCTGTCCGGGCTCAGCGTGTGCATAACTGGACTTTCCAGCTTGGAAAACCCCCCAGGTCTCAAATGTATGATCTCATTCACCTGAGCAGGAAGTGGCTACAGCCAGAGACTTTGTCCGCACCAGAGATTGTGGAACGTGTTGTAATGGATCGGTTTTTGAGAGCTCTTCCTACTGCCATCCAAAAGTGGGTAAGCCATGGAGACCCAGAGACGGCCGATGGTCTTGTGGATCGTGTAGAGAAATACTTGGCTACAGAGAACCTGACGGCCTCTTCCAGAGACTCTCGGACTTTCCACCCTAAGACCAGACCATCCCCAGGGGCGGATAAGAGGATTCCAAGGGGTGAGGGTGGAGAGAGTGAGAGGGTGGGAGCTCTACCCAAAGTTTGGCGAGAACAGCCTGGGAAGTCAGGGGCTCAAGAGGCAGCCAAAAGGATTGTTTGCTACCGCTGCCGGCAAGCGGGACATATTGCAGCAAATTGCCCGGTTGTGGAGGAACCCATGCAATGTGACTTTCTGACGGACAGACGTCAGTTGCTGTGTGCGACAGTCGCATGCACTGCCATTCGGGGAACTGAGAAACATTTATGCAAAATGTGTATTAATGGTAGAAATGTTGTGGTATTGCTGGATTCAGGTAGCCTTGTGACCCTGATAAAGGCTGAATTAGTTAAAACAGAGGTCTCTGGGAATAGCAAGGTAGCTGTTATTTGTGTGCATGGGGACACCCGAGAGTATCCAGTGACTACAGTGTGTTTCGAGACCCCCAAAGGTACCCTCTCTCATCCAGTGGGGTTAGTATCTCAATTACCGCATGATGCCATTGTGGGAAGGGATTTTCCGAAGTTCTGGGAACTGTGGGATGATCCTGAGCCCCCCACTGGTGCCCCTATGTACCAGGAATGTGATAGCCAGAACTCCTCTGAGAGTGGTGAGGACTCTCCCGAATTTCCCTTGTCAGTATTGGCAGGGGAGACTCAAGAAACTGGAGAGGAGCCCACCTCCTCAGACGAAAACCTACCGTCTGTGGAGTTTTCTGATCTTGAGGTTCACAGGGAAAATTTTGCCACAGAACAGTTAAAAGACCCCGCCCTAATAAAGGCACGGGAAAACGTAGTGGAAATAGATGGCGAGTTAGTGAACCCAGATAATACCTGCACTTACCCATACTTCAGCGTAGAGAAGGACCTACTGTATCGGGTGGCAAAAAGGGCAGAAGAAATCGTTGAGCAGCTTGTGGTGCCCAAACCTTACAGGAAGTTGGTGTTGGAGTTGGCCCATGGGCACATTCTTGGAGGTCATCTGGGGACAGAGAAAACCCGAGAGAGGGTATTACAGAGATTCTATTGGCCTGGGGTGATGAAGGACATAGAAAATTATTGTTCCTCCTGCCCTGTGTGTCAGAGGTCGGCCCCGATGCCACATTTCCGTAGCCCGCTGGTCCCTCTACCCATCATTGAGGTCCCGTTTGAGAGGATCGCAATGGATTTGGTAGGTCCTATAATCAAGTCCGCTAGGGGGCACCAGTACATATTAGTTATAATGGACTATGCCACCCGTTATCCAGAAGCGATCCCTCTCCGAAATACCTCGGCCAAAACCATAGCCAAAGAGCTATCTCTTGTTTTTAGCCGGGTGGGTATTTGTAAAGAACTGCTTACGGACCAAGGTACACCCTTTATGTCCCGGGTTATGAAAGAGCTGTGTAAATTGTTCAAAGTGACGCAATTGCGTACATCTGTGTATCACCCCAAACCGATGGGCTGGTTGAAAGATTCAACAAAACCCTAAAACAAATGTTGAAGAAAGTGGTGGATAGAGATGGAAAGGATTGGGACTGTCTACTTCCTTATTTGATGTTTGCTATTAGGGAGGTGCCCCAATCCTCTACGGGTTACTGTATGGGAGACACCCAAGAGGGCTGTTGGATATTGCCAAGGAAACTTGGGAAAGCGAGAGTTCTCCCCACAGGAGTGTGATTGAGCATGTCGCCCTGATGCAAGATCGAATTGCACAGGTAATGCCCATCGTGAAGGAACATTTGGCCCAAGCGCAGTTGGCACAGCAGAGAGTGTACAACCGTGGAGCCAAGACCCGTACCTTTTCCCCGGGGGATAGGATATTGGTACTTGTCCCTACGGTTGAAAGTAAATTCCTTGCCAAATGGCAAGGCCCCTACGAGATAATGGAAAAAGTGAGCGAAGTGAATTACAAGGTCAGACAACCAGGAAGGCGAAAGCCCGAACAGATCTATCACGTTAATCTGTTGAAAGCCTGGAGGGATAGAGAGTCCCTAGTCGCAGAAACTTGGTCACCAGCTCAAACTGGTTGCGTGATTCCGGAGGTTGGAATAGCAGCCACCTTGTCACAACCCCAACAACAGGAGGTTAAGGAGTTTGTGCTTCGCAACAAGGAGGTGTTCTCTGAGCTGCCGGGACAAACATCTGGGGTAGAGCATGATATTATTACCCCGCCCGGTGAAAGGGTGAAGTTAAAACCATATCGGATCCCAGAGGCCCGACGGGAGGCAATACGGGAGGAAGTACAGAAAATGCTGAACTTAGGGGTGATAGAGGAGTCCCAAAGTGATTGGTCTAGTCCCATTGTGTTGGTGCCTAAACCGGATGGGAGCTGGCGATTTTGTAACGATTTTCGTCAGTTGAACAAAGTTACAAAATTTGACACCTACCCCATGCCACGTATAGATGAGTTGATCGACCGGCTGGGAACAGCCCGATACATGACGACTCTTGACCTCACAAAAGGGTATTGGCAAATTCCCCTGGCCAAGTCGGCCAAAGAGAAAACCGCATTTGTAACCCCAGACGGGGCGTTCCAATATAAGAGAATGCCGTTCGGGTTACAGAATGCGCCAGCCACATTCCAGCGGAAAATGGACCAGATACTGAGGCCCCATCGGAAGTATGCTGCGGCTTACCTGGATGACGTAATTGTCCATAGCACAGATTGGGCCTCACATCTGCCAAAGGTGCAAGCAGTCCTAAACTCTATCCGGGAAGCAGGGTTTACGGCTAACCCCAAGAAGTGTACCATTGGGCAGGAGGAGGCCAAATATCTTGGGTACACCATTGGGAGGGGAGTAATAAAACCCCAACTCAACAAAGTCGAGGCCATCCAGAGTTGGCCACGTCCCAACAGCAAGAAGCAGGTACGAGCCTTTCTGGGAATCGCGGGGTATTATCGGCGCTTCATTCCCCACTTTGCTTCTAAGGCTGTGCCCCTAACCAACCTGACGAAAGGGAAAGGGTCGGTCATGATTAAATGGACCCCCGAGGCTGAGGCAGCATTCCAATTCTTGAAACAAGCCTTATGTAGCCAGCCAGTGTTGTACTCACCCGACTTCTCTAAAGACTTTGTCGTACAAAGTGATGCGTCAGATGTGGGGTTAGGAGCAGTATTGTCCCAGGTCTGGAACGGGGAAGAGCACCCAGTCATTTACCTCAGCAGGAAGTTGAAGTCCCATGAGGTAAATTACGCCACGGTTGAAAAGGAGTGTTTAGCGGTGAAGTGGGCTCTAGATTCCCTTCGGTACTATCTGCTAGGTAGGCACTTTGACATGGTTACGGATCACGCTCCGTTAAAGTGGATGGCTCAAAACAAGGAGACAAATAGAAGAGTGAATAGGTGGTTCCTGGCCCTACAGGAATTCAACTTCACAGTAAAGCATCGCCCTGGCGTTCAAATGGGGAATGTGGATGCTTTGTCTCGAGTACATGAATGCCTGATTGCTGGTGTTCCAACCCCAAGGTTAAAACAAGAGGGGGGGGTATGTGACAGCAGGAAGGTAAAGTCACCTGGTTGCATCCAGGGGGGTAGATATATTTCTCCCAGATTCAGGCTTTATGCCGACTTATACAACTAGGGAGGGAGTTGATGAAGCCCAGCTGAGGCTAGTGGGCTCATGGATGATTCATACCTCTAGGGAGAGTGCTGGGCGTCGTGCAGGCAGGGAGTTGATGAGACCAGCTGAAGCTTGTCAGCTCGTTGAAGGCCTCTATAAAAACTCCCAGCTTCATTAGGTGTTTGCTCATGCCTGGAACCAGACCTGTGTGGACTGTCTAGGGAGAGTGAACCCCTGTGCGGTGAGAAAAAGCCTGTGTGGCTATTTGTTTGGACATTTACTAAACCAGGGACTTAGGGACTAGGACAGCACCAGGCTGATCCCAGTTGTTAGTTAGGAAACCTGCATGTTTAGTCAGAGGTCAAGCTGACCAGGGTTTATTTTGTTTATGTTTCTTTTTGCTTTGCTGTGTTTTTGTCACTGTAAATAGAGAAATAAACCGCACCTTTTGATCTTGAAAACCACAACCTCCGTCTGCTGGGCCTGTTTTTGTGTGGGGAGCCCAACCAGGGGGTCACACACACCCGCTACCGAGTTAACCCCCTCACAATATAATTTCAGAAGGGGTCGCACCCCTATATGGCCCAGGTTTCCTTTCTGAGTGGGCATGTGTGTAAAGTCTATTTGTAAATCTTGTAATGGCCCCAAAGGGGGTGGCAGGCATCCGTGGAGGCCATGTCTCTTTCCTTGTACATTATTTTGCGCGCATGTAAGGCAACTGCCTACAAGTATTTCTGCTTGTTTCTTAATTCCCCATGTAAAAAATAAATCTTCATATAATTTCAGAAGGGGTCGCACCCCTATATGGCCCGGTCCATGTAAGTAGGAAAGAATTAAGGCACAGCTACTCTGGGGAATACCTATTTTCCCCTCTTTTAACCAGAGACCAGAAGGGTCTTTGGTTAATCCTGCTTCATGCCAAAACAGCAAGTCCTCCAAGGTAGCTGAGGATTGCAGCTGTTGAGCTACAGTGGGAAAATCAGGAGCAGTGAAATCTTGCTGAAAAAATATCAATGTGGGCTCTGGAAGTGATTGTGATGCAACTTCTTTAGCTATGTGATCTGCCAAGGCATTGCCCCTAGCTAAGTCTCCTTTGTCAGTTGTGTGAGCCTTAACTTTAATGATGGAGACACTTTTTGGCAGTTGGATTGCATCTAAGAGTTGTAAAACAAACTGTTTATTTGAAATGTGCTTGTTATCTGCGGTTTTAAAGCCTCTATTCTTCCAGATAACCCCGAAGTCGTGTGCCACTCCATGTGCATACCTACTGTCAGTGTAGATATTAACTTCTTTGTCTTTGAATAATTGGCAGGCCCTTGTAAGAGCGATCAGTTCAGCAATTTGTGCTGATGTGTTTGGAATAGCTTGTGCTTCAAGTACCACATCTGGCAGTTGTACCACAGCATAACCAGTTTGGTAAGTGGCATCAGAGGGTCGGGAGCAGCTACCGTCTACAAATACGTTTTGTGCATCAGGCCTGGGTATATCAAGTAAATCCCTTCGGGGTGAAGTGACAAGGTCCAATTCTGTCAAACAACAATGTTCCTTTTCAGGATCAGGGTTATTAATGAGTCTGAGCAAGGAGTGTAAAAAATCGCACGGCGGGGGTTGTATCCGGGCAATATTTGACAGTGAGATTGGCTGTGTTTAGCAGGATAATTTCATATCCGCTTGATCTCTGTGTAGTCATGTGCTGTGTATTCATATTTTGTAACAGATGTGTGACAGTATGTGTTGAATACAATGTCATAGGGTGGCCTAGGACTAATTTGCTTTCTTCCTGTACTGCCATAGCCGCAGCAGCCAGATTTTGAAGGCATGCGGGCATTCCCTGCACCTGTATTGGCAGTTTCTTTGAGATGTAGGCCACGGGTCTTAAATTTGTCCCGTGCATCTGTGCTAGTACAGCAGCAAAAGTGGATCCTGAAACTACACAGTAGAGTGAGGAGTCCTTTGAGTGATCCATGAGCCCCAAAGCAGGAGCCCTGGCCAAAGAGGACAATAATGAGGTGAAAGCTTGCACCATATCATCAGTCCAATGTATGACTTTGGGGGCAGTCTGAAGCATAGCAGGTCTGAGTATTGAATCATAGTGTGAACAATCAGGAATCCACTGTCTACAGTATACGATGGAGCCTAGAAAGGAGAGAAGGGCGGCCTTGACTCTCGGAGGATTGAGGGCAGAGAGTGCTTTGACTCGAGCTGGGGATACGAGGCGCTGGCCCTCTGTCAGTATACAACCCAGATACTCTACACGCCTGCAGACCCACTGGATCTTTTTCCTAGACGCCAGGTGACCTTTGCTGGCTAGGTGTTCGAGCAGATGCTCAGAGTCCTTTGCAGAGCTCTCCTCATCCTTATTACAGAGCAATAGGTCATCCATGTACTGGATCAAGACGGAGCCATGATCCGGCGTCCAGTCTTTAAGAGAGGCATTCAACACTATTGAAAAAGCTGCTGGACTGTCCACAAAGCCCTGAGGCAAGCGAGTCCATGTTAGCTGGGTTTGGCCCCATGAGAAGGCAAATATTGATTGGGCAGTTTCCTCTATTGGGACGCTAAAAAACGCATTGGACAGGTCAATCACTGTATAGAATCTGGAGTCAGATGGAATATTTGTGAATATGAAGGTGATGTCAGAAACCAGGGGTGGGAGTGGGATAATTACCTTATTCAGGGCCCTCAGATCCTGAACAAAACGCCACTCGCCACTCGCCTTTCTTACAGGGTGGATAGGTGTATTCCAGGGGCTGATGACTGGCTTCAGAATTCCTTGTTCTAAATATGTGTCAATTTGTGGTGTTATGCCCCTGATTTTCTCTTCGTGTAAAGAGTATTGTTTCTGAAAGACTGGTGAAGAGTATTGTTGTAATTGTGGTTTGTAGGGTGTGCAATTTAGAAATCCGGCAGTGGTCTTGCTCCTTGCCCAGATTGCATGATTCTGTAATCTAGCGGGGAGTAACATATAGTATCCCATCTGGTCAACCCTTTTTGGACTTTGTAAGTCACAGAGCCTGGAGGTGGCAGTTAATCCTCCCTCTTTATGAAACACCACTTCTATTCCCAAGGCGGACATTAAATCCCTTCCCATAAGGGGTAGGGGACAAGAAGTAAGGACTGCAAACTTTTGATGCACTAGAATTTGTCCTTGTGGAGTGGCTACAGGAAGTGGCTTGGTTATTGGATGTGTAACCTCAGTTCCATTTATGCCAATTGAGCGTCCCTCGTCACAATTTTCTGTGTCAAAAATTGGGTCAGTTAAGCAACTGGAAGTCGCTCCTGTGTCAATTAAGAAATTAGTTCTGTGTCCATCTACCAAAAGGGTTACCTTAGGCAGTGGTTTCCAAGAAGAATTATAACATACGAGGACAAGGGCTGGAACTTGCTCAAGGCACCCCTATTGTGGAGGCTGGCTCTGTTGTGTGGTTGGCCATTGTAGAGGGATAGGTTGTCCTCGAGTATTTTGAGGAGCTTAGGGGTGCCTGTCTATTGGGTCTATATGGGTGTTGTGGGGCTTGTTGTTGAGTCTGATAGTTGGGAAATCTCTGGGGGGGGGCATATCCGAATCCCCTGCCTCTACCTCTTCTCGGTAGTGATTGACCCCTCCGGGCCGGGCATTGTGATTTCCAATGACCAAAATTGCCACAATTAAAACAAGCTTGGTCTGGGGGGGGGTAGGATAGTTCTGTGGGTAGGATTGTGTAAACTGTGCTGCCATTATAGGGGCCTCTGCCGGTGGTTGGGGGCTACCCATATGAAACAACACACCCTTTTGCTGAAATACTCCCGAAGCCTGTCTCTTCTTGTTCTCTTCTAAGAAGTCTGTTGCCTTTTTTGTCATCCAATTTGGATCTATCAGTTTGATAAGTTGAGTAGTTTTTGGGTCCCCATTTGACATCACAGTACTTAAAAATAAAACATCATCTTTTTGTTCTGTTGCTTTAAATAAATCAAACACTCTTTGGCAAAATTCGAAGAAGTTCTCTTTACCTTCCTGTTTTGCCGTGACTAGGGAATGTAGTGCAGTGTGTCCTTTGTAATGTTTTGACCAATGACTAGCTATATCTGCCCAAAATCCTGCCCAGTCCAGGGAAGTTGTAGTTGTGAAATGTTTTGAGTAAAGACCGTTAAGATCGATTGGAACATATGGTTCTGGATCGATTATGTTGAATAGGCATGAGAGGTCTTCCTCATCCATGCCACAACCTGCGCAATGTTTTATTCAAAAATTTAGCTGCCTCTCTCGGATTCTTCCTTGGATTGGGGCAGAGTTCTTTTAAATTAATCAGGGTACCTAGGGGGAGGGGAATATGGACATTGGATGTTCCAATAGTTATTAAGGGAAAACTCCCACCTTCCCTAGCTACCCTTTCTATCGTTTCCCTTTCAGAATCTGGAGGACTCGGTTTTTCCTTAAGGGCTTTCACGAGGGCCTTTTGGCGAAACCTGGTTAACATAACCTGACTACCAAGTATGGAGTCCATAGTACTTTCTTCCTCTGTCCCTAGAGGAGTCTCGGGATCATATATGAGTTCAGATGTGCCTGGTAGGGGGCAAATGGCTTGTACCACTTGCTGTCTTGTGAAGTCTAGGTCTGCTTCCAGGTCTGCTTGTGCCCTCCTAAGTTTTTCATTTTTTCTTTCTATTTCTTGTTCTTTTAATTTTATTGTTTCCATCTCTTTATTCATTCGTTTTTTCCCTTTCCATCAACTTTCTACTTATTATATCCAATCTCTGTTCTTCTTCCTTCTGTTCCATAAGCCAAATTTTAATAAATTCTTCCCTTTCAGCTTCCTTACTTTCCTGGTCCTTTCTAGCCCGCCACACCTCAAGGGTCTCCTGGTCTTCTAATGCTAATTTCTCCTCCCTTTCCTTTGCTTCCTTTTCTCTCTTTTTTCCTTCATACTCCTGCCACCGTTTTTTTATCTTCTTCTGAGGAAGTTTCATGTATTATGGCCACCAAGGCAGGGGTATCTAGACCTGGTAGACCGGTTGGAAGGTTAGGGTAAAGACCTAATTTTCGGGGTGGAATGACTGAATCATTTTTGACAAAAACATAGGGAGGTGGTGCCTCAATGTAAGATATTGGTATCTCAAGGGGGGCCGTTGGGGATTTCTCTCCTTGGGGAGTCACATACTTCTTACTGTAATTCTTCATTTGTTCCCCCCATATTCTACAAGTGTTCTTCATATATTTCTCATCCCAATCTCCCGGGGGATATGAATGTTTGTGTGACCCCCATAATTTCTGTACTTCCTGCCAATCTGCCTCACAACATGGCCCTTGGGGTCCTAGTCCTGAAATTCCTATCTGATGAGCCCTCGTTTGGACATTGGACCAAAAAGGTTCTATTAACCCAATTGGTATCTGGTCCTTAACATAATCATACGGCGTCGGCTGGCGCACCTGGGACCCGTCCCCCTTGTCTAAAGTGTTCCCCATATGACTTTCCTTTCCAGAAATGCTGACAGTTTTACAGAGGTGAAAACAACCAATGACCTGAATACACCTTTCAATAACTTCCTGTAGAGTTGATTCAAACTCTAATTGATCTTCCCCTATTGAACTATGTATGTTAAGTTTCAGGGTAACAAAATAAACACCGTCCTCGTGTTGTGGAAAATTAGGTTGTCTGCCCAATCTACTAGAATATACCCCTGGTCTAGTTGCTAGTAAAATTGGCACATCTCCATGTTCAACAAATAACAATCCCAGAGTACATTGTCCACAACTAGTAGGAGGTGTTTCAATACTACCGGGTTGATCTCTAGACATTGGCAATAATACAATATATTTGAAATGCAATACAGGAATAAATCTTATAACTTCTAAGAATTCTTAATACTTTAAATGTCTTAAAACACTTCTATAATATTCTTAATATTTCTATATATATAAAAATAAAAAAATAAAGGCCTTAAAAATTATGAGGGTTCCACACACCCGTCCTTCAGTACTGAGCGCAATCTACTGCTTCTCAGTTTGAGATATTTTATAGTTTATAGTCAGGCCAACACCAGCCGGACTTCTCCTATTTCTTTTAAAAGATAGTGTGCCTACTGTCCCTCGGGAGCCCGCCTAGCTCATCCTCAGGGGTACAGATCGCTTTAAGATTTATCTAACAAAATTTCAGTGGTCTTTGGTCATCGCGACAGAGTAGATGTACAATTTCCACCAAAAGGTCAAAAATGCCCACCTACCTGCCGGACGATGACCCCACTTCTGGTACCAGATCTGTTAGGTCCGCACTTCTTGACCCTTCACCTAGGCTGGACCCTTGGATGTGTGGAAATGCTCCTCTTCACCGGTGAGATAATCAAGACACATACACGGAGAGTACGTGAATAATGATTACAATTTATTGTTCAGTGTCCAAATGTTATATACATACAAGACGAGGGAAGACGCCCTCTGTCTAACCTGCGGTGAAGGTTAAAGACGCTGTTGAAGCAGATGTTGTTTAATCACAAGACAGTTTCTCAGTGAAAAGGAACATAACATGTGAGATAAATGTGAAATAACAACTTCATGCACGTAGCTCAGTAATTTTCCATATTTATAGTTGATCAAACTAAAGCATAACTCTTTTACCCTAGCTAGCTTGACTAAACTAAATGCCTTATAGCCTTATAATAGGGAAGGGTTATCACCCCTGTAACATTTGTTTTGCTGTCTGTGCACCTCTGCAGAAGATTTAACCTCACTTTCTGTCCCAATGACAAATGTTTTTTGAAAATTTGAGGTTTTTAGTGAAACAAGGATTGGTGATAAAGCATCAGTGGACAGGAGACACGTTTTTCCCATATTAACTCTTACAGGAGAGAATTTCCCTTCCTAGGGATAGATTTCCTCTCACTTCCTGTTGTCTCATTCCGTTTGCAAGTAGGAGTCGTTTGTAAGTGGGATGTTTGAAAGTAGGGGCCTGCCCTATATACTCTGCAGAAATTTGGGCCTTAGGTGTTGGTGTTGCCACAACACTGTACGCCCACACAGTTACTCTTGGTGGGCGCTGGAATGCCCTGCTGTGAACTATTATATCAAGAATTGTAATTACATGCCATTGTTGAACAGTGGTAGACAAATTGGGCCTTTGGTGGTGGTAGTGGTGGTACTGGTGCCACAACACTGTAAGTCCTCACAGTTACTCTTGGTGGGCGCTGGAACGGGACCTGCTGTGAAATATTATATCAAGAATTGTAATTACAGGGGGGGTGTGGCTGACCGGCAAAGAAGTTGGCTGCTTAAGCTTTGAGTTCGTCAATCCAGGAGACTCAACAAAGCGACTACGGCCCGCAAGCTACACAATCCACATCCATCCTTGCTCCAGAGACGTCCTAGAATCCAGCCATGATGTCTAGGAAGAGATTCACGGAGTACAAACCGCAGAAACTCACAGAGTTTGCCTTCAAGCCGGCGGAGAAGGTCAGTGAAAGCAAAGATGGCGCCGCCCCGGCCGCCCCAAGGGAATCGCAGGACACCTACATGGACTTACCGGACGAAATTCCTGCTGCTCCGGCCACCCCTGTGTCCCCAGGTCTCTCCGATCACCCCCAGAGGCTGACCCCCTCACTAGAAGCCCTGCAAAATCCAAGATGCGGCTAGATATGCCGCCGCACCGGCCGCTACAGCCACTAATTGAGGCCCCGGCTTTTAATCCCCTCACCTCTAACCAGGCCCTGCATTCCTCTATGGCCCCCTTCCCC
The DNA here is from genome assembly GCA_029206835.1 of Rana muscosa. Lineage (NCBI taxonomy): Eukaryota > Metazoa > Chordata > Amphibia > Anura > Ranidae > Rana > Rana muscosa. Next base: position 14,568,344 of record CM055127.1, on the reverse strand, counting down.
ACCTCGGGCCAACCAGTGCTCGATTCAACACTAAAGGACATGCTGCTGTCCCTGCAATCTTCGCTCATGACGGATCTATCTTCTCTTTTCCACAAGGTTACATCTGACATTCATTCTCTAGATGACAGGGTGACACGTATAGAGAATGGAATGACTGACTGTGTCTCTTCAGTAAATGGCGTCATCGACGTTTATGAGGATATCAGAGAGGAGCAAAAATAGATGCGCACCAAGCTGGCAGATTTTGAGGACAGGTCCTGCAGAAATAATGTAAAGCTAAGAGGGATGCCAGAAGCCATACTGCCTGCTGATCTGCCCAAATTTGCGAAAGAGCTTATGCACATAATTCTGCCAGACTTGTCACCCAGAGACCTGATAATAGACAGAATCCACAGGATTGCCAAACCGTCTCACCTTGCAGCCACTATACCCAGAGATGTGCTCATGAGGGTGCACTTTTTCCACATAAAGGAAAAGCTCATGTATGGAGTTAAAGCTAAATCCCCCCTCCCGGCGCCCTTCACAGATGTTCAACTTTTTCCTGACCTGTCCAAGTTCACCCTACAAATGCAGAGACAATTGAGCCCAGTGACCAAGGGGCTTCAAAATCATAAAGTCCAGTATAAATGGAGATACCCGGCTACACATCTCATAACCAATAAACGGCAAATCCCATATAGACAGTGACCTCCAGACGGGGCTCAATCTACTCCATAGTTAGGGCATTCTGCCTGACCCGCCCGCCCCTCTCCCACCACGCAGCGGCACCTCCTCCACCCGTTGCAACCTGGATCAAAATCATAATCTGATGGCCTGAAATCTCACCTCCAAGGAGGGCCAACCTACAGACCCTACATTCCCCTGGGCTCTGATAGAGAGATTCTCTTGTCAATTTACTCCTCTTCATTTTTTACTTTTTCACCCCCCGAAAGAGGTCGCAGCACAGTTTCGCTCCACCTCCAACTTTAAGCTAGTGTTGAGTGATACACACCTACTGATCTTTTTGTTCAGACTGAGTCTAAAGCCTCGTACACACGACCAAGTTTCTCGGCAAGAACCAGCAAGAAACTTGCTGGCAGAGCTTTCTTGCCGAGTAAATCGGTCGTGTGTACGCGGCTATCAGGTTTCTCGTCAAGAAAAACGACAAGAATCTCGACGAGAAAAATAGAGAATCTGCTCTCTATTTTCTCGTCGAGATTCTCGACGAGAAAAGTGTGTGTGTGTACACTTACCTTTCGCCGTGGAAACCCGCGCATGCTCGAAATGACTTCAACGCATGCGCGGTAGCTTCCTAGGCATAGGTAGGGTGTAGCAAGATGGCGGCGACGGCATCGAATGTGACGAGCGCACGCTCGTCGTAGTCGATGATGTCACCGCGTTTGCTCCAAAGAACCGCGGGTTCTTTGAATGGATCATGTGTACACTCGGCCGGGACAAGTTTCTTGTCCAAGAATCTCGTCAAGAAAAACGACGTTCTTGTTTTCTGATACGCTGTTTATACATGAACATTTTTTTTTTTTTTTCATCATATTGCTTTATCCACAGCTCTAGTAATCTTCGTGCAGGACTTATCCGGACCTTTGCTGCTCCTCCATACCGCCGAATTTCAACATTCCTTGATCCGGACTGTACTTCGTCTAACTGTAAGTGCTACACCTAACCCAACACACTTTACACGGCCTCAAAATGGCACTCAACCTTATGTCACTTAACGTTAACAGGCTTAACCACCCCGCAAAACGACATTCACTTTGGAAAACCGTTAAGGCTCTTCACAGTGACATAGTCTGTATACAGGAGACTCACCTTCTTCAATCTGACTGGAACCTATGTGCCAACCGACAATTCCCACATGTCTTTCATGCCTCTTACAACTCCAAAAGAGTTATGATAGCAATCAGCGACAAGGTTGATTACCATGTGTATAGAAATTAATTCCGCGCTACTAAAGAGATCCAGGTGTGGGTCATCTGCTACAAAGCACTGAAAAGGTAAATTCCGTGTGCCTTTAAGTAAATATGGTATATAGGAGTAGTGCTGAGCTGATGTATAATGTACTGTGTTTCTGTGCTAAACCTCTAAATTAATTGATATGACGCCTTTATATAATTTCTGAGGTAGTTAACACATAAATATACAAAGAATTAATTGCGTTAATAAATTGCTAATTTACCAGCAAATGATGTGGTGGTAAAGTGCGAAAAGTGCAAATGATATGTGACACAGTGGATAAATAAAATTAAAAGTAACAAAGACAGATAAAATCAATGTAGCGGGGTGTTCCCCTATATTGGGAAGAAACTACATTACCCATAACCCCATTCTTGTTGTGACGTTCCACCGCAGAGACTCATGGGAGGGGTTATAAAAGGAAGAGGCGGGGCCGGACTCGGCCTCTTTGGTGACACGAGACTTGACGGACGGATCCTCCTGTGCGGATGTGTCGGAGGGGCAAGGCCTGAAGCCTGAGGCCTTGCTCTGCACCGAAGAGCCTTCCATCCTCCCCTCTGCGAGCCTGGGTGGCATCTGACTTTGTGAGCTACCGCCTTGTTGGATCGGGGACCCGATCGTTGGAGAGATCGAGAGTGTGTGACACGGCCGGTGGAGGTTTTCCCGGACTGGATCCGTAGTCCGGCGGGTGAGAGGGCGTAAGCCCAGCTAAGATACTGTTGCTGTGTATAGGCCTATAGACTGCCGTGGCCTACAAGTTATTTTCATACCCCTTGGATTACAAAGTTATACTCTGTTTAAGTGCACCACCATTACAGACCTGCCGGTGAAGAAAGAAGGACTAAGCTAAATATTAGAACCAGGCCTGGTGGGGATTCTAGCGTGTTTGATTGCTGCGCCATAGGGCACTTAGTCAACGGTCGCCCGTATGGCGCACTTGTAGCGTGTGTTACTATATAGTGTGTTAGAGTGGCAGGACGCTGCCCTTAGGAGTGATTGTTTAGAACTGTGATTATTGTTACCCCTTTTATTCATATTGAGAATTGATGTAGTAAAACACTTTACCTATTACAATTCATTACTGTGTCCCTGCTTAGTTATTCTATTGCATAGGACATATCATTGATTGTTAGTACTAGCTGTGCCAGAAGGGGATAGAGCCTATTGCCGGGGGTTGGCGGAGCTGCACTCAGGGCCCAAAATCTAATTCTGCGGCCTCCTTAGTTGGAGGTATCGCTACACGTGGGGGCTCGGGTCCGGGATTGTGTGTACACTGAAAAAAAAATTGGACAAGTCTGCGGGACGAGTTAACTGAACAGGCCCAAAGTGCAGCCCGGCTTGGAGCGTGGAACCGACCCAAGTGACGGGAAGGAACCGCGCAGGAAGAGCAGCAGAGAGGGGAAGGCCCAGCCGTGTGAGGTACTACATGTGGGGGTCTTTAATTGCACTGCGCCAACAGACACGAACCCCCACCGCTTGGTTCGTGGGCGTGGCCAGCTTAAAGAAGAAAAAAAGCCCGCGAACCGGAGCAAGAGGGGAGGAGTCCAAGACGTGAAGAGTGTGCTACACGTGGAAGCTTGGACATTGGCGCGAATTCTGCAGTGTGCGATATGGATCAGCAGCAGGTCGCCATGTTTGGACACACCTCGTGGATTCCAGTTCACCCTGCTACTACTACAATGACTGCTGCTGCTCCACTCACGGATACCGGGATCCGGCTGAAGCCAAGGGGCCAACTCGCTTTGTATTCCTGCATGGATGTGGAGGCCCTGGGTGTAATTTGTCCCGGGTGTACGGGACTGGTGTGCCATCTAAAGCCCTTCGGACAGTGTGAGGCCTGTGGGGAGTTTCTGTTTGAGGTGGACCCGGTAGTGCAAAGACCGAGGACCATCTACCCAGGCCGGGCTTCTGGTAACACTACTCCAGGAGGAGGAATTGCTGCTTCAAGAGCCATCCCAGCGCACATTGCAGCGACCGCAGAGGAGGTGGTCGTTAAAATACAACGGGAGAAATCCGAGGATGCTGACTCGGTCACCACTCTTTCACAGCGTCCGCCACCGAAGAAACGAACCAGCGTGGTAGCCCCGACCAGCGGTGGTGGCGGACAATCTCGCCAGCTTACCCAAAGCCCAGACGGATCCGTCGACCAGAGTTCCGGACGTCCCACCTCAAGTAATGGCCAAGGTAAGCCGGGCGAAGGGAGTCGGTGCCTGGGCGGAGATGCTGGGAAAGCATGGCCCGGAGGTCCCGCGGGGGAGGGTAGCCAAAGTTCAACGGTGACCTACATCCCCGCGGAGGAGTGTGATACGTCCGATCTGGAGTCCCTCTCTGACCTGGGAGATGACACCGTGATCGACGAGCTGTTCGCCGAGAAGGGATGGGACAAGTTACCACTTGCTGCATTCAGGAGGCCCCGAGATTCACCCATGTCTACGGGGGAAAGTATTCCCCGGGTGGAGGCCTCAAAGCCTGAAGACGAGTCTTGTCCCCAGCATACCTCTACAACTCCGGTACCGCCAGTATTGGGTACCGGGGAGCCAAGACCCATGCTACGGGCACCTTTGCCCCGACCAGATGGAATCAGAGCCCCTCGCCACCCGGACTCCATTGTGTTGCCTGGCGAAGGGGACAAAGCCACCATGCCTCCGTTAGCCAGGCTTCAGAGACAGTTTGGGCAGAAAGTTGCTGCTGACTACGGGTGGGAGTACCCGTATCTTCCTAAAGAACTGTTGTTTGAGGTGGAAGTCTGCCGTGAGAGATGGTATGACGACTTCGTCTGGACCCACCTCAAAGTCCCGCATGCCCGCAGATATTTGGCATGTTCTTCTAAGGCGTCCCAGCGGTTCAAGGACTGTAAAGCTGAGTGGATGCTGGGCCGTCATATTCACGCAGACAAAGTGGTTATTAAAAGGAAAGAAGGAGATGATGTGGTGTATCGGATTGAGACCATGGACGGACAATTGAATCCCCTTGTTCTACCACATCCTCGTTTCTACCTATGAGGAGAGAAAGACTCCTGTGTTACCTTTCTAAGGTGTTGTACTTTGAACTTTGCTGCAGACGTTGTTTTTTTTTACTTTGTTCAGTGGCTCTTGCAGCAAAGAGGGTGCTTGTTGTACCCGGAAGAGGTCGTGTTCCAGGCACCTTCAGCCTGCAGACAGGGAGCTGCGTCCGGTCCTCTAGGTGCCCTTGGCCTAGAGGACCGTCTGAGGTCGTGATCCATCCCAGGCACCTTGAGCTTGGGATGTGGTACTTGCCGGAAGGTCCGGGGCTCAGTGCCCAACACTGAGCTCCGCGAGGGAAGGGACCTAAGGCTCTTCGGGGATGGAGGCCTGAATCCCGGTGTGACGCTATGGACCGGGGAGAGCTCCTCACTTGAAGACCCGGTGCAGCATACTGCCGGTGACGGGTGAGTCTCTCGTCGGAGACGGTCTGGGAAGGATCCCCTGTCCCTCGTGCGGAGACCATATCCCACTTTCCAGGAGGAGGTGGAGGATCGAGAATCGTGTCTGGGGCCTGTTCACACTCACACCTCCTTTCTGTGCTGTTCTACAAGGAAGTTCATGTGTGGAGTATCCCTTAAATAAAGAAGCTTGGACTTTAATGGTGTGAGGCTCAATTCCTGCGGATGAACTTCAATGGTGACTCTTGGAGGGGGAAGCCTGGTGTATCGCACAGACCCGAAGGTAACAACAGACATCGCTGAAGCCACAGGTGTGCCTCGTGGTGGATGCTCGGCGTAGCCCGCCTGCCCTCTCTCTCTCCCCATTATTCGATTACCCCTAGACCAGAGACAGAGCGAGCTGCACGGTGGAGAGAGAAGGGGGGTGGTCGCTACATCAATATAGTACAGGGTGCATGTGTCTGTGATGGTACTGAGCAGTACCTAATTAATTTAAGTGCAAATGTGCATGAATTTATGTTACTAAGCAGTAACAATAAAACTTCTAGGTGAATCCAGAAAAATAACTGTCCTTCTTTAAAAATAAAAGGAAAGGAAGGATTGGTAATGTCAATCGTGCATTAAAACAAATATAATCCGGGAATAAGAAGGAATCCCTTATTGACGTGCTGTGATTGGTGCTGGATTGTGGGTGATACAAATAGCTTCGCGCTTTTCACACTGTGACTCCTTAAGCATATGGGTGGCCCCTTACCTCACTGCTGTGAGGTTACAGCATTTGTATATAATAAAGCCTTTTGTCCTGTTCAAACGATCCTTTTACCACCTTGGCTGGGGTCCTGCCTGGTTCTATGTAGGGTGTTAGGGGGAGGGGGGATCCCGGTTCCTATAGAGGCTCCACAGGATGGTGTGCATGTAGTAATGGGGAAGAGCGAAGGAATCCCAAATAGTGTGATATTGTTTTTATAAAAACATTTTATTCACATGATTTTTAAAAGTACTCACATTCAAAAGTTCAGAGCAGGGTACATCAGATACGAGCGCCGAGCTCGTCCGCGTCACCTCCGGTGCTTGCACTTCCCTACGCGTGTCGTCACTGGTCACGTGACTTCATCAGGGGATAAGAAACAAGCTATGGAGATGTCTTTTATATTGCTGTTTGTTTTCATTGCGGCAGCCATTTTCCCGGAGAATAGTCACAGGAAGTGTATGGCGGCCATTTTCTTGTGGATTTGTTTACTACTATGGGCGCGGCCATTTTGTTGGTTTGATAATAAGCAAAAAAATAAAACTCAAAGGATAGTGACATCCTTTGTTATATAGACGGTAAACGAATTTAATGTCTGACTAAGATTTAAAATATTAAAAATCACAGTAAAAGGGCATTAAGAACCGATTAGTTAAAATATGTATAAAATGGGAATAAATAAATAAATTTAATAGTCCCAGTACCAGAAATGACACGGACAGAAAAAACTTGGCATTAATTGTATTATACAACCAAATGAATACAGACAAGAGATAATTTATATCAAATTGTGTATAAACAGAGAGGATTAAGAACCTATTAACCACTTAAGCCCCGGACCATTTCGGGCCATTAGGACCAGGCCTGTTTTTGGGATTCGGCACTGCGCTGCTTTAACTGTAAATTGTGCGGACATGCAATGTTGTACCCAAATGAAATTTGCGTCCCGTCCTTTTCTTCCCACAAATAGAGCTTTCTTTTAATGGTATTTGATTGCCTCTGCGATTTTTATTTTTTGCGATATAAACAGAAAAAGACCGAAAATTTTGAAAAAAAAATGATATTTTCTACTTTTTGTTATAAGAAAAATCGAATAAACTCAATTTTAGTCATACATTTAGGCCAAAATGTATTCAGCCACATGTCTTTAGTAAAAAAAATGTCAATAAGCGTATATTTATTGGTTTGCGCAAAAGTTATAGCGTTTACAAACTAGGGTACATTTTCTGAAATTTACACAGCTTTAAATTTATGACTGCCTATCTCATTTCTTGAGGTGCTAAAATGGCAGGGCAGTACAAAACCCCCCCAAATGACCCCATTTTGGAAAGTAGACACCCCAAGGAAATTGCTGAGAGGCATGTTGAGCCCATTGAATATTTTTTTTTTTGTCCCAAGTGATTGAATAATGACAAAAAAAAAAAAAAAATGACAAAAAGTTGTCACTAAATGATATATTGCTCACACATGCCATGGTTATATGTGGAATTGCACCCCAAAATACATTCTGCTGCTTCTCCTGAGTACGGGGATACCACATGTGTGGGACTTTTTAGGAGCCTAGCCACGTACGGGACCCCGGAAACCAAGCACCGCCTTCAGGATTTCTAAGGGCGCAAATTTTTGATTTCACTCCTCACTACCTATCACAGTTTCGAAGGCCATAAAATGCCAAAATAGCACAAAACCCCCCCAAATGACCCCATTTTGGAAAGTAGACACCCCAAGCTATTTACTGAGAGGCATGTTCAGTCCATGGAATATTTTATATTTTGCCACAAGTTGCGGGAATATGACAAACTTTTTTTTTTTTTTTGCACAAAGTTGTCACTAAATGATATATTGCTCACACATGCCATGGGCATATGTGAAATTACACCCCAAAATACATTCTGCTGCTTCTCCTGAGTACGGGGATACCACATGTGTGGGACTTTTTGGGAGCCTAGCCGCGTACGGGACCCCAAAAACCAAGCACCGCCTTCAAGGTTTCTAAGGGCATAAATTTTTGATTTCACTCCTCACTACCTATCACAGTTTTGAAGGCCATAAAATGCCAAGATGGCACAAAAACCCCCAAATGACCCCATTTTGGAAAGTAGACACCCCAAGCTATTTGCTGAGAGGCATGTTGAGCCCATTGAATATTTTTTTTTTTGTCCCAAATGATTGAATAATGACAAAAAGAAAAAAAAAATGTACAAAAAGTTGTCACTAAATGATATATTGCTCACACATGCCATGGTTATATGTGAAATTACACCCCAAAATACATTCTGCTGCTTCTCCTGAGTACGGGGATACCACATGTGTGGGACTTTTTGGGAGCCTAGCCGCGTACGGGACCCCAAAAACCAAGCACCGCCTTCAAGGTTTCTAAGGGCATAAATTTTTGATTTCACTCCTCACTACCTATCACAGTTTTGAAGGCCATAAAATGTCAAAATAGCCCAAAACCCCCACAAATGACCCCATTTTGGAAAGTAGACACCCCAAGCTATTTGCTGAGAGGCATGGTGAGTATTTTACAGCTCTCATTTGTTTTTGAAAATTAAGAAAGACATTTTTTTTTCTTTTTTTTTTTCTTTTTTTACATTTTCAAAACTTTGTGACAAAAAGCGAGATCTGCAAAATACTCAACATACCTCTCAGCAAATAGCTTGGGGTGTCTACTTTCCAAAATGGGGTCATTTGGGGGGGTTTTGTGCCATCTGGGCATTCCATGGCCTCCGAAACTGTGATAGGCAGTGAGGAGTGAAATCAAAAATTTACACCCATAGAAATCCTGAAGGCGGTGCTTGGTTTTGGGGTCCCGTACGCGACTAGGCTCCCAAAAAGTCCCACACATGTGGTATCCCCGTACTCAGGAGAAGCAACAGAATGTATTTTGGGGTGTAATTCCACATATGCCCATGGCATGTTTGAGCAATATATAATTTAGTGACAACTTTTTGTACATTTTTTTTTTGGTCATTATTCAATCACTTGGGACAAAAAAAAAAATATTCAATGGGCTCAACATGCCTCTCAGCAAATAGCTTGAGGTGTCTACTTTACAAAATGGGGTCATTTGGGGGGGTTTTGAACTGTCCTGGCATTTTATGCACAACATTAGGAAGCTTATGTCACACATCATCCACTCTTCTAACCACTTGAAGACAAAGCCCTTTCTGACACTTTTTGTTTACATGAAAAAAAAAATTTTTTTGCAAGAAAATTATGTTGAACCCCCAAACATTATATATTTTTTTAAAGCAAAGGCCCTACAGATTAAAATAGTGGGTGTTGCATTTTTTTTCCACACAGTATTTGCGCAGCGATTTTTCAAACGCATTTTTTGGGGGAAAAACACACTTTTTTTATTTTTAATGCACTAAAAAACACTATATTGCCCAAATGTTTGATGAAATAAAAAAGATGATCATAGGCCGAGTACATGGATACCAAACACGACATGCTTTAAAATTGCGCACAAACGCGCAGCGGCGACAAACTACATTCATTTTTAAAAGCATTTAAAAAGCCTTTACAGGTTACCACGTTAGATTTACAGAGGAGGTCTACTGCTAAAATGACTGCCCTCGATCTGACCTTCGCGGTGATACCTCACATGCATGATGCAATTGCTGTTTACATATGACGCTAGACCGACGCTTGCGTTCGCCTTTGCGCAAGAGCAGGGGGGGACAGCGGTGCTTTTTTTTTTTTTTTTTTTTTTTTTTATTATTTATTTGGCTTTTTTATTTTATTTTTAAACTGTGCCTTCCATATTTTATTTTTTTACCATTTTTATCGTTATCTCAGGGAATGTAAATATCCCCTATGATAGCAATAAGTAGTGACAGGTACTCTTTTTTTGAAAAAAATTGGGGGGTTAGACCCTAGATCTTTCCTCTGCCCTCAAAGCATCTGACCACACCAAGATCGGTGTGATAAAATGCTTTCCCAATTTCCCAATGGCGCTTTTTATATCCGGGGGGGACATTCCCTCCCACTGCTTGTAAAAGCAGTCTAGAGGCTAATTATCTGCTAGAATTGCTTTTACATGAAAGCCGGCTGCTGGCTGAAAAGAATGATACCTAAACCCGCAGGCATCATTCTGGTATAAACATTCAAAGTACATACCAGTACGTTGCTGGTCCTTGTTGGACATGTATTGTAATCTTTTTTTTCATACAGCCTATTGGCTGAACGAAAAAAAGAGATTGATTGGTGGGTATGCCCACCATTAGAATACCTCCCTTCATCCACCCACTTCTAATGATGGGCATATATGCCGAAGCATGGGGGCATCCTCCCGCAAAAAAGTTATGCCGCGTACACACGGTCAAGCCTTCGTCGGAATTTCGACCGTATGTACGCGGCATAAAAGGTTATGCCGCGTACACACGGTCGGACTTTTCCACGGGCAAGCCTCCGTTGGAATTTCGACCGTATATACGCGGCATTAGGAGCAAAATCGCTCCTCCGCCCCTGCTGCCCCCATGCTTCGGCATATATGCTCTTTTTTTTAACTGTGGTGGTGAAATCACCTCCTACAGCGTTGGAGTCACGGCTTTATGTATCGTGGGAGCAAACGCTGTTGCTGTCAAGATAAATAGATCCGCGCTGCAACTGAATGGCGTACCTGCTAAGCAAATGGTGGTTAACATTAAAACAAAGTAACATTACAGTACAACAGTAAGACCTTACCATGCCATACCTGCAAAGCAAATACCAAAACAAAACCTAGTAAAAAATAAAAAAATGTTTTAACGCAACCTGTGCCTAAAATATATATATGCCGAAGCATGGGGGCATCCTCCCGCAAAAAAGTTATGCCGCGTACACACGGTCGGAATTTTCCACGGGCAGGCCTCCGTCGGAATTTCGACCGTATGTACGCGGCATTAGGAGCAAAATCGCTCCTCCGCCCCTGCTGCCCCCATGCTTCGGCATATATGCTCTTTTTTTTAACTGTGGTGGTGAAATCACCTCCTACAGCACTGGAGTCACGGCTTTATGTATCGTGGGAGCAAACGCTGTTGCTGTCAAGATAAATAATTCCGCGCTGCAGTTGAATGGCGCACCTGAAAACAAAAAATTACATACCTGAAAAGCAAGCATGATAAAACATTGCAGAATAGAATACAGTAAAAAAGAGCAGAACAATAGAGAGAAAATAGAGAGAGAGAGAACAATAAAACGACAACTATTTTTGGTTTTTTTATTTTATATTTTTTTTGTGTTTTGTTTTTTACGTTTTTTTTTTTTCTTTTTTACACTTTTTTTTGTAACTTTACAACTGTAATGGTTCGGGTCTCTCAAAATGTAATGGCATCTTGGGAGACCCTGTGTAAGTGTGTCCTTGTCTGTGAAATGCTGTACCCTACGCTAAAACTTCACTTTTGAGTGGTAGCGTTCAAAACATTCACCTTGGCAAAGACCAGGCTTGTCAGGACAGAGTGGACAAAAACTACGGGTGTCACGCCTAAATCCGCGCTTGCTACAGACACGACATCTTTTTTGGGGGTGGCTTTGGGTAGGGGTACTCGGGAGGACATACGAATAATGCCTCTCATGCAGCCGGCTTACTGCATTTGGTTGGGGATGGTGAGGTGCAGAACCACCTGGATACAGGAGTTCTGTGACTATCTCATTCTGGAATTTTAGAAGAGATAACGTCCCGCCTGAAGCTCTGTATAGCACATGAGCGTTCAGCAAAGCCAATTGGAATAATGATAGAGACACTTTTTTGTACCAGCGTCTCGCCTTACGGTCAATTAGATACGGCGCCATCAACTGGTCGTTGAGGTCCACCCCTCCCATATTTTGGTTATATTCGTGGACACAGAGGGGTTTCTCCACAACACCAGTCGCCGTACGAATTTGGACTGTCGTGTCTGCTTGAAGGGAGGTAAGAAGGAAAACATTCTAATTGTCCCTCCACTTCATAGCGAGCAAGTTATTACACTTCAAGCAGGCTCTCTCCCCCAGCCTAAGACGGGCATCTACAAGCCGCTGGGGAAAGCCCCGGCGATTAGGTCGCACAGTGCCACATGCTCCAATCTGATGATCAAACAAGTGACTAAACAGTGGCACGCTCGTGTAATAATTGTCCACATACAAGTGGTACCCCTTTCCGAATAAGGGTGACACCAAGTTCCACACTATCTTGCCAGCGCTCCCTATGTAATCCGGGCAGTTGACCGACTCAATCTGACTATCTTTTCCCTCATAAACCGTAAAGTTCACTACATAGCCTGTTGCCCTGTCACAGAACTTGTAGAGCTTGACCCCGTATCTGGCACGCTTGCTGGGAAGGTACTGCTTGAAAGACAAGCGGCCAGAAAATTTAATCAGGGACTCATCAACGCAGACAACTTGATCGGGAGTAAACAAGGCTGCAAAACGTTCGTTGAAGTGGTTTATGAGGGGCCGAATTTTATAGAGCCGGTCGTATTCAGGGTCCCCACGTGGACGACAAAGTTCATTGTCGTTGAAGTGCATGAACCGCAAAATCTGCTCGTATCGTGCCCTGGACATGGAGGCAGAGAACACGGGCATGTGGTCAATTGGGTGCGCGGACCAATAAGCACGCAATGACGGAAATTTATGTGTGCCCATGTTGAGGGAAAGGCCCAGAAAGGTCTTAAATTCGGAAACCGTAATTGGTTTCCAATTTCTGGCAATTTTAGGCAACTGGGGGTTAGCGGCGATAAATTGACCAGCATATAAATTACTCTGGTCCACAATAGATCTATAGAGATCTTCCGTGAAAAACAGCGAATAAAAATCAATTGGAATAAAATCAGCTGTTTCCACCTGAATACCGGGTTGGGCAGTGAATGGGGGAAGTACGGGTTCTGCAGAAGTGGTGGGGACCCAATCAGGATAGGCAAATTCTGCAGGAAGGGCAGTATGGGCACGACGGGCCTGCCTTTGTCTTCTTGGTGGCAGCGGGACACTACTTGTGCTTGCCACCTCGCCAGCTTGAACTGCACTTATGGGACTCGCCACGTCACCAAGTGTTACTGCAGTGCTGGATGTACGTCCAGGCTGTACTAGGCCGCTGGTGCTTGCCAGTTCACCAGAAGGAATAGCGGCGCTAGTACTACTCTGCTCCATGATACGAGAGACCTGCGGTTCTTGCTCCTCAACAACCTCAGAAGATCGGGATCGGGTACACCTGACCTTAGCAGGGACCTCAACTTCGTCGTCAGAGCTATCTGACGTGGGGCCGCTGACGTCACTGTCTTCTACGGGAAGATATTCTGAGCCTGAATCTGACAGATACGTGACCTCCTCTTCACTATCTGTCATGCTCAGAATCTCGTAGGCCTCTTTACTAGTGTACCTTCGTCTTGCCATTTTGGGCTCTAAATTTAGGGGTACACTAGTAAGATTCACAGGAAAAAAAGCACCTGACTGTCGTCAGCAAATATATCAAACGCTACAAAAAAACTGTTAGCGATCGCAGGGATCAGGCCTGTCTCTGCGAACGCTGCAGTTATGTGTGTTGTGTTTGGTAAGTGACAGTGATCGATCGATACTGCACTTGGGTGGGCTGGGCTGGGCTGGGCTGGGCGGAGGGGCTAAACGCAGGCGCTAGCAGGTATCTGGGCTGATCCCACTAACACTGCGTTTTTGGGAACCCTAAACCGCTGGGGATGCTAGTATAGATCTGATCAGATACTATACCACTAAGGGGGGTGTATGCTTTGCGCGTGGGTGTTAGCGTTACTGGCACTAACCTAACACTGCCTGGGGCGACGCAGACCCTCTCTGGCGCTAAAACCTAATTGATCTCACCCGCCGGGCGATCAGGGGGGTTAAACCTTTATTGGGTTATATACGGCGGGTGCCCTGATGCTATAAAAAGCAAACTAATCAACCAGCGTCCCCCGTAACCTTTATATGGTGATCACTGGTGAAAGGGTTAACTAGGGGCAATCAGGGGGTTAAAACCTTTATTAGGTTAAATATGGGGGTACCTGACACTATATAAAAACCTGACGGGTAACCTAAATAACTAAATAACTTACTGGCTAACCAGTGACACCAGTGACGCTTATACGGCGATCACTGGTGAAAGGGTTAACTCTAGGGGCAATCAGGGGGTTAAAATAATATATGGGGGTACCTGACACTAATAAAAACCTGCGGCGAACCTAAAAAAAAATAACTGCCTATCTAAAACACCAGCGACACGAATACAGCGATCGGAAAAACAATCGCTTAGTGACGCTGAAGTTAGGGGGTGAAAGGGTTACCTGGGGGGTGATCAAGGGGTTAAACCTTTATTAGGGGGGGGGGTTAGGGGGCTACCCTGGACCTAAAGGGGCCTAATCCTAACTGCCCTGCAACTTTTTACTATCACAGATGACACTAAATGCAGTGATCAGTAAAATAAATGATCACTGCAATCAGTGACACTGTGATTGGGGGCTTTGGGGTGACCTGGGGGGTGATCTGGGGGTGACTGGGGGGTGATTTGTGTGCCTATGTGTACCTACGTGTCAGTGGACTGTTGGTGCACTAACCTCTGTCTTCTCTCCTCGGCGCCGGGAACGAAAAGACCGCGGCGAGGGAGATGACATCACTTCCTCCAGCCTGTGTTTACATTTCAGGCAGGAGGAAGCAATTTCATTCGCCGGGAGCGATCGCGAGGGGGGGGCGGAATCGAGCGGCCGCCCCCTCATGCCTGATCGCTCCCGAACACTTAACGGCCGCTCACTGCAGTGAAGGGGGGTCCGGATGGACCCCCCAACTGCACAAAGGCGATCACGTAGATCTACGTGATTCTGCCTGTCGGTGCCATTCTGCCGACGTAAATCGGCGGTGGGCGGTCGTTAAGTGGTTAAAAAATGGCTATATAATGCAGGAAGATTAAAATTGTTTTATCCGGGTGGTAAAAAAAGGGGGGGCGGTAAAACCTGCAATTGTGAAATTATTCCAAAAATGGCTAAGAGAAAGTTTAGGCCTAATAAATATATTGCAAGTAATTAAAGAGAAGGGAAAACGGTAAAAGAGAAAAAGGGGGGCGGTAAGATTGCGGATAAGTAAAATTACTTAAAAATCACTTAAAAATCAGTTTAAGTCAAATTCTACATTAAGCCCCCTGGGTACAAAAGTATCTAAAAGGAATATCCATTTGGATTCCATTTGGCTGAGTGTTCTTACTTTGTGTCCCCCTCTCCAGTGTTTCTTGTAAGGTTCAAGTCCCCAAAATTTTAAATGAGTTGGATCTTTATTATGGTGTAACAGGAAGTGTTTGGACATGTTATGCTTGTCAAAACCATTTTGAATATTTTGTACGTGTTCTTTTATTCTAATTCTTAACAGTCTTTTTGTGCGTCCTACATACTGTAATCCGCAACTACATTCAAGCATATATACAGCCCCTTCTGTGTTGCAGCATACAAATTATTTTATGTCATGTGTACTTCCTGTGCTGTTTGCAGTGAACTTGAATTTTTTCTCGTTGGGTTTTTTTGTTCTTGTGCAGGCATAGCAACGTTTGCACGGAAAAAAAACCTTTTCCTGTGAAAAAAGTGAAGTTTTTATTTGGGGGATCTGGTATGTTTTTCACAAGTTTGTCCCGAAGGGTTGGGGCTCGTCTGTATATGAAATTGGGGTTCTTTGGTAATATTTCATATAATTGAGTATCTGTTAATAGAACGCTCCAGTGTTTTTTTATGATTTGTTCCACTTTTTTATGTTGTATGTTGTAGTCCAGGATGATGGGAAATCTATCCATAATCTGTTCTCGCTTGTTATTTTCCTTTAATAGGTCCCCCCGGTTCATTTCTGCCACAGTTTTTATGTTTTCTTCAATTGCTTTAGTATTATAACCCTTTTTGATAAATCTATTCCCTATGTGTTTTGCCTGGACTTCAAATATATCTATTTGTGTACAATTGCGTCTTAATCTCATAAGTTGTCCTTTTGGTATGTTGCACAGCCAGTTTTTGTGGTGGCAGCTTTCGATGGGTAAATAGCTGTTTCTATCTACCATTTTGAAGTGTGTTCTTGTTGTGATGACTTGGTTTTCTTGGATAATATCCAGGTCTAAAAACGTGATGACCTTATCACTAATGTCCCAGGATAGTTTTATATTTCTATCATTTTGGTTAAGATTTTCTAGGAAGAGCACTAGTCCTTGTTTTTCTCCTTTCCATAAAATAAAAATGTCATCAATGTAGCGTCTATAGATGATTAGTTCATTAGGGATCTCTGAGAACACCATTTCTTCTTCCCATTTTGCCATAAAAAGACCTGCAACACTTGGGGAAAATTTAGCTCCCATAGCTACTCCTGTGCGTTGGAAGTAGTAGTCTCTATTGTACCAGAAGTAGTTGTTTTTAAGGCAGAAATCTAGACCTTTCACTATATATTTGCGTTGTACACATGGTAGGCTAGTGTGCTTTCTAAGTCCCCATTTTACAGCCTCACATGCTCTGTGGTGTGGGATGATTGTATAAAGGGAAGAGACGTCTGCTGTAGCCATTATCCAAGGTTTATTAATTACTGGGATGTTTTCCAAAATCTGTAACATTTCTTTTGTGTCTTTTAAGTAGGCCCGGGTTGTTTGTACTGCCGGTTGCAGATAATGATCAATATATTGCCCCATTCTAGTTGTAAGGGAATCTATCCCATTTACTATAGGTCTGAAAGGTGGCTTGGTGCTGTCTTTATGTATTTTTGGTACACAATATATTATTGGAGTGCGACATGACTCGGGGATTAAATATTTCGCTTCTTTTTTATTTAAAATTTCCTTTTTCAGGCCCAGATGCACAACTTGTTCTAGAGCCTTTCTACATTTCAACATTGGGTTACTCAAAAGTTTGATATAAGTATTTTCATCTTGAAGTAATGCGTTCATGTTCTCATGATATTGATCCTTAGTAAAGATTACTATGCCTCCCCCTTTATCCGCCGGTCGGATTACCAGGTCTTTCCTTTTTGTTAGTTGGTTTATGCCACTCTTAATGTGTCTTGGTTCTTCTTTTTTATGTACTTTTAGTTCCATTAGATCTTTTACAACCAACTTTTTGAAGACTTCTATATATTTATTGTTTTTCACTGGAGGGTTGAATGTTGACTTGTTTCTCAAGTTACTGTGAATTATGTCTTCTTCCTGTGTTCTTAACTTAGGTTTAGCTGTGTTACTTGCAATATATTTTTTGATGTTCAGTTTTCTTATATACTTCTGGATTCCAATGTAGGTGTGGAATTTGTCCAGGTTTTTTGTAGGGGCGTATTTTAATCCTTTGTCGAGGACTCCTATTTCTTCATGTGTTAACGGTTTTCCACTAAGATTGAAAATGCCTTCTCCCTTTATTCCCCTCCTCTTTTTCTTTTGTTCTCTCTTTCCTGATCTACATCCTCTTTTTGTTCCGGACTTCTTCTTCCATTTTCTACTACCTCCAGATTTCTCGGTGGATGATGATCCCGACCTTTCTCTAAAAAAGACCTGCTATAATCTGTGTGGTATACCTCTTGTCTATATTCATCTTGGTAATTCCTGAGCGGTGCATAATAGTTGTATGTTGGTATTGGACTCCGTTCATTTTGTCTGTATGGACCTTGGGTTGGGGGGCCTCTTCTTTCTCCATATCCATAATCTTGGTATGGTATGGGGCTTCTTGCTCTCTGTCTCTGTTGTTCATACGGTGGTCCTCTCTGTTCGTAGTAGCCTCCTCTGTTCCCATGGTCTTGTGGGTGTCCTCTATTATCATATTGTGGTTTCTGCTAATTATTGTGTCCATAATATGGTTTTTTATTGTTTTTCCAATGTGGTTTCTTCCAACCACCATTTTGTGGTGTTCTGTTATTGGGTGGTCTTCTATCCCCTCTGTATGGGGTATTGTGTTGTTGATTTCCATTCCCTGTGTTGTGTCTAGGGCCTCTTGGTGAGTCTGCCCTAGGTCTGGGATTTTGGTGCGCTCTGTTTGGTGTGATGTGACTCTGGTTTGTGTTTGTTTGTTGTGGTTGCATACGGACCATTTTCTCTGGCGTTGAATATGTTGATATTGGGTCGGTTCGTCCGATCTGGCTTTGCCATTTAAATGTTTGATCGTTTCTAAAATCGTTGTGTATTTTTTGCTTTTTCTTTGTTGTACCTCTTTGTCTTTCTTTGTTAGATCTCTGTTTAATTGTGTTGTGAGTGTGGTGAATTCCGTTGTGTCTTTGTATTTATCTAGTTTTTCCTTCACTTCTGATATTGTTTGGTCAATCTTTTTCATTTTTATCTGCTTTCTTTTTAATAGAAATGTCAGAAGTTCTAGCCCCTTGTCATTAAAAAATTTGAACTAATCATCTAATGACTCTTTATCCATCATGCCACCATTTGGCGGCACGTCCCATCTTAGACGCCTGTGTACTATGCTATCCTTTAAATATCTTTCAAAGGTAATTGTATCCCACCAAATGCTTATTTTTTTCTCCATATTTTGTCCTAGTTTGCGCATAAGACCTTCCAAGTTTTCATTTTTTGTATTAATGGGGTTGTCAGCGTTGAAAATTTTAACTAGGTTGATCTGTCTTTTGTCAAGAAATGAAAAAACTTCCATAGTGGCAGCGGAATTGGTCAGCTGCCACCACAAAAACTGGCTGTGCAACATACCAAAAGGACAACTTATGAGATTAAGACGCAATTGTACACAAATAGATATATTTGAAGTCCAGGCAAAACACATACGGAATAGATTTATCAAAAAGGGTTATAATACTAAAGCAATTGAAGAAAACATAAAAACTGTGGCAGAAATGAACCGGGGGGACCTATTAAAGGAAAACAACAAGCGAGAACAGATTATGGATAGAGTTCCCATCATCCTGGACTACAACATAAAACATAAAAAAGTGGAACAAATCATAAAAAAACACTGGAGCGTTCTATTAACAGATACTCAATTATATGAAATATTACCAAAGAACCCCAATTTCATATACAGACGAGCCCCAACCCTTCGGGACAAACTTGTGAAAAACATACCAGATCCCCCAAATAAAAACTTCACTTTTTTCACAGGAAAAGGTTTTTTTCCGTGCAAACGTTGCTATGCCTGCACAAGAACAAAAAAACCCAACGAGAAAAAATTCAAGTTCACTGCAAACAGCACAGGAAGTACACATGACATAAAAGAATTTGTATGCTGCAACACAGAAGGGGCTGTATATATGCTTGAATGTAGTTGCGGATTACAGTATGTAGGACGCACAAAAAGACTGTTAAGAATTAGAATAAAAGAACACGTACAAAATATTCAAAATGGTTTTGACAAGCATAACGTGTCCAAACACTTCCTGTTACACCATAATAAAGATCCAACTCATTTAAAATTTTGGGGACTTGAACCTTACAAGAAACACTGGAGAGGGGGACACAAAGTAAGAACACTCAGCCAAATGGAATCCAAATGGATATTCCTTTTAGATACTTTTGTACCCAGGGGGCTTAATGTAGAATTTGACTTAAACTGCTTTTTAAGTGATTTTTAAGTAATTTTACTTATCCGCAATTTTACCGCCCCCCTTTTTCTCTTTTACCGTTTTCCCTTCTCTTTAATTACTTGCAATATATTTATTAGGCCTAAACTTTCTCTTAGCCATTTTTGGAATAATTTCACAATTGCAGGTTTTACCGCCCCCCCCCCTTTTTTTACCACCCGGATAAAACAATTTTAATCTTCCTGCATTATATAGCCATTTTTTAATAGGTTCTTAATCCTCTCTGTTTATACACAATTTGATATAAATTATCTCTTGTCTGTATTCATTTGGTTGTATAATACAATTAATGCCAAGTTTTTTCTGTCCGTGTCATTTCCGGTACTGGGACTATTAAATTTATTTATTTTTTCCCATTTTATACATATTTTAACTAATCGGTTCTTAATGCCCTTTTACTGTGATTTTTAATATTTTTAATCTTAGTCAGACATTAATTTCGTTCACCGTCTATATAACAAAGGATGTCACTATCCTTTGAGTTTTATTTTTTGCTTATTATCAAACCAACAAAATAGCCGCGCCCATAGTAGTAAACAAATCCACAAGAAAATGGCCGACATACACTTCCTGTGACTATTCTCCGGGAAAATGGCCGCCGCAATGCAAACAAACAGCAATATAAAAGACA
This sequence comes from Rana muscosa, assembly GCA_029206835.1. Taxonomy (NCBI): domain Eukaryota; kingdom Metazoa; phylum Chordata; class Amphibia; order Anura; family Ranidae; genus Rana; species Rana muscosa. The sequence continues at coordinate 14,548,115 of CM055127.1, read as the reverse complement.
TCTCCATAGCTTGTTTCTTATCCCCTGATGAAGTCACGTGACCAGTGACGACACGCGTAGGGAAGTGCAAGCACCGGAGGTGACGCGGACGAGCTCGGCGCTCGTATCTGATGTACCCTGCTCTGAACTTTTGAATGTGAGTACTTTTAAAAATCATGTGAATAAAATGTTTTTATAAAAACAATATCACACTATTTGGGATTCCTTCGCTCTTCCCCATTACTACATGCACACCATCCTGTGGAGCCTCTATAGGAACCGGGATCCCCCCTCCCCCTAACACCCTACATAGAACCAGGCAGGACCCCAGCCAAGGTGGTAAAAGGATCGTTTGAACAGGAAGAGGTCGGACAAAAGGCTTTATTATATACAAATGCTGTAACCTCACAGCAGTGAGGTAAGGGGCCACCCATATGCTTAAGGAGTCACAATGTGAAAAGCACGAAGCTATTTGTATCACCCACAATCCAGCACCAATCACAGCACGTCAATAAGGGATTCCTTCTTATTCCCGGATTATATTTGTTTTAATGCACGATTGACATTACCAATCCTTCCTTTCCTTTTATTTTTAAAGAAGGACAGTTATTTTTCTGGATTCACCTAGAAGTTTTATTGTTACTGCTTAGTAACATAAATTCATGCACATTTGCACTTAAATTAATTAGGTACTGCTCAGTACCATCACAGACACATGCACCCTGTACTATATTGATTTTATCTGTCTTTGTTACTTTTAATTTTATTTATCCACTGTGTCACATATCATTTGCACTTTTTGCACTTTACCACCACATCATTTGCTGGTAAATTAGCAATTTATTAACGCAATTAATTCTTTGTATATTTATGTGTTAACTACCTCAGAAATTATATAAAGGCGTCATATCAATTAATTTAAGGTTGATTACCAAAGCTCCAACGTATCCTTCGATCCTGAGGGCCGATACATAATCCTGGTGTGCACCATCAACAAAACGCCCTATACGTTTGTCAATCTCTACGCCCCGAATGCTCACCAAACCAATTTCCTATGTAAAGTTCTCAGGCTGACCAAATCTCTCCAAAAGGGCCACCTTCTAATTTGCGGAGACTTTAACCTAGTACCAGATTTCTCTATAGACTCTACTTCTGCTGCAAAAAGATGACCATCCCCGCTGCAAAATCTAATTTCTACACATGACTTATATGACATTTGGAGGTGTCATCGTGGAACTGAGAGAGACTATACCTTCTTCTCCACTAGACACAATTCCTACTCGCGTATCGATCTATTTTTGTCGGACAAATGGTTATTACAAAAAATTTCAGCCTCTGCGATCCACACCACCACATGGTCAGACCATGCCCCAATCTCACTCTCCATTGAAGATTCAAAACGAACCCACAATTCTTATATCTGGAGAGCCAACAACTACATTTTGCAACACAAAGATTATGCACCGGAGATCGCAAATCACATCAAGGAATTCTTTACGCTAAACAAAGGCTCGGGGGTGATGTGGTGAGCGCACAAGGCCTTTATAAGGGGTATTCTGATTAAATTTAGTGCTGTACATAAAAAGAGGAGGACGCAGCGAATAGACAAGATTTCATTCCAAATTGCTACCCTAGAAAATCAACATAAAGGCCAATCCTCAATCCCCACTGCCTGACCAACTCTCGATACTACGACAGGAACTCAGATCCTTACTCCTTCATTCATACGACCACCTCCAGAGGAGACTAAAAGCTACCACATATTCCACCTCCAATAAAGCTGGGAAACGCCTGGCACAACGTCTTAAAGGCAAACGTGGCAAGACCAAGATAAGTCGACTATACCATCCCCATGACCAGTCCCCTCTGACTAACCCCCAAGACATAGCCAATGCATTTAGTGATTACTACAGCGACCTATACAACTTAAAAAAAGACCCTCTAACTCCCCAACCCTCCCAAGATGACATTAACCGCTTTCTTCACAACCTACAATTACCTACCTTGACTGCTAAACAACTCTCATTCCTAAATGCCCCTTTTTCAGAACAAGAGATTCAAATGACAATCCGCTCTCTCCCCATGAATAAAGCCCCAGGGCCTGATGGCCTATCACGGGAATACTATAAACAATTCTCCGCCCAACTAACCCCTCACTTGGTTGATGTTTTTAATGTCGCTGCCTCCTCTTCACAATTCCAACCCGAAATGTTAAACACTCTTGTTATTACCATACCAAAACCAGGGAAGGAGCCGTCCACAACATAAAACTTTCGCCTGATTTCTCTACTCAATCTTGATGTTAAACTCTATTCTAAAACAATAGCGATGAGATTACTAGATATAATGCCCACTCTAATACACAGAGACCAAACTGGCTTCACAAAAGGTAGGCAGGCATCAGATGCCACCAGGCAACTAATAGATCTTATACACCACGCAGAATCTACTGGAACACCTTCTCTGCTCCTCTCATTGGACACAGAGAAGGCGTTTGATAGAGTACACTGGGCATATCTTAGATCAGTGCTCCAGAAATTCGGCTTTACTGGATATATCCTAAGAGCCATCATGGCACTTTACTCCACCCCTTCGGCCCTAGTGTACACAGAAGACATGACCTCCCGCCCGTTCCCCATAACCAATGGCACTCGACAGGGGTGTCGTTTGTCCCCCCTCATTTTTAATCTTCTCATGGAGCCTTTAGCAACACACATTAGAACTCATCCTTCCATCTCAGGTATACAAATAGGTCGTGCTTCACACAAAATTAGTCTATTAGCGGACGACGTGATTCTCATTCTTACAAACCCGGCTTCTTCCCTGGCAGAGGTACATAAATTACTCAACTGGTTTAGCGAAACTTCGTACTATAAGGTCAACACAACAAAGTCGTACATTCTCGACATTAACTTGGATGCTACTACAAAAACTTGTTACAATTGCAATATAAATTTAAATGGGCTGACAAGGAAATCACTTGCTTAGGAGTCAAATCAACCAGATCAACCAAATCTCTGTTCTCAGCCAATTTTTTACCCTTGCTTCTCAAAATACAAAATGATTCCCATCAAATTACGAAACACAAACTTTCTTGGTCGGGTAGACTAGCAGCCTTCAAAATGCTGTAATTGAACACAAAAAAAATATATGATGGCGCACAAGGGTAGGTACAGAGAGCTCACTGATCCAAATGAGAAAACTGAACTATGGTAAGAAATAAACAAATCTCAAAAAGGACATGGACTATAAGGCATGCAGATTCTCAATAGAATAATAAAAGTCCATATGGAAGTCCATATACAGGTGATCAGAATAACTAAGGCACTTTTGGCAGCACTTTGCAGAGTGAAGTGGACTCTGTGGGGGTTATTTACTAAAGGCAAATCCACTTTGCACTACAAGTGCACTTGGAAGTGCAGTCACTGTAGAATGCTGTAGATCTGAGGGGAAGCTCTGAAATGAGGGGAAGCTCTGCTGACTTTATCATCCAATCATGTGCAAGCAAAAATGCTGTTTTTTATTTTCCTTGTTTGTCCCCCTAAGATCTACAGCGACTGCACTTTCAAGTTCATTTTCAGTGCACTTTCAGGTGCACTTGCAGTGCAAAGTGGTTTTGCCTTTAGTAAATAACCCCCTGTATGTAATAGATAAGAAGAGAGAAAAAAGCGCCTACTAAGTGCAGTATGTACATAACAATTTATTAAGAGAATAAAACTCAGCCAAATGGCTACTCACAGGATGATTATAAAAACATGGCATGGAAGGATGTCAGTAGATGTTTGTGAGGGGTATGTCACTCTTGTCTTCAGAAGTCTTACAGCAGTGTAAAGCTGCTCCAGTGTTGAGTCATATAAGATGGTGCAGTTTGTCCGGAAAGGGAGCGGTGAAGGAGCGTGGTAAGGCTTGTTCTGAGTCCAATGTACCGGGAATCGATACACCGCAAAGTGCGATTCACGCACTTATCCCAAACCCTTTTCTGTACTACAAAAGGAGTTCAACCTCCCTACATCAGACTTCTTTACTCACCTGAGGATATATCATTGTCTGAAAAAGGTTCCTCTACCCTTGTACGCCATCCCCATAAAGACATGGGATTACCTCACGAACGTGGTCACCAAAACCAAAGGCATATCCCATTTTTATAATCTCCTCCATTACAAACAACATTTCACTAAATTACCTGCGCACCGCCAATGGGAAGCAGATCAATCTACCTGCTATACCGATGACCAATGGACCTAGGCCCTTCGCTCCATTTACAGATCCAAGAAATGTTCTGCTCTTTGGGAACTTTCGCAAAAAAAAATCACCCTCTGCTGGTACTTGACCCCAGCTAGACTAACATCCTTCAACCCCCAAGCATAAAACCTGTGCTGGAGGTGTAAATCCTCTAAAGGCGACATGATACACACTTTATGGTCCAGGCCCCGAATTCAACCGTTCTGGGAAGAGGTTTTCAAACTCCTATCTAATACTATTAATAACAGGGTAATTCCATCTCCAGAACTGGTGATACTGAACATAATAGAAAACATAGCCCCCCCCCTCTAGATATGTTACATCCCACATACTTCTGGCATCCAGATTATGAATAACAAGGATGTGGAAGTCAGAAGAGACACCGGTAGTAGCCCAAACTATTGACCTGGTGAACCTGCACTACTGCTATGAATCTATAATTGTTGCCAGTAATGATCTAGCCGAGAAAATCCGGAAAGCCTGGACCCCCTGGGCAACCGGATCTAGAGCGGTACCAATACCATAAATCATCTAATTTAACATACAAAATTTCTTGACCGAGCAATATTGTAACAGTTGTCTTGAAGTTTAAGTGTTATCAGTACCATATGTTAATGGGAACCACTCCCTAAAAGGGGTTAAATCCCTCACCACATGTAACGGTGGTCTGTTCTCCTCTTGGGTCACAAAAGTGCTCCCGTTTGGGATGACTCAGGAGAGGAGTCCATAAACTCAGTAACTGCATTGTTGTCTAATTGTTATCACTCTGTTAAGAACATTTTCTTTGATCCACACCTAATGTACCAAAGTCGTTGCACGATGTATAAAGCTTACACTGTTTGCTAATATACTTCTATGCTAAATTCAATAAAAAATTATTAAATAAAAAAAAAAAAAAATTGTAATTACATGCACCTGTTGAACAGGGGCAGAAAAATTGGGCCTTTGGTGGTGGTGGTGTTGCCACAACACTGTAAGCCCTCACAGTTACTCTTGGTGGGCGCAGGAATGGGCCCTGCTGTGAAATATTAGATCAAGAATTGTAATTACATGTCCCTGTTGAACAGGGACAGAAAAATTGGGCCTTATGCCCCATACACACGATCATTTTTCATGCCGTTAAAAATGCCATTAAAAAAAATGGCCAATAAAAATGATCGTGTGTATGCTCCAGAGCATTTTTAACGACGTGAAAAACGGGCATTAAAAATTTCGAACATGCTCTCTTTTTTCACGTCGTTTTTCATGCCGTTTTTTTTAACGACGTGAAAAACGATAGTGTGTATGCTTTAACGACGTGAAAAAAATGCGCATGCTCAGAATCAAGTATGAGACGGGAGCGCTCGTTCTGGTAAAACTAGCGTTCGTAATGGAGATAGCACATTCGTCATGCTGTAACGGACTGAAAAGCACTAGACTGAAAAGAGCGAATCGTCTCTCAACAAACTTTACTAACATGAAGGGTGGCGCCATTCGAACGGAACTTCCCCTTTATAGTGTCGTCGTACGTGGTGTACGTCACTGCGCTTTTCTTGAAAAATTTTTAAAATGATGGTGTGTACGCAAGACAGGCTTGAGAGGAAACAAGAAAAAAAATGACGAGAAAAACGTCAGTTTTAAAAATGACATTAAAAATGATCGTGTGTATGGGGCATTAGGCACTGGTGCCACAACACTGCAACCCCTCACAGATACTCTAGTTGGAGCGCAGGAATGAGCCCTGCTGCAAAGTATTGCATCAAAAATTGTAATTACACGCCCCTGTTAAACATGGGCTGAAAAATTGGGCCTTAGTCACTGGTGGCGGCGCCCAGAACCAAAAATGTTCTTACAAGCTATCAGCATGATCATTGAGGAGGAAGAGGATAGTCACTCAGCATAACAGGATAGTCACTCAGCATCAGCATAGGCAGTCTTGAAGGGATCTGACATTTCAAAAAAAATATTCGGTTACATCAGCTTCAGGTGCTTGGTAGCTGGTGGTGATCCAAGACTGATTCATTTTTATGAAGGTCAGTCGATCGACCGAGTCGGTGGACAGGCGCACCCTGTGATTGGTGCGTTCCGAAACAAGCTCAATTGCATACTGTACAAGCTCTGGCCAGTGATCCATCCTCAAGACCCAGTAACCCAGAGGATTTTTGGTGGGAAAGGTGTCCAAGTCTGATCTTGCCCCTAGGTATTTCTGCACCATGTAAAACAGACGCTGGCGATGGTTGCTGGAACCGGTAAAACCTTGGGGCTGCGGACTAAAAAATTGTCTGAAAGCATCGGTCAGACGGCCACCTTCTCTACCACTCCTTTTTTGACTGACTGAAGCCTCATCAACACACTTGTTCAGGACCAGGAATTTGTAACCTCCCAGTCTCTGGGAACGCGTTGCGCAGACCTTTCTGCAAGGCCTCCCGAAGATGTTTCATCCTCTGCTCCCTCTGCGACGGCACGATAAGGTCCGCAACCTTACCCTTGTAATGTGGATCAAGGAGGGTTGCCAGCCAGTAATGATCCCTCTCCTTGATAGCACGAATACGAGGATCCTTCCGCAGGCTTTGCAGGATCAGGGAGGCAATGCAGCGTAGGTTTGCTGAGGCATTCGGTCCGGAGTCCTCTGGGTTACTCAGAATGACACGATTCGCAGCCACCTCCTCCCAGCCACGTACAAGTCCATGGGTTTCTTGGGACTGTAATTGATCCCTTGAAGACTGCTGCTGATGCTGAGTGCTAGGCTCCACCTCCACGCTGATACAATCCTCCTCCTCCTCCTCTTCCTGTGTGATAGGCGGGCCAGCAGGAACACTGTCTGGATAAAGGGGGCCTTGAGAGGTAAGGAATTCCTCCTCTTCCTCCCTCTGTTCTGCCTCGAGTGCCCTGTCCATTATTCCACGCAGCGTGTGCTCCAACAGGTGGACAAGAGGGACAGTGTCACTGATGAATGCACTCTCACTGCTCACCATCCTCGTGGCCTCCTCAAATGGTGACAGGACAGTGCATGCATCCCTGATCATAACCCACTGGCGGTGGCGTCAACCACCTCTAAGCCTGCCCCTGCAGAGCTGACAGAATCTCTGCCCAGTGTGGCTCCTGTCCCCCAAGCACACCAGCTCAAGCACCGCATGGCATCTTTTTGGCTGCATACTTGCGTAGCCCCTTGAACGCCTACAGAGCACCGCTGGTTCCGAGGACAAAGCAAAGGAAGATGCCCTGGAGGAAGAAGAAGAGGAAGGGGTGGAGGAGAGAGGTGTGTCAGAATCACCAGTAGTAGCATTTTGGAGGTGTGGTGGCGGAACAACCTCCAACACTACTGCACCTTGTTCTGCATCCTTCCCAGCTGCCAGCAGAGTCACCCAATGCGCCGTGAAAGATAGGTAACGTCCCTGTCCATGCCTGCTGGACCATTACTCAGCGGTAATATGCACCTTACCGCAGACCGCCCTGTCCAGCGAGGCCAAGACATTGCCTTCCACATGCCGGTAGAGAGTCGTAATCGCCTTCCGTGAGAAAAAGTGGCGTTTGGGAACCTGCCACTGAGGAACCGCGCATTCCACAAACTCACGCAAGGGGGCAGAGTCTACCAACTGAAAAGGCAGCAGTTGAAGTGCTAGCAATTTAGCCAAGCTAGCATTCAACCGCTGGGCATGTGGATGGCTGGGAGCGAACTTCTTTCGGTGGTGCAGCAGCTGGGGCAGGGAAATTTGCCTGGTACAATCTGACGTCGGTGTACCGATAGCAGATTGCCCGAAAGTACTTGGCTGTGACACACCTAATTATACACCTTCATTCCTCTCAGTGCAGGTTTCAGAGAGGACTGAAGGTATAGTGGGGTTAGAGATCCCAGCTGATGAGGAGCAAGGAGAGGTCCGCTTTGTTCTTTGGTGTGGGTCTTTTAGGTACGCTTGCCAATGAACTGCATGGCAGGTCGACATATGTCTGGTCAAGCATGTGGTGCCCAAGCGGGTGATGTTTTGGCCACGCGAGATACGCTTGAGACATATGTTGCAAATAGCAGCAGGTTGATCTGATGCAGTTGTCTAAAAATAGGCCCACAACAAAGAACTTTTGGAAAAACACGTAGAGACAGCAGCGCCCTGCACATGCGGAGCTCTGCGGTGTGATGCAGTCAGTGTTCTGCCCTTAGGCTGTCCCCTTGAGGGTATCCTGCCTCGTTGGAGATGTGCCTCCTCCTCCTCCTCCTCTCTTCGATCAGGCACCCACGTGGAGTCAGTGACCTCATCATCCCCTCCCTCCTCATCACTGGAGCAAACCTGGCAGTATGCTGCAGCTGGGGGAACATGACTGCCAGATTGCTGTCCTTTTGGGTACCCCTTCTCTCTGGGCTCACGTTACTGCCTTCCTCTAGCTGGGTACCATCATCGGAGCCTTCAAAACGCTGGGCATCCTCCTGGAGCATGTACCCAACACTGTGGTCAAACAGTTTGGGGGACTCCTCAGGAGGACATGGTGGGGCTAGGGAAGGAGTGACCGATTCCATTGAGATGAGGGAAGAGGCCACGTTGGCAGCTGCTTTGCCAGACAAAGTACCCAGAGCCTGGGTGAGAGAGGATGAGGAGGATGAGGACGGTTTGGTCATTCACTCTACCAAGTCTTCGGCATGTTGCGGCTCAACGCGGCCAGCTGCTGAAAAAAATGACAAGCGTGTCCCACGGTCACATACTGATGAGGATGCACCGTGTCCACGACCAGCACTGTTGCCTCTAGACACAGAGCCTGCTTGCCCTCTTTTATTGGCTTGTGACTGTCTGCCTCTCCTTGTTGGCCTTCCAGACATACTAATGGCCTGTCGTGAGATTTAGCTGCACAAAGCTGGGATGTATATATATACTGATTATACTGCAGCTAGCAGAAAAAACTGCCTGCCTGTAGTATTATTAGTATGAGAACACCAGCAATTGTCTTCAGGTAGCGTTAGGTGCACACAGTGCACACTGTGCAAAGGACACAGTACACTAACTGTAAATACTGCAGCTGCCTGCCTGTGGTATTAATAGGATCAGAAGAACACCAGCAATTGTCTTCAGGTAGCTTTAGGTGAACACTGTGCAAAGGACACAGTACGCTAACTGTAAATACTGCAGCTGCCTGCCTGTGGTATTAATATGATCAGAACACCAGCAATTGTCTTAAGGTAGCTTTAGGTGCACACTGTGCAAAGGACACAGTACACTAACTGTAATTACTGAAGCTGACTGCCTGTGGTATTATATGATCAGAACACCAGCAATTGTCTTCAGGTAGCTTTAGGTGCACACTGTGAAAAGGACACAGTACACTAACTGTAAATATTGCAGCTGCCTGCCTGTGGTATTAATAAGATCAGAAGAACACCAGCAATTGTCTTCAGGAAGCTTTAGGTGCACACTGTGCAAAGGACACAGTACACTAAATGAAAATACTGCAGCTCCATGCCTGTATTTGTATGAGAACACCAGCAATTGTATCCAAGTAGCTTTAGGTGCACACTGTGCAAAGGACACAGTACACTAAATGAAAATACTGCAGCTCCCTGCCTGTATTTGTATGAGAACACCAGCAATTGTATTCAAGTAGCTTTAGGTGCACACTGTGCAAAGGACACAGTACACTAAATGAAAATACTGAAGCTCCCTGCCTGTATTTGTATGAGAACACCAGCAATTGTATTCAAGTAGCTTTAGGTGCACACTGTGCAAAGGACACAGTACACTAAATGAAAATACTGCAGCTCCTTGCCTGTATTAGTATGAGAACACCAGAAATTGTATTCAGGTAGTTTTAGGTGCACACTGTGCAAAGGACACAGTACACTAAATGAAAATACTGCAGCTCCCTGCCTGTATTTGTATGAGAACACCAGCAATTGTATTCAGGTAGCTTTAGGTGCACACTGTGCAAAGGACACAATACACTAAATGAAAATACTGCAGCTGGCACAATCACCTGCCTGCCTGTCAGTATATTATGAAGAGAATAACAGGAACGGATCAAGCTAAACTCAATACAGTGTATATAGATATATATATATATATATATATATATATATATATACACATACATATATACACACACAACACCTAGGATGCATATATATCCTCTACACACTGTAACTGCAGCTAACTGACTCGCCTGCCTGCTCTATCTAGCTCAAATGAGATGACACTACTGTATCTCTCTCTCTGTCTTTAACTGCCACGCAGGCAGCCTTATATAGTGTAGGGCGTGTACTAAACCCCCTGAGCCATAATTGGCCAAAGACACCCTGGCTATAGCCAATTACGGCTCTCAGTACAGACGGCGCTGTGATTGGCCAAGCATGCGGGTCATAGTGCATGCTTGGCCAATCGTCAGCCAGCAATGCACTGCGATGCCGCAGTGAATTATGGGCCGTGACGCGCCACTCGAATTTGGCGCGAACGGCCCATAATGTTCGCAATTCGGCGAACAACCGAACAAGCGATGTTCGAGTCGAACATGGGTTCGACTCGAAGCTCAACCCTAATGACAACAAACTGATACAGCAGATCCCTGAAGATTTCATTGACAACGTTTTGGAACACAGCTGGGGCGTTACACAAACCAAAAGGCATAACCAAGTATTCATAATGCCCGTCTCTAGTGTTAAACGCAGTCTTCCATTCGTCACCATCCCGTATCCGAATCAGGTTGTATGCATTTGTTGCCTTAGATATAAAATATATGATTTTTCTATAAAACTGTGATATAATAGCAATCTGATTGCTATTCTAACAGATCAGGTTTGTTTGAGGATGTTTCTCAAGTGAATGGCTTGGTAACAATGGGAACCGTTGACAGTTGGCAGTTTGGTTGTTTTGTAACCATTGTCAACAAATTGGTAAACAAAAGCCCAAATAAAAGGAGCAGTAGAGACTGATAGGAAGCCCACTTCTTCATGCTTTAACACCAGAAGCCACTCATCATGCAAGAAGGTGCCTGGTCTCCAGGAGCATCGTTGTCAATGGAGATCATGAACATACAGTAACCAGAGTTAAAGTGGATGTAAACCCATTCTCATCAATTATAAAGTACTGCCATAGTGCTGAACTATAAGGATATACATGCCTCCTGTATGTATCTTTACCTGTCAAATGTCTCCCCTTTAGCTGTTTGGAGCTCCCAAAAACTCTGGATTTAGTGGGCGGGTCTGTTATCGGCGCTCAGTGGGTAGAGACGTGATGCCACCTCTACACTCACCTTGGCCAGAGCGTGCACAGGAGAGGCAGAGCGCCTTCTAGATAAAAGCAGAGTGCGCTCACGGCCCCCTGTCACTTCTGTGCACACATGGATATCCAGTGACAGTCGGGGATGATCGGTGCAGCAGAGACAGCTGTGAGCATCGATCTCCCTGCATGGCTCTTCATCATCTGATTCTCCTCTCCCTCCCGCGGTTTTCACCTGAAAAGCCATGCAGGGAGATCGGTGCTCACAGCTGTCTCCGTCGCACCGATAATCCCCAACTGTCCCCAATGTCTTCCTCCTCCAACACCCATGTTCTCCACTCCCCTTCTTATCTTGTCCTTTTCTGTGTCTTCCACATCCCCCCACTGTGTCTTCCTCCTCCGCCCCCTCTCGTCCCCCGCAGCCAGCTTCCCTCTCCTCTCCTCTCCCATGGGCTGCGAGGGGGGGGTATGTCAGGATGGAGAGCGGAGAAAGGGGCCGGTATGTTATTTACCAGCCCCTTTCTTTTTTGAATGGGACACACAGAGCGTTCATTACCGATCGCTCCTGTGTCCTGTGATAACTGAGCAGAGTAACCTGTGTGTTACTCTGCTTCAGTTTATGAATGGAGAGGAGCCTCTGTCTCCTCTCCATTCATCTTTAATGCAGAGAAAAGGACTGGGGAATCTGTGTCCTCTGTCCCTTTCTCTGTCTCAAATGGGAGATGTCAGGGGTCTCGGTTTAGACCCCTGACATGTTACCAAAGCCCCCAACAGGGCTGATAAAAAATAAATAAAAAAAAAAATTGTAAAAAAAAGATAAAAAAATGAAATTGTAAATAAAAAACTACTGACACCACAACTGCGCCCCCCCCCCCATACCGACACGGTCCAGTGCCCCAAGACCACTGACACCGACCACTGCCCTACTGACACCAACCACTGACATGCCAATGCCCTACTGACACCGACCACTGCCCTACTGATACCATCCACTGCATCACTGACACCGTCCACTGACACCAACCACTGCCCCACTGACACCAACCACTGCCCCATCCCCCCACCCCCTTTCCCAAAAGCAATGTGAAAAAATATATTTAAAAAATAAAACCCCACCCCCATCAGTGTTAAAAAAATAGTACAAAAGTAAATGGTAAAAAAATAATTCAAAAATAAAATTGTAAAAAAAATAATAAAAATAAAAAAATCCACTGGTCCCAAAAATCCTTTTGACAAAAAAAAACTAAAAAATGTAATTGTAAAATAAAATAAATAAACTACTGACTCTGGTAAAGTTAGGTGTAGGGGTAATTGGCGCTGCTACTCCGCTAATTGTATAATGATAGGCCTGGATGCCTCTTCACAGTGATGTGGCCCTTCAGTGGGGGTGTTTCTCCCTAGCCCAAGTGACCAAGATTGACGTATAACTTTAGTAGTATGGGCAGGGGTATGTTGGTTGAAAGCAACTAGTTTCCTAGCGGGTGAAAATTACTAAGTACCTCAAAAAGTGAAAGAAAATTGTTGAAAAAAAGATGTGATATCCTACAGTCTAAATCCTTCTCTTATTACCGTGATATCCTAAATATACACTGTGCACAAAATCATTTGTATTATCCTTATGTATAGTGAGTGGTATGGTCTCAAACTGCTTATACCATCAGCATGAGCAGTGTGTCACTACTCCAGGTGGGAGCTGCTGCGTGACCAATCCAACTTGCAAACAACTTGCAAACAAAGTGAACTCGTTGACAGTTATTAGCAATCCTAATGCGGCGTACACACGATCGTTTTTCATGCCATTTTTTAAACCGACGTTTTTCTCGTCGTTTTTTTTCATGTTTCCTCTCAAGCCTGTCTTGCGTACACACGATCATTAAAAAAAACGTTCAAGCAAAGCGCAGTGACGTACAACACGTACGACGGCACTATAAAGGGGAAGTTCCGTTCGGATGGCGCCACCCTTCATGTTAGTAAAGTTTGTTGAGCGACGATTCATGCTTTTCAGTCCGTTACAGCGTGACGAATGTGCTATCTCCATTACAAACGCTAGTTTTACCAGAACGAGCGCTCCCGTCTCATACTTGATTTTGAGCATGCGCGTTTTTTTTTCTGTTTTCAAATATTTTATTAAAGATTACACAATACAGTTCATATATGTTATACAAGATTTTAAAATTAAGTAGATAAGTGTAGATGGAATTTTTATCTTCTCTACAATTTTGTATATAAATATGGAGTAAAGAAAATGTATTATTTAAAATAAATGCATAAGTAATAACAATCATTAAATGAAACAGTATAATAAAAGAGGGAAGAGAGAAAAAAAAAGAAAAAGGGAGGAGGGGGGGGGAGGGGGGGAAAGAGTAATATGTAATAAGAAAGCTTATCTTATACCATTTGTAATCAGATTTATCAATATCTAATCGTAAGGAATACATAAAAGAAGATGAATAGTTTAATTGGGTATATTAATAAAAGACAGTCGCGGTCAACTCAAATCGTATCAGGGCCAAGGTCCAGCTAGGTGGCTTGGCGTGTCCTGAAGATAAAGAGGGTCGTCACTGTCTAAATGGACAACTATGTGTCATACTAAAGTCGCTAATGATAGGTCAGTGAACTAAATCATCCGTGGTATAAATATACATTGTTTTATTGAGTGGAAATACATTTTGTGGGTCTCTAATTCGACAAGATCAAGGTAACAGGGGAATAGGGGATAGGATGTGGGAAATTTCTCCAGAGGGAGTCAGGAGTGGGGGATATGTGTCTAAATAGGATTGGATAGTGATTAAGGCATTGTAATTAAGTCATTACCAGTGCAAGGTCAAAGCCCTGTGGTAGGTGGTGATTTATGCGCGTTTTTTTTCACCTCGTAAAAGCATACACACTATCGTTTTTAACGTCGTTAAAAAAAACGACATGAAAAACGACGTGAAAAAATAGAGCATGTTCGAAATTTTTAATGCCCGTTTTTCACGCCGTTAAAAATGCTCTGGAGCATACACATGATCGGTTTTAATGCCCATTTTTAAAAATGGCATTTTTAACGGCATGAAAAACGATCGTGTGTATGGGGCATTAGAGTGATGAAAATCCAATCATGGCAGTGATATGAACGTGACAGTAAAATCAAAAAATAGTGCAAAGATAATATCAAAATAAGGAATAACAAATGTTCATTGTGCCATAGATAACTGTGTGTCCCTAACACTGATATCTATGAAGGGACTGTCCTTCCAATCGTACAGTCTGATATGATAGTTCACGTGACTCTGTGACTTCTGTGATGCCTGTTGTCCCCAGGCGAGTATATACTGTGACTTTGGTATTAAAAAAAAAAACAGATGGCGCTTTCATAGCGTAAATCGTTTTATTTTTAAAAACTGGTTGTAAATTAAAAATAAGTAAAATCAAATGGTATCACCGCTCCTGTAGTTTGCAAGGACATGTGTGTTGACATCACCTTTGAAAAAAACTTTACATTGAAACGCGTCAGTGAATTGGCCTTCCAGACACGTCCGCGTCACGTCCGGTTTGCGGGGTCCATGGAGTGGAACGCACGCCGAGGCTGTGGAAAGCCATACCCGCTAGCGTGACCTAGTCGTGAGGGCCTGACCTGTCTGTAATGTCCACAAGACTGCCCTGAGTTTTGCAAACTACAGGAGCGGTGATACCATTTGATTTTACTTATTTTTAATTTACAACCAATTTTTAAAAATAAAACGATTTACGCTATGAAAGCGCCATCTGTTTTTTTTTTCCTGAGGAACCATACTGATCTCCCCCACACTGGGAGGAACTGGGGAGCAGTGAAAGGCCGGATACCCCTGAGGAGTAGCATAATTGCACAGAGGACCACACAGACCGCACAGAGGACACCACCAGACGTGCCTTATACCTCTGCAGGTGAGTATAATACCTCTTCAATCTGGTGAGTGGGGTACTAAAGGAGAGGGGAGCACTAAAGTCACAGTATATACTCGCCTGGGGACAACAGGCATCACAGAAGTCACAGAGTCACGTGAACTATCACATCAGACTGTACGATTGGAAGCACAGTCCCTTCATAGATATCAGTGTTAGGGACACACAGTTATCTATGGCACAATGAACATTTGTTATTCCTTATTTTGATATTATCTTTGCACTATTTTTTGATTTTACTGTCACAATCATATCACTGCCATGATTGGGTTTTCATCACTCTAAGGATTGCTAATAACTGTCAACGAGTTCACTTTGTTTGCAAGTTGTTTGCAAGTTGGATTGGTCACGCAGCAGCTCCCACCTGGAGTAGTAACACACTGCTCATGCTGATGGTATAAGCAGTTTGAGACCATACCACTCACTATACATAAGGATAATACAAATGATTTTGTGCACAGTGTATATTTATGATATCACGGTAATAAGAGAAGGATTTAGACTGTAGGATATCACATCTTTTTTTCAACAATTTTCTTTCACTTTTTGAGGTAATTAGTAATTTTCACCCGCTAGGAAACTAGTTGCTATAAACCAACATACCCCTGCCCATACTACTAAAGTTATATGTCAATCTTGGTCACTTGGGCTAGGGAGAAACACCCCCACTGAAGGGCCACATCACTGTGAAGAGACATCCAGGCCTATCATTATACAATTAGCGGAGTAGCAGCGCCAATTACCCCTACACCTAACTTTACCATTTACCTGATCTGCCTAGTACAGATTCACACAGGGGGGCAGCAGCCTACACATTCCATTTTGCGCGGATAATCAGTATTTATTTGTTAAACTACTGACACTGTCCACTGTCCTGACACCATCCTGCACGTACTACCCACCACTGTACACTCCGCATTCCTCACCTGCCCATACTACCCACCTCCATACACTCCACTCCTCTCCTGCACATACTACTCAACTCCATACACTCCGCTTCTGCACATACTACCCACCTCCATACACTCCACACTCCTCTTGTGTACATACTACTCACCTCCATACACTCCGCACTCCTCTCCTGCACATACTACCCACTTCTATACACTCCACACTCTTCTGTACATACTACTCACCTCCATACACTCCGCACTCCTCTCCTGCACATACTACCCACCTCCATACACTCCACACTCCTGTCCTGCGCATATTACCTGTAACAGGAGGACCTGGGGAACCCAGAATCCCTTAGAAAGTATGGGATACCCTTGCTTCAGATCCCCATGCACCTCTTATGTCTAAATCACCCAATGTCCATTAGGGGCATAGGGTGACGGAGAAAATATATCTTGGACTACTTAAAATGGGACAGTAATATTCATTAACAATATCTCTCAAGAAATATGAAGATGTTATTTGGGCATTTCAGGAAGTTCAATGTAACAGGCCGACCGTCTATTGCTTAACGATGCTAATGTCATCACCCCCAGACACCTGTCTGTTGTCTGTTGTAATGTTAATGAATCCAGACTAACTTCTAAGGATCCTTTCATGGGGGCTTGGGCTAATTAACCCTGTATTGTATGAAAGGATTCCTGTGATAATGTGTATTGAAGTTCAGGAGACAGCCACGCTAGGAAACTCTGAGACAGCCAGGCTGTTAAAAGGAATTAGAAAATTAGCTCATGTTAATTAGATGTCTGGTCACAGGTGTATTTTCAGAGTAATATGAGCAGGATATGTATACACCTCCTCTCTTACTGTATATAAGCCTGTGGTCTTTCAATAAAGATTGTCAGTCCTGCTTAAACCTCAAGACAGAGCTTTGTCTTGTTATTGAGGGAGAATTTTTCTTATGGGCCTTGTTCGCCTGACTGGAGTGTCGGTAGCTGCCTTGGTGTTCGAAAAGGGAATATCCTAAACGGCTTTAACCCCTCTCATACTTGGGGTGTCGTTATACTACCCACCTCCATACACTCCACACTCCTCTCCTGCACATACAACCCACCTCCATATACTCCACACTCCTCTTCTGTACATACAGTACTACTCACCTCCATACACTCCGCACTCCTCTCCAGCACATACTACCCACCTCCATACACTCCACACTCCTCTTCTGTACATACTACCCACCTCCATACACTCCACACCTCTCTCCTGCATATACTTGTTAGTGTAGGTAAATTTAGGCTGGCCTGTTTTTGTTTGATCTGGGCTGGGAGTGGCTCAGGGTAGAAGCTGGGTGACTCACAGGCAGCATCACCAAGACCCCCCTCTTCTTTCCAGAGCTCTCTATAAGGTACTGGAAAGAGAGGAGGAGAGGGGATGTGGAGCTGCCTGGGGTATTCTGAGGAGCCCTGACCAATTCCCAACTTGGAATTGGCAGGGGGCAGGCCTCCTTAAATACCATGGGTCAGCCCAGTTTGGGAGAAGTTGTTGGGTGGAGGAATTGGAGATAGAGTACTGAGGCTGTCGGGGCCTTGGAGGGAGCTCTTCAGTCTGGGGGGTGACCTTGGGCCTGGGCTCGGGTGCAGACAGGGCTCTCCAAGAAAATGTGGAGGTGTCCTTGACAGGAAGCACAGGGGGAGCAAGAGAGGACAGCAGGAGAGAGTACTGCCGGGCAAGTCTCCAGGGAAAGGAACCATCGGTTGCAGCCAAGAGGGCTGGTGAGTGGCATGCACAGTCGGGAGGACTGGGGAGGCACACCTGAAAGGACTGGGAGAGTGCAGTCGGAGATGGGTGCAGAACCAGAGGAGAGGACTGTGGTGTCGTGGGCAGTGGAGTCGGGCAGCTTGCAGCCAGGAGGGCTGGCAGGGCCGGAAGAGAGCTGACTGGGATCAGTAGCCGCATGTGGGACAGCTAGTGCCAGAATTTACTATTTTCTTTTTGCTACACCATAGGTGCCCGTGGTCCCTGCCTGTGTAGGGCATTTACTTTAGCCCTGGCTGAATCAGTATCAGGCCTACAGTGCTAGCTAATCTGGAGAACGAAAGCGAGGAAGCGTTGTACAGTAGTCCATCATCAAATATCCTTTTCAAGAAATGTTCAGGGCCATCAAGAAGGGGTACTGCAGGCCCCTGGCCTACTAAGGATCATCACAACTAGGACTTATTCAGAGTGAGGTCTGGTCAGCTCAAGATGGTGGGACAGGAGTACTAATGCTGTGACAGGAAAGTGATGTGCAGGAGGAGAAGTGTCCTGGAGGTAAAAGTCTGCAGGGATGGTGCAGCAGTGGGAAATGTTCTGAAGTGAAGCTGTCAAGATTAGAGTCCGCCATTTTTGTTCTAACTGAGGAAGTGTAAAAGTAATGAGTGAACCGCTATAACATTTTCCAAAGTAATGAGTGAACTGCTATAACATTTTCCAAAGTAATGAGTTAACCGCTATAACATTTTGCAAAGTAATGAGTGAACCACTATAACATTTTCAATGTAAAGCATGAACAGCTATAACATTGCAAATACTAATTCATCCTATGGACATCCCATATCCCTTTCCCCAACCAAGTTCAATACCCTAAATAAAATAACAAAACAAAGCAAAAGACTTTTCATTGTCTACAAAGTGTGATGTATGGATGTCTAGCAGCAGGGTGAATATGCGTGGATGTAGTAAATCCTAGCAACACACCGCTACATAGACTTGGTGTGAGCGGTCAGGTGACACGAGTATGGACTAGGTAGGAGCAGTCAGGTGACATGTGTAGGGACTTGGTAGGAGCAATCAGGTGACACAAGTAGGGATTTGGTAGGAGCAGTCAGGTGACTCGTGTAGGGACTTGGTGGGAGCAGTCAGGTGACTCATGTAGGGACTTGGTGGGAGCAGTCAGGTGACTCATGTAGGGACTTGGTGGGAGCAGTCAGGTGACTCATGTAGGGACTTGGTGGGAGCAGTCAGGTGACTCATGTAGGGACTTGGTGGGAGCAGTCAGGTGACTCGTGTAGGGACTTGGTGGGAGCAGTCAGGCGACTCGTGTAGAGACTTGGTGGGAGCAGTCAGGTGACTCATGTAGGGACTTGGTGGGGGTAGTCAGGTGACACAAGTAGGAATTTGGTGAGAGCAGTCAGGTGACTCGTGTAGGGACATGGTAGGAGCAGTCAGGTGACACAAGTAGGGATTTGGTAGGAGCAGTCAGGTGACTCGTGTAGGGACTTGGTGGGAGCAGTCAGCTGACTGGTGTAGGGACTTGGTGGAAGCAGTCAGGTGACTCGTGTAGGGACTTGGTGGGAGCAGTCAGGTGACACGGGTAGGGACTTGGTGGGGGCAGTCAGGTGACACGGGTAGGGACTTGGTGGGAGCAGTCAGGTGACACGAGTAGGGAACGAGAAGAAGAAGAAAGAAAGGGCACACCAGCTTAGTGCATTATTCTTTGGATAGATTTTATTAAAAATGGATAAAAAGAAAACTACTCACAAGGGATTTGGTGGGAGCAGTCAGGTGACTCGTGTAGGGACTTGGTGGGAGCAGTCAGCTGACTGGTGTAGGGACTTGGTGGGAGCAGTCAGGTGACTCGTGTAGGGACTTGGTAGGAGCAGTCAGGTGACTAGTGTAGGGACTTGGTGGAAGCAGTCAGGTGACACGAGTAGGGATTTGGTGGGAGCAGTCAGGTGACTCATGTAGGGACTTGGTAGGAGCAGTCAGGTGACTCGTGTAGGAACTTGGTAGGAGCAGTCAGGTGACTTGTGTATGGACTTTGATGGGAGCAGTCAGGTGACACGAGTAGGGATTTGGTGAGAGCAGTCAGGTGACACGGGTAGGGACTTGGTGGGAGCAGTCAGGTGACTTGTGTAGGGACTTGGTGGGAGCAGTCAGGTGACACGAGTAGGGAACGAGAAGAAGAAGAAGAAGAAGAAAGGGCGCATCAGCCTAGTGCATTATCCTTTGGATAGATTTTTTTAAAAATTGATAAAAAGAAAACTACTCAGAAGGGATTTGGTGGAAGCAGTCAGGTGACATTTGTAGGGACTTGGTGGAAGCAGTCAGGTGACTCGTGTAGGGACTTGGTAGGAGCAGTCAGGTGACTCATGTAGGGATTTGGTGGGAGCAGTCAGGGGACACGAGTAGGGATTTGGTGGGAGCAGTCAGGTGACACGGGTAGGGACTTGGTGGGAGCAGTCAGGTGACTCGTGTAGGGACTTGGTGGGAGCAGTCAGGTGAAACGGGTAGGGACTTGCTGGGGGCAGTCAGGTGACACGAGTAGGGAACGAGAAGAAGAAGAAAGAAAGGGCGCACCAGCCTAGTGCATTATCCTTTGGACAGATTTTATTAAAAATGGATAAAAAGAAATCTACTCACAAGGGATTTGGTGGGAGCAGTCAGGTGACATTTGTAGGGATTTGGTGGGAGCAGTCAGGTAACTCGTGTAGGTACTTGGTAGGCGCAGTCAGGTGACTCGTGTAGGGACTTGGTGGGAGCAGTCAGGTGACTCGTGTAGGGATTTGGTGGAAGCAGTCAGGTGACTCGTGTAGGGACTTGGTAGGAGCAGTCAGGTGACTCGTGTATGGACTTTGATGGGAGCAGTCAGGTGACACGAGTAGGGATTTGGTGGGAGCAGTCAGGTGACACGGGTAGGGATTTGGTGGGAGCAGTCAGGTGACACGAGTAGGGGATTTGGTGGAGGTGACACTAGTAGGGATTTGGTGGGAGCAGTGAGGCGACTCGTGTAGGGACATGGTGGGAGCAGTCAGGTGACATGTGTAGGGACTTGGTTGGAGCAGTCAGGTAACATGGGTAGGGACTTGGTGGGAGCAGTCAGGTGACTCGTGTAGGGACTTGGTGGGAGCTGTCACGTACCTGATCCGAAGCCAATATGCAGAGAGGGGCTCCCCTTGCTGCTAGGTGCGGTATACCTCTGAAAGTGCCACAGAAGGTATACAGCCCGAAGTAGCACGGGTTGCCGGCAGGATCTGGATGGGTCCAGAAGAGCGTCACCTTGTGAAGACTGCCAGGGCATGGTGGTGCACAGGCAGTCAGGAACTTCACGCTGTGCTTGGAATAGACCGTGCTTCAGAGGACAGCAGTGGACACCCGGCTGAGGGTCAAACACAGGATGGCCAGTGGACACCCAGCTGAGGGTCAAACACAGGATGGCCAGTGGACGCCCGGCTGAGGGTTAAACACAAAATGGCCAGAAGCAAGAGCAAGTCCATGAAGTAAGCTGAGGTCAAAAACTGGTAATCAAGCAGGAACAAAGTCCATATAACAAGCCGGGGTCATGCACAGATAATCAGGCAGAGGCAAAGTCCTTATAGCAAGTCGGGGTCATGCACAGGTAATCAGGCAAAGGCCAAGTCCATATAGCAAGCCGAGGTCATGCACAGGTTATCAGGCAAAGGCAAAGTCCATATAGCAAAGCCGGGGTCATGCACGGATAATCAGCAGAAGGAAGGTCAAGGAGCAAGCCAGGGGATGAGCCAGGAGAGGAGGTCAACAGGTCTGGAATGAGCTGGGTCAAGAACAGGAGATCCAAAAAATAACACAGAGGTTCAGTAATACAGGAAGCTGTCGACAATCCAGCAATTTGTGTCAGACAGTGGCAGCCTTCTATAGGCCAGCAGGGGGATCCACCTGTCACATGATGTGCCTATGGCGTCCATTTCTTCTACTGGCAAGATTGCCAGTACTTCCACGGCCATTTCTCTGACAGTGCCCCCCCCCCCAAGGGGCAGCCTCCAGATGCCCAAACAGGCCACTTTCTCAGGATGTCTCCTGTTAAAGTCTTGTAACACTCTTGGAGCATGTTCCATTTAATTAGGTACTGGACTTGCGTACCTCTCTTCCTGCCATCCATGATGGCTTCCACTTCAAATTTCGCTTCACCCTCCACCCGCACTGGAGGTGGTGGCAATTCTTCCCTTTCAGGAAAGGGGCTGAGAACCGCTGGTTCGAGAAGAGAAACGTGGAATACCGGGTGGATTCTGTAGGAGTCTGGTAATGCCAGTTCAAAGGCTACTGGATTAATTATCCTCTTGACTTCAAAAGGGCCAATAAATTTTGGTCCAAGTTTCCGAGAAGGGCAAGAGAGTTTAAGATTAACAGCCAATAACCACACCTTTTCTCCTACCTGAAAAGCAGAACTTTCTCTCTTCCCTTTGTCATGGAATTTCTTGTAGCTTTCCTGAGCCTCCTGCATTGCCTCCTGAAGTAGCTGGTTGTTAGCTTGAATAAAATGTACCCGATCATGGACTGCAGGGACTGATGCCTCTGGAATGGTATTAGGTAGGAAAGAGGGATGAAACCCAGTGGCGGCCCGTCCATAGGGGGCGCCCGGGCGCCGCCCCCCCCCCCCCCCCCTCCTGTAGTCACCAAAAAAAAAAATTTTTTTAAAACTGCCCCTTTAAGAAAAAAAAATTAAAAAAATGTTCTTTAACTAACTGTGCTATGTATGGGTGCCGGCCACATGCATTATGGGAAGCGCCACGTCAATGCAATCTCGAGATTGCAGATGTGGCGCTTCATTTGCGGGCTTTTAACCTGCCTTGCGGCGCAATCCAAAGCGCTAATTAGCTTCCGCCCGTAGTATCACTATGGGCGCCGGGCGGGAGCATTGTTGGTTTGAACTGAGAGATTACTTCTGGGTTTCGTGGAGTGCATGAAAACCGGAAGTGACGTCAGCAGCTCCGTTCTGTGCATAGCCTGAGCGGAGCTAAGAAGCAAGGTAAGAGAGAGAGACAAATGCTGTCTTTCCTTGCTAAACCTATATACCCGGCCCCTCAATTACTTTCCATGCAGTCCTCCAGAGTCCACACACTTCCCTGCTCGCCTCTCAGACAGCACTCTGGGCAACAGGAAGCACATAAAAAAAGGATTCACCTCGGGGCTGAGGACAGGAGGCTGTAAGATCTGCTGATTCCACTCACATGGCACACACAGGACACTGAGAATGATGGTCAGCACCTGCACAGTGCACAGCTCGCATTATCACTGTCCTGCACATATATGGATGATGGATCTCTTGGTTTTATTTATTTTTTACTTAGCCAGGCACTGTGAACACATGGGCTTACTTTATTTATTTAATCTTTGCTGACTGTTGCCGTGACCAGAGGTCTGCCTTTCACATTGCTAATGTATTGGTGGGGGAGGGAGGGAGGATAGATAGGAGGCACTGCTCTATACCTGTGGAGCCTGTTTCCCCTCCTAGTGTAATGTGTTACACAGGGCAGTAAAAAAAATAAAGGAATGTGTGCTGTGGTGGTGCTTTGCAGAGGCTGGAGTGTGGAGGATTGTGAAGTGTTCAGGAATCAGATGAACACTGAGGCATGTGTTTTTATATGTATAGCCCTGACTATGGATCACCCATGACTCCTTCACTAGTGTCATTTCCTGTCTCCATATTAGATTGCAAGCTTTATAGGACAAGGAAGGCACTTATCCCACCATTACTAACCTGCCATCTGTACATGAGACCCATTTATAACAGGATCTGCTGGTGTTCAATGTCTAGCCTTAGCCCTTAGCCTAGGTTCTCACTGATGCGATGCAGGAACCAGTGCGATTCCAGCACCGGTTCCCGCATCGCTCTTCTCCCGCAGGCAGTTCACACTGCCTTGTGTGAACCGCTGTGAGTGTCATTAACAAAGTTAATGTCACCCCCAGTTTTGTTCACAGTGCGCACTGTGAACTCGCAAAGGAATCGGATCACATAGGTGACAACACCCATGCGATCCGATTCTAGTGCAGGGAAAAACAAGTCCCTGCACTTTCTTCTGTGCGAATTTAATGCAAGTGCAGCCATACAACTGTATGGCTGAACTCGCATTGCTCAAAGATTGCATGTGATCGGCACATGCAGTGTGGGTCCGAATCACATGCGATCTCTGAGATCGCATCAATGTGAACCCAGGCTTACACTATGGAAATAGAAACAATTAATTATTTTTGTCTGTCTATGGAGACAAGGGGCAGGATTTGAACAATGGTCCCAAAGTTGACCAGCATCAGGGCCCCTAGATGATATATGGAACCCAGTGTAGCCCAGTTTTCATAGATATTCTATGTATGAGACCAAGTGTGGCCCCTGTTATGTACTGTACCCAGCTTCAATGGATTCCCTTTTTCACAGTACACAGCTGTAGTTTACCTCGGCAGGAGTAGCAGCCCAGTCCCCTGTATGTGTGTGAATACAGGCATGACATGCTATGTGTGTGTGTATCACTGAGATGACCATACAAAGTGTAGACATACACGGTACAGTCGGTGTATAAAGCGCATATTACCGTATGTGATAGAGAATGTGTGTCCTCTGCTTGTCAGGTGGCAAAGTGCTAAGTTGCAGAGGGGGAGGAGAATGTGGCCTCCTAAACACACACACAGCCTATAGAGAGATATATAGAAATAGATTAATACAATACCCATATTATTAGGGCTAATCAGGGCACCAGGATGGTGAAGGCAGAAAAATATGAATCTCCAACCACTTGCTGGGAATTTTAAAATGCCTCTCTTCCATCCCCTAATTCTGCATCCTCTCTCTTGTGCCAGCCAGTGATGGGAGGAAGGGAATGCATAACCCTGCCCCATCATTACGCACTGCTGTAACAGCTCAGCACAGCTTCAATGTTCAATGCTGTATGACATCCATCACATTGCAGGCACAATGTGAAGGAGGTACCAGCATGGCAGTGCAGGGTGGCAGGAGGGTGTGTGTGTGTGAGTGTGATGGGGGGGGGGCGGCGGCAAAATGCACCTTTGCCTAAGTAGACAGAAAACCTTGCAGCGGCACTGCTTCCTGTATAGAGAGACTCTATACAGGAAGGAAAAAGGTGTGTGTATATAGCTGTATACACTACACAGATATACACAAATTGTGAATCTGTGAGGCTGAGCTGTTATACCCTGATTTGTAATGCTGAGCTATATACTCTGATCTGTGAGGCTGAGCTATATACTCTGTCCTGTGAGGCTGCGCTATATACTCTGTCCTGTGAGGCTGCGCTATATACTCTGTCCTGTGAGGCTGCGCTATATACTCTGTCCTGTGATGCTGGGGCTGTATACTCTGTTCTTTGATGCTGAGCTGTATACTCCTGACACTATGGGTGGAAGCAAGTGGAATACAGGGGACGGAGTGGGTGGATTCTATAAGGGGTGTGGCTTATGAGGAGTGGGAGGGATCAAAAGGAAGGGCGGGGTCTGGCACCCCCCCATCCTAAAACTTCACCAGCCGCCACTGATGAAACCCATAGTTAGCCCAGAATGGAGATTTGTTAGTGGCAGCATGCAGGGAGTAATAAAAGGCAAATTCTGCATAAGGGAGGAGAGAGACCCTGTCATCTTGAGAGCAGGTACAGAAACACTGAAGATATTGCTTCAAAGTCTGGTTTGTTCTTTCAGTCTGACCATTGCTCTGAGGGTGATAGGCAGATAAAAGACATACCTCACAAGACACACCCGCTCATCGCACCCTCCTTATCGGCCTTTAGGAAAGCAGTCGCTCTCTTTAACTTATCCTTACAACCGGGTCCGCTAACCTCTTTGAGAGGTAACCCTGAGTTCCCTCCGGGAGATTCAAACGCATTCCTCCACATGGAATGGCCACACGAGGAGGTTCAAGCGCGTCATTTCTTTCACAAGGGCCGTAGACAATCCTATGAGGAACTTACCGCTGAATCACGTACTAACACTTTCCCCTTTTGGTCTTTTAGACAGCTGACTCACTTTCTTACCTCTAAAGATGCGAATGTCACGTGGGATAGACAACTTACACCATTTGAAGCATTATGCTCACGCAATGTACCACAACGACACCTTGTGTCATCGATTTACGCCCTACTGCAGGACGTTCCTGGTACTCCCACGATGCAGACTGTACGTGCTTCTTGGGAAAGGGATCTGCAACTCACACTTGAGGACGATGACTGGGAATCCATATTTACTCTTGCTCATAAAGGCTCGATGAACGTAGCGATCCAAGAAAACGGTTATAAAATTATCACAAAATGGTATAGAACCCCAGCTAGTTTACATAAATTCTCACCCTCAATCCCGAATACATGTTGGAGGTGTACAGAAAAGGTAGGATCCATAATCCACATTTGGTGGGAGTGTACCTTGCTCCAGCCTTTTTGGAGGGAGGTCCACTCCATCATTACACGGGTCACCACTTTCACTCTAGACTACACTCCTGCTCAATACCTCCTACACCATACTACTCTACCCAAACTAAATTACCAAAAATCATTGGCTATGCATATGGTTAATGCAGCCAGACTCTGCGTTCTTACACATTGGCGTTCGAAAGATATCCCGACCATTCGAGAATGGTTGATCAGAATCGCCAAGATAGAGGAGATGGAGGAATTGATACATACAGCCCATGACCGTTTACAGAAGTTTAGTTTGACCTGGGCCTGTTGGACGCACTTTAGGACCACAGATTACTATAAATCCTTCTTCTAAACGCTGTCCTAAAGTATTTAGATTGCTCATTGCGATCTTCCCTGCATTTTGAACTGGTGCGGGGGCCCGGGACGGAGAGCGGTCCCCACTACTCTCTATTTTCTATTCTTGACTGCTACCCTTTACCTACCCTTCTTCTCCTACTCCTTTCCCACACCTATGTCATTGTAAACCTCTTTTCTGATTACTTTTATCCCCCCCCCTCTTTTTTTTTATTTTTAATTTTTTAATTATTATTATTATTATTATTATTATTATTATTTTTCCTTATTTTTCTTTCCCGATTGCGTTGTAACCGACCAAATAGCCTGGAGCCTTGCCAGGGGTTCCCAACATCTATACAACCATTGTAATTTCCGAATTGAGAAATTTTACCATGACCCCGGATAGGCCTGCTGATATTGGTCTAAGGTGGGTCTTTGCACTCTTACACAGGGTTACTTGCTCTCATTCAGTTATCAGACATTGCTTTGTTTAAGTGTTGGTTATTCTTGAAATGTTCATGAGCTTGTATGTCTTGTATGTACATGTAACCTAATTTTTCTTTCAATAAAATCGTTTATGAAAAAAAAAAAAGAAAGACATACCTCAATGGATAAGGATTTACAAAGATCTCTCCAAAACCTGGACGTGAATTGTGCTCCTCTGTCTGACACAATATTGTCTGGTAATCCGTGCAGCCTGACGATTTCCTTAATAAATATGCTGGCGGTATCTACCGCAGAGGGTGTGCCCATCATGGGAAGGAAGTGGGCCATTTTAGAGAGACGGTCAACTACTACCAAGATAGTAGTGAACCCTTCTGAGGGTGGCAATTCTACAATAAAATCCATAGAAACCTTTCTCCATGGCTGTTACGGAATGGGCAATGGTCTTCATAGACCCCAAGATTTGGCATTGGACCCTTTGTTCCATTGGCAGATAGTACAAGAGTTTACATACTTCCTGCAGTCCTGTTATTTCAGGGGTATTAGGGAAC
This sequence comes from Rana muscosa, assembly GCA_029206835.1. Lineage (NCBI taxonomy): Eukaryota > Metazoa > Chordata > Amphibia > Anura > Ranidae > Rana > Rana muscosa. Next base: position 14,520,416 of record CM055127.1, on the reverse strand, counting down.
AGCCATTCAGGGGTATTAGGGAACGTCCGCTTTCTCATTCTTGGAGCCTGGTCGGTATGAAATATGGAAATTAAATCTGGAGAAAAACAGGGCCCAACGGGCTTGTCGGGATCTTAGCCTTTTAGCTGTTCTGAGATACTCCAAATTCTTGTGGTCCGTAAAAATCTAAATTGGGTGTGCGGCCCCCTCCAGTAAGTATCTCAATTCCTCCAGAGCACATTTAATAACCAGCAACTCAGGGTCACCCACATCATAATTCCTCTCTGGTGGACTCATCTTTCGAGAGGCAAAAGCTACAGGATGCAGCAGGGCTTTAGGTCCTTGACGCTGGGATAAAATCGCACCTGTGGCTATCTCTGAGGCATCAACTTCTAGTACGTAAGGCAAGGCCGGGTCTGGGTGCTGTAGGACTGGTGCAGAGATGAACAGCTTCTTAAGTTTGTCAAAAGCTATTTGAGCCTCTTGGGACCATTGGAATTCCACCTGTTGGCGAGTCAACTGGGTAATGGGTGAGGTAATTGCAGAAAAGCCCTTCACAAATCTCCGATAAAAATTAGTGTAGTGGGCATATACTTTTCTATTATGTTTAAAACTGGCAGAGACACCAGTGATGTATAGTTCCCTGCGGCCCAGCAGGTGGCGCTGTCCCTGTGGGCTGGGGTTGAACCATCGCTGAGTGCCGTACCCCTTTTTGGCCTCTCTCGGCAGTTGTATGGTGGGGCGGGAATACCCGCCGTGCTTGCTGGGAGAGGGTATAAAGGGGCCGGCCATCTTTGTCACAGGGTGGTCGAGTCCCAGGCACCTTCAGCCTGAGGGCTGTGGTTCGTGGTTGGTGTCCAGGCGGCCTAGGTCTGGACGCCAGGAGCTCGTGTTCCACCCCAGGCACCTTCAGCCTGGGGTGAGGTACTTGGTTGGAGGCCTGGGGCCCAGTTTCCTTCGCTGTGTCCCGCGAGGGAAGGATTTCCTAGGGGGCCCCGGGAGTGGGGTGCCCGAATCCAGAGGCGTAAGGGACCGGAGGAGCTACTCACCCGAAGACCTGGTGCAGCAGATTGCCGGTGCCGGGTGAGCCTCAGGAGACCGCCCGGAGGGGTATCTTTCCGAACATTAATGTCAATAGGTGACCAAAGAAAAAGGGGGGGGAGAAAAGGGGTGTTTTTTTCTCCCCCCCTTTTTCTTTGGTCACCTATTGACATTAATATCCCACCCCCATTGGTTTTCTCCCCGCAGGGTTGCCTCATGTGACCATGCCTGCCAGGTGGTTCCCTGTTTGGTGGCCTCCATGGATCCGTCCGCCACGGCTCCCGGTTGAGAGTTTTTCCGGATACCCTCATGCCCTACCCACACCCCATCAATTATAAATTATCATTGTAAGTATGCACTGCGGTGCAGGGGGTTTATACCTTACCCCCATTCACATTTCTATCCTTGTACTTACCCAATCTTTCCATCCTAGATATATCACGCGCATGCTCCTGATGAGTGGCATAGCGGCCACGAAACGCGTCGAGCGATATGATGCCGTGTTTTATAATTCCAAGTTCCCATTGTCTTACTATCCAGCTACCTCAAACTCTACAGGTTCAAAGGCTATAGGCCCTGCAGGAATCAATTCTTTACTACGATTTTACATTACTTTTGGTTGGTGACCCATTGAAATTTGTTTGTGTGCCTAAATTGTGACATTATTCTTACCATACCTTATGAATACTGCTTAACCATGTTTATTGTTTACCCATATAGCAGTGGTTACATCATGAAACTTTAAGTTATCATCATGTGAATTGTTATACTATGTCTACCATGTACCTCAATACCATTACTGTTTGTATTTGCTATATGATCTTTTAACCACTTGACCACTGGGCACTTAAACCCCCTTAATAACCAGACCAATTTTCAGCTTTCGGTGCTCTCACATTTTGAATGACAATTACTCAGTCATACAACACTGTACCCATATGAATTTTTTGTCCTTTTTTTCACACAAATAGAGCTTTCTTTTGGTGGTATTTAATCACTGTTGGGTTTTTTATTTTTTGCGCTATAAGAGAAAAAAGACTGAAAATTTTGTAAAAAAATGATTTTTTTTTCGTTTCTGTTATAAAATTTTGCAAATTACTATTTTTTCTTCATAAATTTTGGCCAAAATTTATACTGCTACATATCTTTGGTAAAAATAAGTACAAATTGGTGCATATTATTTGGTCTTTGTGAAAGTTATAGAGTCCACAAGCTATGGTGCCAATATCTGAAAATTGATCACACCTGAAGTACTGACGGCCTATCTCAATTCTTGAGACCCTAGCATGCCAGAAAAGTACAAATACCCCCCAAATGACCCCTTTTTGGAAAGAAGACATTCCAAGGTATTCAGAAAGAGGCATTGTGAGTTTTTTGAAGTTGTCATTTTTTTCCACAATTCTTTGCAAAATCAAGATTTTTTTTTTCTCTTTTTTTTTTTTCACAAAATTGTCATATTAGCAGGTTATTTCTCACACACAGCATATGCATTCCACAAATTACACCCCAAAACACATTCTGCTATTACTCACGAGTATGGCGATACCACATGTGTGAGACTTTTACACAGCGTGGCCACATACAGAGGCCCAACATGCAGGGAGCACCTTCAGGCGTTCTGGAGCACCCAGGCCAATTCTGACATTTCTCTCCTACATGTAAAAATCATCATTTGTTTGCTAGAAAATTACATAGAACCCCAAAACATTATATATGTTTTTTTAGCAAAGACCTTAGAGAATATAATGGTGGTTGTTGCAACTTTTTATCTCGCACGATATTTGCGCAGCAATTTTTTTAACGCGTTTTTTACGGAAAAAAAATGTTTTGTGCTTAAAAAAAAAAAAAAAACAGTAAAGTTAGCCCAATGTTTTTGCATAATGTGAAAGATGAAGTTACGCCGAGTAAATAGATACCTAACATGTCGCCCTTAAAAATTGCACACACTCGTGGAATGGCGCCAAACTTCGCTACTTAAAAAATCCCCATAGGCGACGCTTTAAATATTTTTACTGATTACATGTTTTGAGTTACAGAGGAGGTCTAGGGCCAAAATGATTGCTCTCGCTCTAACGTTCGCAGAGATACCTCACATGTGTGGTTTGAAAACCGTTTTCATATGTGGGCGGGACTTACGTATGCGTTCGCTTCTGTATGCGAGCTCACGGGGACAGGGGCGCTTTAAAAAAAAAAAAAAAATTATTCTTCATTTTACTTTATTTATTTTAGTTTGACATGTTTTTCTGCCCCAAACATTTTTTTGATCACTTTTATACCTATTACAAGGAACGTAAACATCCCTTGTAATAGGAATATGGCATGACAGGTCCTCTTTACAGTGAGATATGGGGGGGGTGTCAATAAGACCCCATATCTCACCTCTAGGCTGGGAAGCCTGAAAAAAATACAAAAAAAAAAAAAACAACAATCCTGGCTTTAAACGTAGCGGTGAGTCGGTAGAAGCACCGGAGGGCAGCGGGGGGGGGGACATCCCCTCTCGCCTCCCATAAGAATGATCAAGCGGCGGAACAGCCGCTATGATTGTTCTTATGGTGTAGGGAATCGCCGGCTGAAAAAGCTAATATCTGAATGATGCCTGTAGCTGCTCCCATCATTCAGATATCCCCGCACAAAGTCAAGGACGTCATATGACGGCCGGAGGGCGGGAAGTGGTTATTGCAGAGTATTGCCGGGCATTGCGGAGTATTGCCGGGCATTGCGGAGTATTGCCGGGCATTGCGGAGTATTGCAGGGCATTGCGGAGTATTGCGGACTATGGCAGGGTATTGCGGTGTATGGCAGGGTATTGCACGGGGTATTGCACAGGGTATTGTGGAGGGTATTGCAGAGTATTGTGGAGGGTATTGCAGAGTATTGTGGAGGGTATTGCAGAGTATTGCGCAGGGTATTGCAGAGTATTGCGCAGGGTATTGCAGAGTATTGCGCAGGGTATTGCAGAGTATTGCACCAGAGTATTGCAGAGTATTGCACCAGGGTATTGCAGAGTATTTTGCAGGGTATTGCGCAGGGTATTGCAGAGTATTTTGCAGGGTATTGCGCAGGGTATTGCAGAGTATTGCGCAGGGTATTGCAGAGTATTGCGCAGGGTATTGCAGAGTATTTTGCAGGGTATTGCAGAGTATTTTGCAGGGTATTGCAGAGTATTGCGCAGGGTATTGCAGAGTATTGCAGAGTATTCCACCAGGGTATTGCAGAGTATTGCACCAGGGTATTGCAGAGTATTGCACCAGGGTATTGGCAGGGTATTTTGCAGAGTATTGGCAGGGTATTTTGCAGAGTATTGGCAGGGTATTTTGCAGAGTATTGGCAGGGTATTTTGCAGAGTATTGGCAGGGTATAGCACAGGGATGGCTGAGCAGGGATGGATGGATGGCTGGATCTGTGACTGCAATTGTCACAGATCCAGCCCACAGCGCTGCTGCCTTGATCTGCTCCCTCCCCTCTCCTCTCACACTGTACCGATCGGTACAGAGAGGGGAGAGAGGAACCGGCGTCATCAAATGACGCCGGTCTGTTTACAAGTGATTGCTCCGTCATTTGACGGAGCGATCACGTGGTAAACGGCCGCTATCAGCGGCGATTAACCGCGATTCGTGATCCGCCGGGTCCTCTGGACCCGGCGGTCACGGAGTTTCCCGTGTGCGCGCTCCAGGGGGCGCGCGGGAGCGCAATTCTGGGAGGACGTTATACAACGTCCTCCCAGAGTTAAGCAACCACCTTGTCAACGTTATTTGTCGGCAGGTGGTTGTTAAGTGGTTAAATAAAATTCTCTTGGTCCACCTAATATTTTCTTGCAACCCAGTGCTTCATTTAAAGTCCCACCCTTTTTGCTCTTCTCAATGTACTGTTCCACTGAAGAAGCGGAGGCTCCAAACACCGAACACCGACCCGAAGGTAAAGAAACTTTGCTCACACCACACAAACATCTGCAGTGAAAGCTTGGCGTGGTGACCCCGCACTCTCTCCTACAAAGTATGCCTAGACAAAAGCCAGAGAGAAAGAAACCGGAGCAAGAGAGAGAGAGTGGAGGGCGCTTCATTAGCAAAGCCAATGAATCGCTTGGGAGCTGGCCACTCTAAGATTGCTTTTATTTTCTGGGGATCCATGGCAATTTCATCAGTGGAAATGACAAATCCCAAAAATTGAATAGATGATTTTTCAAAATCGCATTTCTGAGCTTTAAACGTATAGTCCATGCTCCCTCAGAGTAAACAATACCCGTTTTACATGGGTACGATGGAGCTCTAAGGTGGCAGAAAAAATGAGAATGTCATCAAGGTAAACCATAACAAAGTTGTCCAGGAATTCTCGGAAGATATTGTTTACCAGGCATTGAAATGTAGCTGGGGCATTGCACAGGCCGAACGGCATAACAAGATATTCAAAGTGACCGAATCGGGTTCTAAATGCCGTCTTCCACTCGTCTCCCTCACGTGTTCGAACAAGATTATAGGCTCCCCGCAGATCTAATTTGGTGAGGACTTGCGTGGTTCGAAACCTTTGGAACAGTTCAGGAATGAGGGGAAGCGGATACCGGTTCTTTATGGTGACCTTGTTAAGCTCCCTATAGTCCACGAAAGGTCTCAGTGAACCATCCTTCTTTTCAACGAAAAAGGTGCCAGCCCCAGCGGGAGAGGAAGAGGGATGGATGAACCCTTTTTCCAGATTTTCATTGATGTATATTCGGAGGGCCTCCAACTCAACTTCAGATAACGGGAAAATTTGTCCAAACGGAATTTCTGCCCCGGGGAGTAATTCTATGGGACAATCGTAGGGCCGATGAGGTGGAAGAACATCAGCTTTTTTCTTGTCAAAAACATCCAAGAATTCTTGATAAGCTGCTGGGACGTTTTGATGTAAGCTGGATGTGGTTTGGATGGAAACACAGTTAGCCGGACAGATAGAACTAAGGACAAAGTAATGCTGTACACAAAAGACTGAGGAGAAGGAGATTTCTTTTTTTACCCCAATGGATCTGGGGGTTATGGGCTTGCAGCCAAGGAAGTCCTAGGGTGACAGGGAACAAAGGGGAATATAGTACATCAAAACAAATGAATTCCTGGTGGGCAGAATCTGTAATTGTCATAATGGGTCTAGTTTCTTGAGTGACAAGTCTAGAACTAAGCAAAGACCCATCAGCCAAATGGACTTCAAGTTTCTGTTTTTTATAATGAAGTGGTATGCATAGTCTTTTAGCCAGAGAGAAATCCAGGAAGCAGCTGCAGGCCCCTGAGTCAACGATCGCCAAGAGCCTGACTTCCCTTCCGCCACCTGTAAGGAAACAGGAAGAACAAGATGAGAGGGGGAAGATCCAGATACCTGAAAGTTCATAGGCTTTTGTTGAGAAGACTTACTGGGTCTTATGGAGCAGTTGCGCAGGAAATGTACAATTCCTTCACAATAAAGGCAGAGGTTGGCCTGCCGGCAGCATTGCTTCTCTTCAGGAGTAAGGGAGGAACAGACTAAACCCAGTTGCATAGGCTCCCCTTCTGCAGTTGGGGTGGCAGAAGGTGCTGGTAGGGGAGCAGAGACCTGCGGAATCATGGGCATCATCCAAGTAGGTCGTGGGTTTTGGAATCATTCTGATCGCTGTTCCCGCAGGCGTCTATCCAGTTTAATAGCCAGTTGAATCACCTCCAAGGTAGCTGGTGTCTCAACCCGGGCCAGTTCATCTTTCAGGGTTTCAGATAGCCCTAGACGGTACTAGTACTTGAGGGCTGCTTCATTCCAATCAGTGTCAGCAGACCATCTACGAAAATCAACAGTGTAGTCTTCTGCTGTGTGTTTTCCTTGGGTCAGGGTGTGCAGGGCGGACTCAGCATTGGCTGTACGCTGCGGGTCCTCATAAAGTTGGGCCATTGTTTCAAAGAAGGAGTCCACAGAATTGAGTACAGTACTCTTTTGCTCAAGCAAATTATGAGCCCAGGTCTGGGGTTCTTCAGATAATAGGGAGATGATAAACCCAACTTTCACAGTCTCTATAGAGAAGGTTCTTGGCTGAAGGGCTAGGTAAAGCATGCAGGCATTTTTAAAGGCCCGGCATTTCTTCCGATCACCAAGGAATCTTTTGTGCGTAGGTACTCGAGGCTCAGGAGGAGGGATTACCACTGTAGGAGCTGCAGTGGCGCGTTCTTGTGCAGAGGAAGCTGAAGCAGCACTGGTGGATGGTGGACTGGGATCAGTCATAGCAGGAGAAACTGTCAGGTGCTGCAGATGCCCTTCCAATTGGAAGTAACCCTCCTGGAGTCTTTGAACTGCCTTGGTAAGGGCGGTAACTTGCTGGCACAGAGCCTCCAGTGGAGAGCCGCCTCTGTCGGCTTCTGACATGGCTATATTGTACTGTTATGTACCTGATTCGAAGCCAATATGCATAAAGGGGCTCCCCTTGTGGCTAGGTGCGAAATACCTCTGAAAGTGCCACAGAAGGTATACAGCCCGAAGTTGCACGGGTTTCCGGCAGGATCTGGATGGGTCCAGAAGAGCGTCACCTTGTGAGGACTGCCAGGGTGTGGTGATGCACAGGAGGTCAGGAACTTCACGCTGTGCTTGGAATAGACCGTGCTTCAGAGGACAGCAGTGGACACCCGGCTGAGGGTCAAACACAGGATGGCCAGTGGACACCCAGCTGAGGGTCAAACACAGGATGGCCAGTGGATGCCCTGCTGAGAGTCAAACACAGGATGGCCAGAAGCAAGAGCAAGTCCATGAAGTAAGCTGAGGTCATAAACTGCTAATCAAGCAGGAGCAAAGTCCATATAACAAGCCGGGGTCATGCACAGATAATCAGGCAGAGGCAAAGTCCTTATAGCAAGCCGGGGTCATGCACAGGTAATCAGGCAGAGGCAAAGTCCATATAGCAAGCCGAGGTAATGCACAGGTTATCAGGCAAAGGCAAAGTCCATATAGCAAAGCCGGGGTCATGCATGGATAATCAGCAGAAGGAAGGTCAAGGAGCAAGCCAGGGGATGAGCCAGGAGAGGAGGTCAACAGGTCTGGAACGAGCCGGGTCAAGAACAGGAGATCCAAAAAGTAGCACAGAGGTTCAGGAGTACAGGAAGCTGACGACAATCCAGCAATTTGGGTCAGACAGTGGCAGCCTTTTATAGGCCAGCAGGGGGATCCACCTGTCACATGATGTGCCTATGGCGCCCATTTCTTCTACTGACAATATTGCTAGTACTTCCACGACCATTTCCCTGACAGAAGCAGTCAGGTGACTCGAGTAGGGATTTGGTGGGAGCAGTCAAATGACACGGGTAGGGATTTGGTAGGAGCAGTCAGGTGACACGGGTAGGGATTTGGTAGGAGCAGTCAGGTGACTCGTGTAGGGACTTGGTAGGAGCAGTCAGGTGACACAAGTAGGGATTTGGTAGGAGCAGTCAGGTAACTCGTGTAGGGACTTGGTGGGAGAAGTCAGGTGACTCGGGTAGGGACTTGGTGGGAGCAGTCAGGTGAGACGGGTAGGGACTTGGTGGGAGCAGTCAGGTGACACAGGTAGGGATTTGGTGGGAGCAGTCAGGTGACATTTGTAGGGACTTGGTGGGAGCAGTCAGGTGACTCGTGTAGGGACTTGGTGGAAGCAGTCAGGTGACTCGTGTAGGGACTTGGTGGGAGCAATCAGGTGACTCGTGTAGGGATTTGGTGGGAGTAGTCAGGTGACATTTGTAGGGACTTGGTGGAAGCAGTCAGGTGACTCGTGTAGGGACTTGGTGGGAGCAGTCAGGTGACTCGTGTAGGGACTTGGTGGGAGCAGTCAGGTGACTCGTGTAGGGACTTGGTGGGAGTAGTCAGGTGACACGAGTAGGGATTTGGTGGGAGCAGTCAGGCAAGTCGTGTAGGGACTTGGTAGGAGCAGTCAGGAGACTCGTGTAGGGACTTGGTAGGAGCAGTCAGGTGACTTGTGTAGGGACTTGGTGGGAGCAGTCAGGTGACACGAGTAGGGATTTGGTGGGAGCAGTCAGGCGACATGGTTAGGGACTTGGTGGGAACAGTCAGGTGACACGCGTAGGGATTTGATGGGAGCAGTCAGGTGACATTTGTAGGGACTTGGTGGGAGCAGGCAGGTGACACGAGTAGGGATTTGGTGGGAGCAGTCAGGTGACACGAATAGGGATTTGGTAGGAGTAGTCAGGTGACTCATGTAGGGACTTGTTGGGAGTAGTCAGATGACTCGTGTAGGGACTTGGTGAGAGCAGTCAGGTGACACGTGTAAGGAACTTGGTGGGAGCAGCCAGGTGACACGGGGAGGGACTTGGTGGGAGCAGTCAGGTGACTCGTGTAGGGATTTGGTGGGAGCAGTCAGGTGACTCGTATAGGGACTTGGTGGGAGCAGTTAGGTGACTCGTGTAGGGACTTGGTGGGAGAAGTCAGGTGACATTTGTAGGGACTTGGTGGGAGCAGTCAGGTGACTCATGTAGGGACATGGTGGGAGCAGTCAGGTGACATGAGTAGGGATTTGGTGGGAGCAGTCAGGTGACACGGTTAGGGACTTGGTGGGAGCAGTCAGGTGACATTTGTAGGGATTTGGTGGGAGCAGTCAGATGACACGGGTAGGAACTTGGTGGGAGCAGTCAGGTGACTCGTGTAGAGATTTGGTGGGAGCAGTCAGGTGACTCGTATAGGGACTTGGTGGGAGCAGTCAGGTGACTCGTGTAGGGACTTGGTGGGAGCAGTCCCACCAAGAAGAAAGAGCGGAGGGGAGATATTAATTATGAACTTAGTACACAGAATGTGCCTGTCTCAGGCTCGTGCATGAGATATGTAAATCACCTGTCACTCACAGCAGGGGGGAAGAACTGACTGGGTTTTATCTCACTGAAAAAAGATAAGAGGATTGCTCAGAGCTGGATTAACTCTTTGTGGCAAGACTGGGCACAGATGATAGGAAATCTTATACTGTACAGTGTGAAAGCCTAAAAAAAGAAATAAAAAATTTCGGGTTTACATCCACTTTAAGTAACTTTTACGTGTATTTCTACTGTTATAGACCATAGGCTGTTTATTTGCTAGACATTTTGCTTGTTATAGATATCTGTCAGTCTTGTATTCCTAATATTGTAATAATTTTGTATGTACAGCATCTTTGTATAGTAAAAGCACATTTACACACTGCAGAGATCCCAGCTTCCTTGCTTATACCACAAAGTAACCTTGCTAGATAGACACAAACAAAACATTGCTCCTCTGAGATCCAACTTGGTAAAAATAGAGGCACCTTTCAACCTGTCGAATAGCTCAGATATTAAAGGTGAAGGGGTATCGATTTTTGATAGTCACCGCGTTTAAACCTCGACTGTCGATGCAGGGTCGCAAGGTACCATCCTTTTTGGCAACGAAAAATAACCCTGCTCCTGCAGACGATAAGGATTTCCAGATGAAACCTCTCTCTGGATTCTCGGCAACATACTCTGCCATGGCCTGGGTCTCTGGGATGGACAGAAGGTAGGCATGACCCCTGGGCAGAGTTGCTACAGGAACAAGGTCAATAGCACAGTCAAAGGACCTGTGAGGAGGAAGCACCGAAGCTGATTTCTTGCAGAACACATGCCATAAATCGCTGTATGCAGCGGAAAGATCAGAAGATACAAATGTGGTAGCAACCGGAAGTTTCTCCTTGGGGGCCACCTTGAGAAGGCAGAATGAGAAACATGGAGGGACCCCAAGCCAGAATCTGCCCAGAAGCTCAATCCACGTGTGGAGAGTGGAGCTGTAGCCAAGGAAGGCCCAATACAATGGGGGTTGAGGCCTTGGGTAGAATAAGAAAGGATATCAACTTCTACAGACATCTTAAGAGGGAGAGTCTGGAAGCGGATAGGGCCACCTGGGAGAACAGTGCCATCAATTGCAGAGACTATAAAAGAAGAAAAACTGCACACAGATAAGATATAGAGCAAAGGCAGTAGCACTAGTGGGATATCACACAAACAAGTACTAAAAAATAGAGAGCTGCGCCAATAAGTACCAATTAATAAATTGACATCCAGGGGCTGGTATGTCAAAAACGGTGCACAATGAACCTAAATAGCTAATGTCCAGAGTAGGTATTGCACACTGCAATACTAGAAATAACAAAGCTGCGCAACACTAAATTGAATACCAAAAATGAATGAACATAAATTGTAAAAACAATTAACTCTAATGAAAATGTTTTAAAAACAAATAAAATAAATTGAGATAAAATAAAATAAAATATGAATAAATTAAATGAAAATCCCAACTAATATCAGACAGTCAATTGAAGACTGAATATTAGAAGCTGGAAAAGGAAGCTCAGTCCTGTGGATACTTATTGAGATAAAAAAAAAAAAACTGAAGATCATGTAGACAAGAACAGCAGACAGGGGTCTTCTCACTCCACCACTGGTGACTTCAAACGCAATATACACCCTTAAAATAGTGCCAGGTATTCAATAGACAAAGATTCCACCACCACTAGTAATCACTGCCGCTTACCAGAGCAAAGGATCTGTACACAGATCAATGTCAACAGATGGCTATTTCCCTGCCAGGGTCCCTGTAATACTGTTTTTTCAGGATTCCACGCCACTTCTCTCCAAATATCACCAATGACAGGATGTAAAAGGAAACAAAGCCACCATAGCGTGAATCCGATTTAACTTTGTTTAATAGATAAAAGAATGCACTTACATATATGTCACGAATAACAAGCGTGTGGTAAAAAATAAGCCGGCCGGCTATACAAGCCCTCTCGCTCCGGGACTCGTTCTGGATGTCGGTGACGTCAGCACGTCGCTCCTCCCCACGCCGTTTCGTCACAACTGACGTCGTCCTGGGGCGTACCACACGCTTGTTATTCGTGACATATATGTAAGTGCATTCTTTTATCTATTAAACAAAGTTAAATCGGATTCACGCTATGGTGGCTTTGTTTCCTTTTACATCCTGTCATTGGTGATATTTGGAGAGAAGTGGCGTGGAATCCTGAAAAAACAGTATTACAGAGACCCTGGCAGGGAAATAGCCATCTGTTGACATTGACCTGTGTACAGATCCTTTGCTCTGGTAAGCGGCAGTGATTACTAGTGGTGGTGGAATCTTTGTCTATTGAATACCTGGCACTATTTTAAGGGTGTATATTGCGTTTGAAGTCACCAGTGGTGGAGTGAGAAGACCCCTGTCTGCTGTTCTTGTCTACATGATCTTCAGTTTTTTTTTTTTTTATCTCAATAAGTATCCACAGGACTGAGCTTCCTTTTCCAGCTTCTAATATTCAGTCTTCAATTGACTGTCTGATATTAGTTGGGATTTTCATTTAATTTATTCATATTTTATTTTATTTTATCTCAATTTATTTTATTTGTTTTTAAAACATTTTCATTAGAGTTAATTGTTTTTACAATTTATGTTCATTCATTTTTGGTATTCAATTTAGTGTTGCGCAGCTTTGTTATTTCTAGTATTGCAGTGTGCAATACCTACTCTGGACATTAGCTATTTAGGTTCATTGTGCACCGTTTTTGACATACCAGCCCCTGGATGTCAATTTATTAATTGGTACTTATTGGCGCAGCTCTCTATTTTTTAGTACTTGTTTGTGTGATATCCCACTAGTGCTGCTGCCTTTGCTCTATATCTTATCTGTGTGCAGTTTTTCTTCTTTTATAGTCTCTGCAATTGATGGCACTGTTCTCCCAGGTGGCCCTATCCGCTTCCAGACTCTCCCTCTTAAGATGTCTGTAGAAGTTGATATCCTTTCTTATTCTACCCAAGGCCTCAACCCCCATTGTATTGGGCCTTCCTTGGCTACAGCTCCACTCTCCACACGTGGATTGGGCTTCTGGGCAGATTCTGGCTTGGGGTCCCTCCATGTTTCTCATTCTGCCTTCTCAAGGTGGCCCCCAAGGAGAAACTTCCGGTTGCTACCACATTTGTATCTTCTGATCTTTCCGCTGCATACAGCGATTTATGGCATGTGTTCTGCAAGAAATCAGCTTCGGTGCTTCCTCCTCACAGGTCCTTTGACTGTGCTATTGACCTTGTTCCTGTAGCAACTCTGCCCAGGGGTCATGCCTACCTTCTGTCCATCCCAGAGACCCAGGCCATGGCAGAGTATGTTGCCGAGAATCCAGAGAGAGGTTTCATCTGGAAATCCTTATCGTCTGCAGGAGCAGGGTTATTTTTCGTTGCCAAAAAGGATGGTACCCCTTCACCTTTAATATCTGAGCTATTCGACAGGTTGAAAGGTGCCTCTATTTTTACCAAGTTGGATCTCAGAGGAGCATTGTTTTGTTTGTGTCTATCTAGCAAGGTTACTTTGTGGTATAAGCAAGGAAGCTGGGATCTCTGCAGTGTGTAAATGTGCTTTTACTATACAAAGATGCTGTACATACAAAATTATTACAATATTAGGAATACAAGACTGACAGATATGCGCAGCTTTATTTTTTCTACTTGTAACGAACGGAGGCTGCTGGCTGCAGGTAGGAGGGTTATGGGCGGGGCTGGTCAGCTCTGGTTTTGTTCTAGAATGTATGTTTCTAACATCTAACATTCTGCCTAGATCTTCTCCTGCGAGCAGGGACATATACCCAGACGTTTACAGTATTAGAGCTGTGTCAGTCCATGGACGTCAGAGAAACGGATTTTACGGTGAGTACAAAAATTCTATTTTTACTAATAAAAAGGTAATACACTTACATAGATCGGTTTAAAAACAGCATAGAAAATTGCCGGCCGGCAAGTACAGAAGCCCGTCCTCCTCTGCTACAGCGTGGTGACGTCAGAACGTCGCACCCATATGCGTTTCGTCACAGCAGACGTTCTCAATGGGGATAGGGCGACGTACTGACACACCACTTCTTATAGCCCAAACCTCGATGTAAGATGTGAGGATAAGGTCATCCAGCGCCATATTGATTATGGGTGTAAATGCTAAAAGCTGCTCAGGAGAGCTAACCACAGCAAGATTACAATAAATTTGACATTTTGTTAATGGGCGTGAATGCCAATAGCTGCTCGGGAGAGCTAACCACAGCAAGATTACAATAAATTTGACATTTATATAAAAAAAGAAAAAAGGTATTATAAAAACAAACAAAAAAAGAAGAGCAACATACGGCCAATTAAAAAAGCAACGTACGACCAATTAAAAAAAGAGGGTAATATAGTGAATTCCACCATATAATTAAAACGGCCAGGGCAGGCTGCACCGCCAGACCATGATTGGATAATGACATAGATGTTATACAGTACATACACCAAGCCAAGCGGATAATAATGGATGTATCAAAAATGCCAACGGTTAAATTAATAATAATAAAAGATATGTTATAGTGCCCATTCAAGGGTGATCAATTAGAAATACAAAAATAGTGTATAATGAATATGCAAAAGCATATATTAAAGTGCCCATTCAAAAATGATCAATTGAATAACTACATAAATTAATTGCAAAAATACTAAAAATATATATAATGACATAAATGGTATATAACCACCAGAGGAACATGATCATACCAAGAAGTGGATTAACAATGTGTTAATTGATTAATTCGATTAAAATCAATTAATTAAAGAAGGGGGAATATAATTGAATTAAATCACTTACAATACCGTTACCATACGTGATTGTGAATAAACGGGGATAATCACCCCTAAAAAGGTGACAAAGTGGAAAAACTAAGTGCAAATAATAAGTATAGTGCTTATACGATACACCACATTAAAATGATGAAAAATTATGAAAAAATAAAAACTGAATAAATAAATTATTGAAAAAAATATAAAACCTATCCCGGTAGCTCACATCGAATTTACATATTGGGCGTTATTGATAAAAACATTAACATCTGTTTCAATATTCAACCCGTAAGGGGCATAAGTCTTAAGTCTATGTATCCAAGCCCTCTCTATTTTGGAGATCTCCCTGACTTGTAGACTGCTCCTCCAGTGTGGCTTGTATTTATCAATACCCAAAAACAGGGTCCTGGATGGATCTTTATAATGTTTTAAACGGTAATGTTTAGATACCGAGTGATTTTTGAATCCCATTTTAATGTTTGTAATGTGCTCATTGAGGCGGACTTGTAGGGGGCGTTTGGTCCGCCCCACATATTGCAGGCCACATGGGCACTGCAACATGTAGACAACCCTAGTAGTAGCACATGTAAAACAGGGCTTAATAGTAAATTGTCTCTGAGTGGCAGTGGATGTAAAGGTCGTAACCCGTCTACCCGTACAGGAATTCAGGGCACACACCCTACACCTCATACATTTGTAATATCCGGTTAACTGATCAAAGAAACCCCTTGTAGTAGCTGGTGGGTTGAGGACATTAGGGGCCATTTGGTTACACAGGGATTGTACCCCTTGGAAGATCACTCCAGGTCTCTCTTGTAACACATCTTTTAGGATGGCATCATTGGTAGCAAATGTGCCAATGTTTATCAATTCGTTTTTTAATACTCCTATGTTGCAGGGTGTAGGAAGTGATAAACGGAACCCCCAGAGACCCTAGGCCGTTATCGCATGGCCCCCTCTCTATTAATAAGTCCTCCCTCTTAGTGGCTTGACAGTATCCAAAGTATCAGCAAGAATCTCTCCACAGTAGCCCTTTTCCAAGAACCTACTAGTCAAAACTTCAGCCTGTTCTAAACATTGGCGTGGATCAGAGCAATTCCTACGGAGCCTAAGGTATTGTCTCCTGGGCACAGCCCTAAGCCAGGGGTCGTGATGGCAACTACCCACTGGAATCCTATCCGTCTCCTTAAAAAAGGTGGACGTTACAAAAGAATTATCCTTCATTTCAACTTTGAGGTCCAAATAATGGACTTTCATCTGGCTTGCCTCATATTTAAGACGTATCTCTCTCTGGATTGAATTAAGAAATTCCATAAATTCTAAAAGATCCTGGTGCTGGCCATCCCATAGGAGGAGGATGTCATCAATATACCTAGCTTAAAAGGGCCAGTTAGGGTATGTTCCTGGTAGAGATGACATCCTCCTCCCACCTGGCCATAAAAAGATTAGCCAGGCTGGGGGCATACTTAGCCCCCATTTCCACACCGGTGTCCTGCCTTTAAAAGTTATTGTCAAACTAAAAATAGTTTGAAGAGGCAGCGAATCTTAACAGTGACATAAGAAAGTCCACCTGTTGCTGTGGGAGGTCGGAATCCCGTTCTAAGAAACCTTGCACTGCATTAAATCCCAAATCGTGTGGGATAATGGTATGAAAGGGACGTGATGTCCACAGTCACCATCCACAAGCCATTCGTGGGCGAAATGCCGGACAATAAATTTATAATGTGCCTAGAGTCCTTAACGAAGGAGGGCATTTTTTGCACAAGCGGCTGCAAGTAGAAATCAATATATCTGCCCACCCGGAACGTTATAGAGTCAATCCCACTAACTACGGGATGTCCCGGGGGGCAGACAGGGTCCTTGTGGAGTTTTGGCAGGTAATAAATCGTAGGGGTGCGGGGGGGCTTTCTGGATCAGATAGAGCCTTTCTTTAGAGTTTAGAATCCCTTCATAGAATCCTTTGGACACCAGGGCCACCAAATCGCTGATATATTTAGCCTTAGGGTCAGACAACAACCGGGTGTATGTGCTGGTATCCCCAACAATGTTGTACATCTCGGTCATATAGTCAGCCCTATCCAAGACCACGATACCCCCCCCCTTATCAGCTGGCCTAATGACAAAATCCTTATTGCATAATGAATCCAGTCCATCCTGTAGAGTTTTGTTCAACCTGGCCTTCTTAACCTCTAAGTTGTCCACATCCCGGAACACCTTTAATGACGGAGCAAGGGTACCCGGGGGATTGAAAAGGGATGCATTTGATAACCCTGAATGATAATAATTATATAAACACAGCATGTAAATATAGTGGGGGCGCGTGAAAAATAAAGTGATATATACCATACCACTGAATAGGTGCCAAATAATTTAAATAATGTGAACAAAAAAATGTTGAATTAAATAGAATAACACCAGCCTACCTATATAACCTATAACATATGATTGTTGCCTACAATCCTATATGTAAGACAAAACAAGCCCACCAATCAGTGGGTAAAAATTCCACACCTTTCCTTGTGAGAAAATAATAACAGTGATAGATCATAACCAAATGCCCAAACATATAATGAACCATAGAGTCCCAATAGTCCACATAAATTAATCAATTTTGATTGTAGTGATGTGATCCAAAAAACAAATATAATGTAAATGATGAATCCAAACAAAAAAAACTTGCAGTGATTCCTTCACCAACTGAGTCTTAAAATCACCCGATAGTGCTCAAGATAAAGGTGGCAGCTTACCAGAGGTAGTTGACACTTTTATTTAAATAAGAGGTCAATAGCGCTTTTGGCAAGCTCCACTTGCTCATATGGATAGAGATGTCAGTATCCGGAAAGAAATCCTTGGATAGAGCCACAGACCCGGCACTGAGGCTGGATAGCACAGATGGAGCAGCGCTGTTGGTCCCAAATGGAGGAAGGTCCGGCGTGCGTTCCACCTACGACAGGCAGGGAACCAGCGAGACCTAGATACATGACTCACTCCTAATAACCATATACAAAATATATTTATAAATAATAATAAATAACCCAACCAGTCCATGGCGAGGGCACATAATGAATAAAAACTCATATTGAATAAAAATGCATGGCGAATGCTAAATAAAAATTATTTAAAAAATAGTTAAAAAATGGTGTATAAATAGAAGACGAATCCCTATATATAACATCTAGAAATGTATGGATTACAGACCAGAAATATATACCCATTAAAAAACAAACAGTTTAATCATTAGTTAAGAAACAATTGAGGTCCAAATCTATGTTGAAGTCCTGCGGCTGCATCGTGGACAGTCGGTACAGCCACTGGGTCTCATTCTGAGATATGGCCTTTTTGAGATCCGTCCCTCTCCAATTATATGTGGCTCTGTCGAACCCATAAAAGGTGAGCTGGCGGGGATCCCTGTCATGGTGGTGGAGAAAATGACACGACACGCTATGGTTGGGGAAACCCTTAGCAATGTTAGCTACATGCTCGTTAATCCTGACCCTGAGTTCTCGTGTGGTGCATCCCACATATTTGACGAGAACATGGGCATTCCAAGACATAGGTCACATATCTGGAACAGCATGTGATCAGGGGTTTGATTTTGAACTCTTCTTGTGTGACTAAAGATTTAAAATGTAGTTAATTTCTTGTTTCGTCGCATGGTAGTACGGCAGGCCTTACATCTAGAACAGTAGTAAAATCCAGACCCATCAAGAAAAGTGAGGTTTTTTTTCGGGGGGTCCGGTACATTGGGCACAATGATGTTCCTCAGGCCTGGCGCCTTTCTGTATATTGAATTTGGGTTTCGGTGGTATTACCAATGCCAAGTCCCTGTCTTTTAAATGAATAGGCCAGTACTTTTTAAATACCTGTTCTATACTTTTATATTGCCTGAATCCTGAAATGAAAGCTAGTTGTCCTACGTAAGGTGATTTATTCTTAGGCATTAAAAGAGAGTGCCTATCCATAGCAGAGACTTCATCTCTAGCTTTAATGAGGGCTTGCTGACTGTACCCCTTCTCATTAAACCTTTCTGTTAGGGTTGTCCCTATACCACTTTTTTAAGACCGAGTACAAGTACCGATACTTTTTTTCAAGTACTCGCCGATACCGAATACCGATACTTTTTTTTAATCTCATGTGTCAGTATTTTTTTTTTTTTTACATTTTTTTTTTTTTTTTACAATTTACTTTATTTATTTATTTTTTACAATGCTTTATTTTTTTAAGGGGGGGGGAGGGGGGGTCAGTGTCAGTGTGTGTGTTTTCTTTTCTTTTCTTTTCTTTACAATTAATTTTTATTTTATTTTTATTTTTTTCTTTATTTTTTTATCAGCCTTGTTGTGGGGGGCTTTGGTGAGATATCAGGGGTCTTAACAGACCTCTGACATCTCCCCTTTGAGACAGGGAAAGGGTCTAGGGACACATATTCCCCAGTCCCTTTCTCAGCAGCCTCAGCTGCGCTGAAAATGAATCGAGAGAAGACAGCGGCTCCTTTCCATTCATAAACTGAAACAATGTAAACACAGTTTACAATGTTTCAGTTATGTGAATGCAGAGGCGTACTAAGGGGGGGGCGAGGGGGCGGGCCGCCCCTGGGTACCACACACTGGGGGGTGTCAGACCGGCACCCCCTCCGCGATTGTGAGTACACCCGCCCGCGGTGGCAGCGCCGCGGGTTTAACTTGCAGCGGCGGCGCCACACTGTGACAGGCAGGGAGAGCTCAGAGGCGAGCTAGCTACAGTGGCGAGGGGGAGAGGGGGGTGACACCGCTGCGCCTACCACCCCCTCCCCTCCTCTCCGAGATCTCGCGGCCGCGGGCTGCTTGTGCCGGATGTCACACAGCATGTCGAGCGGCAGAGTGAAGCCGCCTCCCCCTCCTCTCTGTTTATGTGAAAAACAGGGGGAGGGGACCTGCTGCGCTGAGGTACTGAAGGGGGGCTGCACTGAACGGGGGTTACACTGATTGGGGGGCTATACTGAACTGGGGGGCTGTACTGAACGAGGGAGGGGGGCTACACTGAACGAGGGGGGGCTATACTGAACGAGGGAGGGGGGCTATACTGAACGAGGAAGGGCTATACTGAATGAGGGGGGCTACACTGAATGAGGGGGGCTACACTGAACGAGGGTGGGCTACACTGAATGAGGGGGGCTACACTGAATGAGGGGGGCTATACTGAATGGGGGGCTACACTAGACGAGGGAGGGGGCTACACTGAATGAGGGGGGGGCTACACTGAACGGGGGTGTCTGCACTGAAGGGGTAGATACACTGAAGGGGGGCTACACTGAAGGGGGGTCTGTGTAACATGCAGGGGGTCCAGAGATACAGGGTGCTGTGTATTGTAAAGTGGTCCAGAGATGCAGGGTGCTGTGTGATGTAAAGGGGTCCAGAGGTGCAGGGTGCTGTGTGATGTAAAGGGGTCCAGAGGTGCAGGGTGCTGTGTAGTGTAAAGGGGTCCAGAGATGCAGGGTGCTGTGTAACGTAAAGGGGTCCAGTGATGCAGGGTGCTGTGTGATGTAAAGGGGTCCAGAGGTGCAGGGTACTGTGTAATGTAAAGGGGTCCAGAGATGCAGGGTGCTGTGTGATGTAAAGGGGTCCAGAGATGCAGGGTGCTGTGTGATGTAAAGGGGTCCAGAGGTGCAGGGTGCTGTGTAATGTAAAGGGGTCCAGTGATGCAGGGTGCTGTGTGATGTAAAGGGGTCCAGTGATGCAGGTTGTTGTGTAATGTAAAGGGGTCCAGTGATGCAGGTTGTTGTGTAATATAAAGAGGTCCAGTGATGCAGGGTGCTGTGTGATGTAAAGGGGTCCAGGGATGCAGGGTGCTCTGTAATGTAAAGGGGTCCAGAGATGCAGGGTGCTGTGTAATGTAAAGGGGTCCAGTGATGCAGGTTGTTGTGTAATGTAAAGGGGTCCAGTGATGCAGGTTGTTGTGTAATATAAAGGGGTCCAGAGATGCAGGGTGCTGTGTAATGTAAAGGGGTGCAGGGGGCTGTATAATGTAAAGGGGTACAGAGATGCAGGGTGCTGTGTGATGTAAAGGGGTCCAGAGATGCAGGGTGCTGTGTAATGTAAAGGGGTCCAGTGATGCAGGTTGTTGTGTAATGTAAAGGGGTCAAGTGATGCAGGTTGTTGTGTAATATAAAGGGGTCCAGAGATGCAGGGTGCTGTGTGATGTAAAAGGGGTCCAGAGATGCAGGGTGCTGTGTGATGTAAAGGGGTCCAGAGATGCAGGGTGCTGTGTAATGTAAAGGGGTCCAGTGATGCAGGTTGTTGTGTAATGTTAAGGGGTCCAGTGATGCACGTTGTTGTGTAATATAAAGGGGTCCAGAGATGCAGGGTGCTGTGTAATGTAAAGGGGTGCAGGGGGCTGTATAATGTAAAGGGGTCCAGAGATGCAGGGTGCTGTGTGATGTAAAGGGGTCCAGAGATGCAGGGTGCTGTGTAATGTAAAGGGGTCCAGTGATGCAGGTTGTTGTGTAATGTAAAGGGGTCCAGTGATGCAGGTTGTTGTGTAATATAAAGGGGTCCAGAGATGCAGGGTGCTGTGTAATGTAAAGGGGTCCAGTGATGCAGGTTGTTGTGTGATGTAAAGGGGTCCAGTGATGCAGGTTGTTGTGTAATATAAAGGGGTCCAGAGATGCAGGGTGCTGTGTGATGTAAAGGGGTCCAGAGATGCAGGGTGCTGTGTGATGTAAAGGGGTCCAGAGATGCAGGGTGCTGTGTGATGTAAAGGGGTCCAGAGATGCAGGGTGCTGTGTAATGTAAAGGGGTCCAGTGATGCAGGTTGTTGTGTAATATAAAGGGGTCCAGAGATGCAGGGTGCTGTGTAATGTAAAGGGGTGCAGGGGGCTGTATAATGTAAAGGGGTGCAGAGATGCAGGGTGCTGTGTGATGTAAAGGGGTCCAGAGATACAGGGTGCTGTGTAATGTAAAGGGGTCCAGTGATGCAGGTTGTTGTGTAATATAAAGGGGTCCAGAGATGCAGGGTGCTGTGTGATGTAAAGGGGTCCAAAGATGCAGGGTGCTGTGTGATGTAAAGGGGTCCAGAGATGCAGGGTGCTGTGTAATGTAAAGGGGTCCAGAGGTGCAGTTGTGGAGAGGGGGTAAACAGTAGTGACAAAGAGATATTGAAGGATACAGAGGTATGCTGGGGGCACAGTGGGGTGTTTTTACATTTTAAGGTGGGGGGTGGTGCCAGATATAGGATCCGCCCCGGGTGCCAAATGCTCTAGGTACGCCCCTGTGTGAATGGACAGAGTCAGTGATGACTCTGTACATTCCGACAAGTAAGGAGCCGGATTTATCGGCTCCTACCTCCGCTCTCGATCCTGAGATACCGAGGGGTTGGAGGAGGAGCACGGAGGGGGCGGCAGCACGGAGGGGGACGGCGGCATGGAGGTGAAGGGGAAACAGCGGCATGGAGGTGAAGCGGGCACAGCGGCATGGAGGTGAAGGGGGCACAGCGGCATGGAGGTGAAGGGGGAACAGCTCCGGGAGCATTTGAGCAGCAGACAGGCAAGGCAATTGGATCAGATTCATTTTTTTTTTTTTTTATTCTCTTTATTGATGTTTTTTGCGTTTTTGAGATACAAAACAGGGCCTTTGGGGCATACCCCGGCCAATCCTTGCACATAACCACGTGCACATAAAAGAAAAAAACAAAAAAAAAACAGAGGACAACTTATCATCACATCTTAGCATTAAATATATCTAGCTAACTTAACAGGGACACCTCTCGGGGTACACATGGTAGGATTACAACAGGAGTTATTATTCCTTGCGGGACCTCTACTTGTTCCTAGATGTCTGGGTTGGGCTTATCAGGAGCATGCAGGGGTAGGTGCTATTAATTTGAGCGATGCTTGCACCTCCATTTATTTATTCAGAGTACGGACCTTAGCTCCTATCAGGACTGATGAGTACAGAGGAGATCTTACGAGTTACTCCTCTTGAGGTCGGTCATCTGTTGTGGACTCTGAATCAGTCCACAGATGCCAGACTTTTTCATATTTTTTGGGGCATCCACGAGACAGATACGTCGCTTTATAGAAGGGCACCACTGTGTTGACTAGATGTTTCCATGAGGTCAGGGTGGGGGGGGTGGTTGACTTCCACTTCAGTACTATGGCTTTCCTTGCATAAAACAGGAGGATACCTATTAGGGTACGTGGGGCTTTGGCAAGTGCCAGTTGCCCCACCAGGCCAAGGAGGCATACACTAATTGTCAGGGGAATAGAAATGGTAGTTAGGCTGTGGATAAATTGCGTTACCTCCCGCCAATAGTCCCGAATCTGTAGGCAGTCCCAGAATATGTGTGTGAAATCTGCAGGAGTATCAGAGCATCTCCAGCAGTTAGCTGGCAGGGCCGTGTATATGCGGTGGAGGCGTTGGGGTGTGTAATAGATCCTGTGGAGGATTTTGAATTGGATCAGTTTGTCCCTGGTAGCCACCAGCGGCTGAAATGGGTAGTCCCACATATCTTCCCAGTCTTCGCTGTCCAGCTCCTGCACCTCCGCCCGCCACAAACCACGCAGACCATCCAGACCCTCCTGAATGGACGGCAGGAGTGCTCGATAGATCCGGGATAGGGGTTTTGAGAGCTCGGCATCATCCAGGAGAATCTCCAGGGTGTCAAGCTCCAGCCGAAGCTGAACCGACTTGAATTGCGAATTGAAGGCGTGGCGGAGCTGCAGGAACCTGAAAAAGAAAGAGTTCGGAAGCTGGAATTTATTCTTCAACCTATCGAATGTAAATAGCCCCAACTCATCGCAGATATCCCTCAAATACTTGATGCCCTTGCCGGCCCACAGACCCGGATCCTGCAAAGAGTGGAACTCCCTGAGCCTCAGATTGCACCAAAGTGGTGTGTTGGGGGACCATCTGGCCTTTGCCAAGTTAGGTTTAATCACTACCGTGTGCCATGCCTTAATGATCGCTTTCATAGCTAGGGTCGAGGGTACCGCAGAGCCCTCCGACCCCCTATAGAGTGCGTTGCGGAGGGCCTCAAAAGATCCTAGGTGTGCCGCCTCCAGGACAACTGACGCATTGGTGTCATCCGAAACCAGCCAGTTATGTGCATGGGTGAGCATTGCTGCTAGATAGTAGGTGTGAAAGTCTGGGCAGGCAAGTCCCCCCTGTGTCCATGGTCTACACAAAATCTTTATACTAAATCTGGCCGGGTGTGATTGCCACAAGAAGGAAGCTACTGAGGAGTCTAGTTGCTGGAGAAGAGACTTGGGGATCCATACCGGAGAGTGCCGTAAGATGTACAGCAAGACCGGGAGTAGTTTCATTTTTATTAAATTAATTCTCCCTATCAGAGATAGTGGGAGGTTTGACCAAGCCTTCAGTTTTAGTTTACACCACTGCAGCACCGGGGACAAGTTAAGTTTGAAAAAATCGTTAGTGTTGGACGAGATATTTATCCCTAGGTATCTGATGGTATCCGCCCATTGTAGAGGCGAAGTAGGATCACTCAGCCTCCTTGCCCCGGGGTCTATGGGTAGAATTAGTGATTTGCTCCAGTTGGTTCTGAGGCCAGAGAGAGTCGCGAAACGGTCCAGAAGCCGAAGCGCCCCGGCGAGCGAGGGACCGGGGTCCCTGAGGAAGAGAATCAAATCATCGGCATACAATGCCAGCTTCTCGGTCACCGAGCCGACCCGTATTCCAGACACCTCCCCCGACCTCCGCAGGGCCTCAGCCAGAGGCTCCATTACCAGGGCGAACAATGCAGGTGATAGAGGACACCCCTGTCTTGTTCCCCTCCTAATCGGGAAAGAGGTGGATCAGATTCATTTTACTTACCCGCCTGAAGACTCGCTCTGGTCTCTGCCACGCTCTCCGCCTTGGTCTCCGCCCCCCGCCCCGCTCTCCGCCCTGGTCTCCGCCCCCCGCCGCACACTTTCCGTCCTGCTCTCGGCCCTGGTCTCCGCCCCCCGCCTAGCTCTCCGCCCTGGTATCCGCCCCCCGCCGCACACTCTTCGTCCCGCTCTCCGCCCCCCGCTCTGAGAAAAAAAAGTATCGGACTGGGCATCGGGAGCATTTGCGCGAGTACAAGTACTCGCGCAAATGCTTGGTATCGGTACCGATACCGATACTAGTATCGGTATCGGGACAACCCTACCTTCTGTGAGTATTGCGGCCTGGATATCAAAGTCAGCAACATCATCACAGTTGCGACGAATCCGCATATATTGTCCTTTAGGTATGGCTACAAGCCATTGGGGATGGTGACAGCTATTGGTTGGCACAAAGGCATTCCTGTCCGTAGCCTTGAAGAAAGTCCTCGTGCCAATCCTATTGTCTTTTTTGACAAGGGTGAGATCCAAATAATTAACTGTGACCAGACTAGACTCCGCTGTGAAACTAAGTCCATACTGGTTTTGGTTCATGCCACGTAAGAAGACATGCAATGTTGCTTGGGATCCCTCCCACAGCAATATTACATCATCAATATATCTTTTGTAGTATATTAAAGATTGTTGGTGATCCGTATAAATTGTTTCCTCCTCCCATTTGTTCAACACTAAGTTAGCTACACTGGTGGCATATCGGGCCCCCATAGCAATGCCCTTAATTTGGTTGTAAAACTTGTCCTAAGCCCAAAAATAATTGTTGCCCATTGCTAACCGGAGTCCCTCAACCAAGAAGTTTACCTGGACTTTTTTTAACTGTGATTCTGCAATCAACGCTAGTTTTACTGCAACTTAGGCGTCCCCTTGCTTGATGTTAGTATAGAGAGACTCTATATCCACCGTGACCATTAAGGTAGCATCAGTAACCACTATGTTGGAAAGGGATTTGATAAGTTCTCGGCTGTCTTTGAGATAAGACCTCCCTCTTTTGACCAGGGGTTGTACAAAGATGTTGAGATATTCCCCCACCCTGGAATAGAGCGAGCCTATCCCACTAATGATGGGGCGGCCTGGGGGCTTGTCCTTGTTTTTGTGGATTTTTGGTACTATGTAAAGGACTGGAGTCCTAGGTACTCGTGGAAAAAGGTATTGAGCCTTTTTGCTATCCAAAATATTTTGGTTGACTCCCCTTTGGATCCAAATGTTAAGTTCAATTTTCAATTTGACCAGAAGATCTGCCAACAATGGTTTATAGGTACTGGTATCATTTAATAATCGTTGGATCTCCCCATAGTAATTCTCCTTGGTAAGTAGCACTACCCCCCCCCCCCCCCCCCTTTGTCTGCTAGACGAACCACTATATTTTTGTTTAATTCGAGTTGTTTAATTCCCTCTATTAATGAACGGTTGGTTCTAGCCTATTTCAGTTCCAAAGTTTTAATTTCATCCTGTACCATACGTTTAAAAACCTCTATATGGTGATGTGTCCCCTTGTAGGGATTGAACACCGAATTGTTCCTGAGTCCACTATGTCTAAACCCATTAGCTTCTACCTCCAGAGGACGAATAGGATTTTGGGAAGCAAAACATTTTTTTTATATTTAATTTCCTAACATATTTCTCCACATCAATAAACAATTCAAATTTATTGAGAGTTTTATCTGGTGCAAATTTTGGACCTTGCTGTTCGTCCTCAGAGAGGGGTACCCCAACTAGATTGAAGATGCCTCCATTTAACTGTCCCTTGATATTTTTCTTTCTGGCTCCCCCTCTTCTGCCTCTTTTTCTAAATATTCTTTGGGGTATTGGGGCGTGGTGGGTGGAACCCCTCACTTTTGATGGGTCTGGATTTTACTACTGTAATAGATGTAAGGCCTGCCGTACTATCATGCGACGAAACAAGAAATTAACTAAATTTAAATCTTTAGTCACACAAGAAGAGTTTAAAATCAAACCCCTGATCACATGCTGTTCCAGATATGTGACCTATGTTTTGGAATGCCCATGTTCTCTTCAATATGTGGGACGCACCACACGAGAACTCAGGGTCAGGATTAACGAGCATGTAGCTAACATTGCTAAGGGTTTCCCCAACCATGGCGTGTTGCGTCATTTTCTCCACCACCATGACAGGGATCCCCGCCAGCTCACCTTTTATCGGATCGACAGAGCCACATATAATTGGAGAGGGACGGATCTCAAAAAGGCCATATCTCAGAATGAGACCCAGTGGCTGTACCGACTGTCCAACATAGATTTGGACCTCAATTGTTTCTTAACTAATGATTAAACTGTTTTTTAATGGGTATGTATTTCTGGTCTGTAATCCATACATTTCTAGATATTATATTTAGGGATTCGTCTTCTATATATACACCAATTTTTAACTATTTTTTAAATAATTTTTATTTAGCATTGGCCATGCATTGTTTATTCAATATGAGTTTTTATTCATTATGTGCCCTCGCCATAGACTGGTTGGGTTATTTATTATTATTTATAAATATATTTTGTATATGGTTATTAGGAGTGAGTCATGTATCTATGCACACTGCTGTAGACTCATAGGTTGTTTACATGGTGACTTGAGACTGAGGCTGGACCAGCATTCACACTCCTCCCCTTACTAAATGACTGACACATGTATTTAAGGTCAGACATCCGTAGCTCCAACACGCTTCCTGAAGACGTGCAATACGAAACAGCTGTCGAGGCAACGCTAAGGCTACGTTCTGACGACACTTCCGGTCCCACTGGTTCCCTGCCTGTCGTAGGTGGAACGCACTCCGGACCTTCCTCCATTTGGGACCAACAGCGCTGCTCCATCCATGCTATCCAGCCTCAGTGCCGGGTCTGTGACACTATCCAAGGATTTCTTTCCGGATACTGACATCTCTATCCATATGAGCAAGTGGAGCTTGCCAAAAGCTCTATTGACCTCTTTTTTAAATAAAAGTGTCAACTACCTCTGGTAAGCTGCCACCTTTATCTTGAGCACTATCGGGTGATTTTAAGACTCAGTTGGTGAAGGAATCACTGCAAGTTTTTTTTGTTTGGATTCATCATTTACATTATATATGTTTTTGGATCACATCACTACAATCAATATTGATTAGATTATGTGGACTATTGGGACTCTATGGTTCATTATATGTTTGGTCATTTGGTTATGATCTATCACTGTTATTATTTTCTCACAAGGAAAGGTGTGGAATTTTTACCCACTGATTGGTGGGATTGTTTTGTCTTACATATAGGATTGTAGGCAACAATCATATGTTATAGGTTATATAGGTAGGCTGGTGTTATTCTATTTAATAAAAAAAAAATGTTCACATTATTTAAATTATTTGGCACCTATTCAGTGGTATGGTATATATCACTTTACTTTTCAAGCGTCCCCACTATATTTACATGCTGTGTTTATATAATTATTATCATATGTTGGTTTCTCATTGAAACTTTTGGGGTTAGCAGCTGGTAATATAGTTTAATATATATCTTTAGAGTTATATATTTAATTTTTTTGGCGCGAGATCACCAACACATTCACTATTGAGGTTTTACACAAACTTTTATATCTACGCAGCCATGGATGTATTTAATTTCATGAAGGGTCGGCAGACCAATATTGAAGAAATATTCCAACAAACACCAAGCCCAAATTTGGACTTAGAAACAACTTTAATATGATATGGAGAAACAAATAAGGCTATGGTGGGACATAGCCTCATTTGAGATGTATATAGGGAAGAATCTCACCCCCAGGAGGTTGAGATGGGATGTCAATCCCAATGATTGTGCAGAAAATCTAACACTTTTAGATGAATGGTTTCAGTTTTTTAATGGCTGCGAACAAAAGCTTATTCAGCTGATGATTAGAAGGCGCAAAGCTAAAAATATTTTAGTAGAAGCTAATATTGCAGACCTTAAAAACAAAATGGAGCCCTTTATGGGAACCAAAGATTATCTGGAGAAGGCACAATGTCTCCAGACTCACTTGTCTAAATATGATGGGGAGATTAAACAGAAGAAACTTAAAAAGTATCAGAGGGATATTAAAGATTAAGAAAACAAGGTCTACAAATGGCAGGAAGATTTAGATCTCACTAATTCCAAGGAATCTTCGGTGGAAAGGGACATGGAAGTGCACAATACAGTTGCTCAGTCAGCTAAGAATTTCAAAAATAAGACACATACTCCAAATAAAAACAAACCCATACCCCATACCAAGGGGCAAGGTACACAAGGAGGTAGGGGACGTCCTCCACCACCACACAATGGAGGTAGTTATCCTCCTCCACATGACTATTATCCCGCTCCACATGCAGTGCCTACTTATAATAGGTATGCTCCTCTGGATAATAGGGCTATGGATTATGGTTATCCCTATTATAATCAAGGACCAGGTCACTATACTCCTAGACCTCCTAGAGGTAATTATAGAGGTAATTTTAGGGGGAGACCTACGCCATAACAAAACAATTACCAACAGGGGGGGGGGGAAGGAGGGGATGGAAAGAGCCATACAAAATTCCACCCACCACACCCCAATACCCCAAAGAATATTTAGAAAAAGAGGCAGAAGAGGGGGAGCCAGAAAGAAAAAGATCAAGGGACAGTTAAATGGAGGCATCTTCAATCTAGCTGAAATACCCCTCTCTGAGGACGAACTGCAGGTTTTAGCACAAGGTCTCAAATTTGCACCAGATAAAAATCTCAATAAATTTGAATTGTTTATTGATGTGGAGAAATATGTTAGGTAATTAAATATAAAAAAAGTTTTGCTTCCCAAAATCCTATTCGTCCTCTGGAGGTAGAAGCTAATGGGTTTAGACATAGTGGACTCAGGAACAATTCGGTGTTCAATCCCCACAAGGGGACACATCACCATATAGAGGTTTTTAAACCTATGGTACAGGATGAAATTAAAACTTTGGAACTGAAAAAGGCTAGAACCAACCGTTCATTAATAGAGGGAATTAAACAACTCGAATTAAACAAAAATATAGTGGTTCGTCCAGTGGACAAAGGGGGGGGGGGTAGTGCTACTTACCCAGGAGAATTACTATGCAGAGATCCAATGATTGTGAAATGATACCAGTACCTATAAACCATTGTTGGCAGATCCTCTGGTCAAATTGAACTTAACATTTGGATCCAAAGGGGAGTCAACCAAAATATTTTGGATAGCAAAGAGGCTCAATACCTTTTTCCACGAGTACCTAGGACTCCGGTCCTTTACATAGTACCAAAAATCCACAAAAACAAGGACAAGCCCCCAGGCCGCCCCATCATTAGTGGGATAGGCTTGCTCTATTCCAGGGTGGGGGAATATCTCAACATCTTTTTACAACCCCTGGTCAAAAGAGGGAGGTCTTATCTCAAAGACAGCCGAGAACTTATCAAATCCCTTTCCAACATAGTGGTTACTGATGCTACCTTAATGGTCACGATGGATATAGAGTCTCTCTATACTAACATCAAGCAAGGGGACGCCTTAGTTGCAGTAAAATTAGCGTTGATTGCAGAATCACAGTTAAAAAAAGTCCAGGTAAACTTCTTGGTTGAGGGACTCCGGTTAGCAATGGGCAACAATTATTTTTGGGCTCAGGACAAGTTTTACAACCAAATTAAGGGCATTGCTATGGGGGCCCGATATGCCACCAGTGTAGCTAACTTAGTGTTGAACAAATGGGAGGAGGAAACAATTTATACGGATCACCAAAAATCTTTAATATACTACAAAAGATATATTGATGATGTAATATTGCTGTGGGAGGGATCCCAAGCAACATTGCAGGTCTTCTTAAGTGGCATGAACCAAAACCAGTATGGACTTAGTTTCACAGCGGAGTCTAGTCTGGTCACAGTTAATTATTTGGATCTCACCCTTGTCAAAAAAGACAATAGGATTGGCACGATGACTTTCTTCAAGGCTACGGACAGGAATGCCTTTGTGCCAACCAATAGCTGTCACCATCCCCAATGGCTTGGAGCCATACCTAAAGGACAATATATGCGGATTCGTCACAACTGTGATGATGTTGCTGACTTTGACATCCATGCCGCAATACTCACAGAAAGGTTTAATGAGAAGGGGTACAGTCAGCAAGCCCTCATTAAAGCTAGAGATGAAGTCTCTGCTATGGATAGGCACTCTTTTAGTGCCTAAGAATAAATCACCTTACGTAGGACAACTAGCTTTCATTTCAGGATTCCATAGGCAATATAAAAGTATAGAACAGGTATTTAAAAAGTACTGGCCTATTCATTTAAAAGACAGGGACTTGGCATTGGTAATACCACCGAAAGCCAAATTCATCTACAGAAAGGCACCAGGCCTGAGGAACATCATTGTGCCCAATGTACCGGACCCCCCGAAAAAAAACCTCACTTTTCTTGATGGGTCTGGATTTTACTACTGTACTAGATGTAAGGCCTGCCATACTACCATGCGACGAAACAAGAAATTAACTAAATTTAAATCTTTAGTCACACAAGAAGAGTTCAAAATCAAACCCCTGATCACATGCTGTTCCAGATATGTGACCTATGTCTTGGAATGCCCATGTTCTCTTCAATATGTGGGATGCACCACACGAGAACTCAGGGTCAGAATTACCAAGCATGTAGCTAACATTGCTAAGGGTTTCCCCAACCATAGCGTGTCGCGTAATTTTCTCCACCACCATGACAGGGATCCCCGCCAGCTCACCTTTTATGGGATCGACAGAGCCACATATAATTGGAGAGGGACGGATCTCAAAAAGGCCATATCTCAGAATGAGACCCAGTGGCTGTACCGACTGTCCACGATGCAGCCGCAGGACTTCAACATAGATTTGGACCTCAATTGTTTCTTAACTATGATTAAACTGTTTTTTAATGGGTATATATTTCTGGTCTGTAATCCATACATTTCTAGATGTTATATATAGGGATTCGTCTTCTATATATACACCAATTTTTAACTATTTTTTAAATAATTTTTATTTAGCATTCGCCATGCATTTTTATTCAATATGAGTTTTTATTCATTAAGTGCCCTCGCCATGGACTGGTTGGGTTATTTATTATTATTTATAAATATATTTTGTATATGGTTATTAGGAGTGAGTCATGTATCTATGCACACTGCTGTAGACCCATAGGTTGTTTACATGGCGACTGGAGACTGAGGCTGGACCAGCATTCACACTTCTCCCCTTACTAAATGACTGACACATGTATTTAAGGTCAGACATCCGTAGCCCCAGCACGCTTCCTGAAGACGTGCAATACGAAATAGCTGTCGAGGCGACGCTAGGGCTACGTTCTGACGACACTTACGGTCCCGCTGGTTCCCTGCCTGTCGTAGGTGGAATGCACGCCGGACCTTCCTCCATTTGGGACCAACAGCGCTGCTCCATCCATGCTATCCAGCCTCAGTGCCGGGTCTGTGGCACTATCCAAGGATTTCTTTCCGGATACTGACATCTCTATCCATATGAGCAAGTGGAGCTTGCCAAAAGCTCTATTGACCTCTTTTTTAAATAAAAGTGTCAACTACCTCTGGTAAGCTGCCACCTTTATCTTGAGCACTATCGGGTGATTTTAAGACTCAGTTGGTGAAGGAATCACTGCAAGTTTTTTTTGTTTGGATTCATCATTTACATTATATATGTTTTTGGATCACATCACTACAATCAATATTGATTAATTTATGTGGACTATTGGGACTCTATGGTTTATTATATGTTTGGTCATTTGGTTATGATCTATCACTGTTATTATTTTCTCACAAGGAAAGGTGTGGAATTTTTACCCACTGATTGGTGGGCTTGTTTTGTCTTACATATAGGATTGTAGACAACAATCATATGTTATAGGTTATATAGGTAGGCTGGTGTTATTCTATTTAATTCAAAATTTGTTCACATTATTTAAATTATTTAGCACCTATTCAGTGGTATGGTATATATCACTTTATTTTTCAAGCGCCCCCACTATATTTACATGCTGTGTTTATATAATTATTATCATATGTTGGTTTCTCATTGAAACTTTTGGGGTTAGTAGATGGTAATATAGTTTAATATATATCTTTATAGTTATATATTTAATTTTTTGGGGCGCGAGATCACCAACACATTGATAACCCCGAATGTACAAATTCGGTTTGACCCCCCTGTACATTTAATGGAATACCAGCCATATAGCGCTTAATGTTTAATTTTCTGACAAACTTGTGAATATCCATAAAGGTATGGAATTTGTCCAAACCTTTAGGTGTCGCAAACTTAAGGCCTTTATCTAAAATCTATTTTTCAGGTTCTGACAATACCTGACTACTTAAATTAAAAATTCCCTGTCCTTACACATTTTTGGTCGCTTGAATTGCTCGAGCCCGCCTCCCCCTCTGGTTCCTCTCCTCTTTCCCCTTGCCTTTTTAGGCCTTGTGTGGGTCTGTGAAAACACCAACTCCCTTGTCCGTTTCACATTGGTGGCCCCAGAGGTCCCCTAGGGGGAGGAATCCTATCTGAGACCTGACGGGCTGAGATGGAATTAGCCCTTCCTCCTTGGTGGTAATTAGGGATGAGCCGAACACCCTGAGCACCAGAACCCGAGAACGGACCGAAAGTTTGCGTGAACTATCGAACCCCGTTAACCACTTAAGGACCGCCGCACGACGATGTACATCGACAGAATGGCACAGACAGGCACAAGGGCGTACAGGTACGTCCCCTTTAAGAACCTGTCAGTGGGTCGCGGGCGCGCCGCCGCCGGCGTGCTCGCGACCCGGTCCGAAGCTCCATGACCGCGCCCGCGGGACCCGCAGACCCGATCGCCGCTGGTGTCCCACGATTGGGTCACAGAGCTGAAGAACGGGGAAAGGTAAGTGTAAACAAACCTTTCCCCATGCTTCCTAGTGGCATGTCAGTGATCTTCTGTTCCCTGTCATAGGAAACGACGATCAGTGACATCACACGCCAAGCCACGCTCCCCTACAGTAAGAATAACTCATTAGGTCACACTTAACCCCTACAGCGCCACCTAGAGGTTAAACCCTTCACTGCAAGTGTAATTTTCACAGTAATTAGTGCATTTTTATAGCAATGGTCCCAAAAATGTGTCAAAAGGATATCCGATGTGTCCGCCATAATTTCGCAGTCATGATAAAAATCGCTGATCACTGCCATTACTAGTAAAAAAAAAATATTAATAAAAATGCCATAAAACTACCCCTATTTTGTAGATACTATAACTTTTGCGCAAACCAATCAAAAAAGCTTATTGCGATTTTTTTTACCAAAAATATGTAGAAGAATACGCATCGGCCTAAACTGAGCAAAAAAAATTTTTTAGATATTTTTGGGGGATTTTTATTATAGCAAAAAGTAAAAAATATGTCATTTTTTTAAAATTGTCGCTCTATTTTTGTTTATAGCGCAAAAAATTTAAACCACAGAGGTGATCAAATACCACCAAAAGAAAGCTCTATTTGTGGGAAAAAAAGGACGTCAATTTTGTTTGGGAGCCACGTCGCACGACCGCGAAATTGTCAGTTAAAGCAACGCAGTGCCGAATCGCAAAAAGGGGCCTGGTCTTTAACCAGCCAAAATGGTCCGGGGGTGAAGTGGTTAAAGTCTATGGGACTCGAACGTTCGAAATCAAAAGTGCTAATTTTAAAGGCTAATATGCAAGTTATTGTCCTGAAAAGGGTTTGGGGACCCGGGTCCTGCCCCAGGGGACATGTATCAATGCAATTTTTTTTTTAAAAACTGCAGTTTTTTCGGGAGCAGTAAATTTTAATGATGATTAAAGTGAAAAAAAAAATTGTGAAATATTCCTTTAAATATTGTACCTGGCGGGTGTCTATAGTATGCCTGTGAAGTTGGATGTGTTTCCCATGTTTTGAACTTTCCCTGCACAAAATGACATTTCTAAAAGGGAAAAAAGTAATTTAAAACTGCTTGCGGCTTTAATGTAATGTGTGGTCCTGGCAATGTGGATGAAAATCATTGAGAAAATCGGCATGGGTACCCCCCCCCCCCCCCCCCCCAGCACATTTGGGTCTTGTATGGATATTAAGGGGAACCCCGCACCCAAATTAAAAAAAGGAAAGGCGGGGGACCCTCAGGCCCTATATACTCTTTACAGCAGTATACAGGCGGTGCAAACAAGACAGGGCCTGTAGGTTTGTTCTTAAGTAGAATCTGTTTGTAATTTAGAAATTTTTAAAGTGTAGCTCCAGCCAAAAAATCTATTTTTAAGCTTTCTGGAAAACATAGGGAAGGGTTATTACCCCTGTAACATTTGTTTTGCTGTCTGTGCACCTCTTCAGAAGATTTCACCTCACTTTCTGTCCCAATGACAATTGGTTTTTGAAAATTTGGGGTTTTTAGTGAAACAAGGATTGGTGATAAAGCACAAGTGGAGAGGAGACAAGTTTTTCCCATATTAACTCTTAGGCCTCGTACACACGGCCGAGATTCTCGTCGAAAAAAACATGTCGTTTTTTTCGACGAGATTCCTGGACAAGAAAATTGTCCCGGCCGAGTGTACACGAGCTCGTTTCAAAGAACCCGCGGTTCTTTGAATGGAGCGTACGCGGTGACGTCATCGACTACGACGAGCATGCGCTCGTCACATTCGATGCCGTCGCCGCCATCTTGGTATACCCTACGTATGCCTAGGAAGCTACCGCGCATGCGTCGAATTCATTTCGAACATGCGCGGGCTTCCCGGCGGACAGGTAAGTGTACACACACTCACTTTTCTCGTCGAGAAACAGGCTGACGAGAATCTCGATGAGAAAATAGAGAGCCGGTTCTCTATTTTCTCGTCGAGGTTACTTGTCGGTTTTCTCGACGAGAAACCCGATAGCCGCGTACACACGACCGATTTACTCGGCAAGACATCTCTGCCAGCAAGTTTCTTGCTGGTTCTTGCCGAGAAAATCGGTCGTGTGTACGAGGCCTTAC
Organism: Rana muscosa; assembly: GCA_029206835.1. Classification (NCBI taxonomy): domain Eukaryota; kingdom Metazoa; phylum Chordata; class Amphibia; order Anura; family Ranidae; genus Rana; species Rana muscosa. Next base: position 14,485,013 of record CM055127.1, on the reverse strand, counting down.
AGGAAAATTTCCCTTCCTAGGGGTAGATTTCCTCTCACTTCCTGTTGTCTCCCTCCGTTTGTAAGTTGGATGTTTGAAAGTAGGGGCCTGCCCTATATACTCTGCAGAAATTTGGGCCTTAGGTGTTGGTGTTGCCACAACACTGTAAGCCCTCACAGTTACTCTTGGTGGGCGCTGGAACACACTGCTGTGAAATATTAGATCAAGAATTGCAATTACATGCCCCTGTTAAACAAGGGCAGAAAAGCTGGTGCCACAACACTGCAACCCCTCACAGAAACTTTTGTTGGAGCGCAAGAATGAGCCCTGCTGCAAATTATTGCATAAAAAATTGTAATTACATGTTTAACAGGGGCTGAAAAATTGGGCCTTAGCCACTGGTGGCGGTGCCCAGAACCAAAAATGTTCTTACAAGCTATCAGCATGAACATTGAGGAGGAAGAGGATAGTCACTCAGCATAACAGGATAGTCACTCAGCATCAGCTTCAGCATAGGCAGTCTTGAAGGGATCTCCCATTCAAAAAAGCATCAGGTGCTTGGTAGCTGGTGATCCAAGACTGATTCATTTTTATGAAGGTCAGCCAATCGACTGATTCGGTGGACAGGCACACCCTGTGATCGGTTACAAAGCCTCCAGCAGCACTGAATGTGCATTTCCAAAAGAACGCTGGATGCTGGACAGGCCAGTAGCTCAATTGCATACTGTGCAAGTTCTGGCCAGCCATCCTCAAGACCCAGTAACCCAGAGGATTTTAGGTGGGAAAGGTGTCCAAGTCTGATCTTGCCCCATGTAAAACAGACGCTGGCGATGGTTGCTGGAACCGATCATACCTTGGGGCTGCGGACCAAAAAATTGTCTGAAAGCATCGGTCAAATGACCACCTTCTCCACCGCTCCTTCTTTGACTGACCGAAGCCTCAGCAACACGCTGTCCAGGACCAGGATTTTGTAACCTCCCAGTCTCTGGGAACGCATTGCACAGACCTTTCTGCAAGGCCTCTCGAAGATCTTTCATCCTCTGCTCCCTCTACGATGGCAAGATAAGGTCAGCAACCTTACCCTTGTAACGTGGATCAAGGAGGGTTGCCAGCCAGTAATGATCCCTCTCCTTGATCACACGAATACGAGGATCCTTCCGCAGGCTTTGCAGGATCAGGGAGGCCAAGCAGAGTAGGTTTGCTGAGGCAATCGGTCCGGAGTCCTCTGGGTCACTTAGGAAGACATGATCCGCAGCCACATCCTCCCAGCCACGTACAAGTCCATGGGTTTCTTGGGACTGTAATTGATCCCTTGAAGACTGCTGCTGATGCTGAGTGCTACGCTCCACCTCCATGCTGACACAATCCTCATCCTCCTCCTCCTCTTCCTGTGTGATAGGCGGGCCAGCAGGAACACTGTCTGGATAAAGGGGGCCTTGAGAGGTAAGGAAGTCCTCCTCTTTCTCCCTCAAGTGCCCTGTCCATTATTCCACGCAGCGTGTGCTCCAACAGGTGGACAAGAGGGACAGTGTCAATGATGCATGCTCTGTCACTGCTCACCATCCTCGTGGCCTCCTCAAATGGTGCCAGGACAGTGCATGCATCCCTGATCATGACCCACTGGTGTGGCAAAGAAAAACCCAAGCTCCCCTGACCCTGTCCTGGTGCCATATTGGCACAGATACTCGTTGATGGCGCTCTGCTGTGTGTGCAGCCGCTGCAGCATGGCCAACGTTGAGTTCCACCTGGTGGACATGTCACAGATTAGGCAGTTCTTGGGCAGGTTGTATTCCTTTTGGAGGTCAGCCAGCTGAGCACTGGCATTATATGACTGGCGGAAATGCACACAGAGTTTCCTGGCCTGCCTCAGGACATCCTGTAAGCCCGGGTACCTGCCCAAGAACTACTGCACCACCAAGTTAAGGACGTGAGCCAAACAGGGCACATGGGTTAGTTGTCCCTGTCGGAGGTCGGAGAGGAGGTTGGTGCCATTGTCGCAAATCACCATTCCTGGATTAAGCTGGCGTGGCGTCAACCACCTCTGAGCCTGCCCCTGCAGAGCTGACAGAATCTCTGCCCCAGTGTGGCTTCTGTCCCCCAAGCACACCAGTGCCTGCCTGTCAGTATATTATGAAGAGAATAACAGGAACGGATCTAGCTAAACTGAATACAGTGTGTATATATATATATATATATATATATATATCTTGACATGCTCCATGGCAGCATACGTGTGGGTTGGCCCCGCCTCCATAACTACCCAATAGGACCCCCCTCCCTATAAATTTTGGCTCTGGGCTCTCAGCCGTGTTCCTTTTTTGTCCTCCTCCGAAGGACTATATGTTTTAGTTCTCCTACCTGAAGACGATTGTTCCTACGATCAAGATCGGCCGACGATATGGTGTCTCATCCCTCCGATAAGCCTTGACTGTGAAGCAGGGTATGGAGTGTATGGCAGAGTAGCGCTGAAGAGCTGGATTATTTCTTCCATTGGAGAGATGAGCACGCACAGGCCTGATTACCTAGCAGTGTGCAGGTGGCCATTATCTGCTGCAAGCCCGGTGTGTGTATGGATGCGGTGTCCCTGGCCGAATCAATCATAGGTGGTTGGTAAGCTGTATCGCCTTCATGGCAGCAGTGTTTGTGTTTGTTGTATTGTATCTGCATTGTTTATTCCTGGTCAGCATATCCCTAGCTAGCGGCTGGTTCCCTGTGCGTGCCAGCCGCCGCTCCCTCTTACTTCCGCTGTCTGCGCATGCACGGCCCGGAACGAAAGCGAGGCCTGGTTTGCCCATGCGCGCAATTATCTCGGGCCTGGCGCAGCCGTGACGTCACACGGCGCTAATTTTAAAATCCTGGGGAAGCCTGTAAACGCCGGGAATGTTTGTGGGCATAGCGGCGACTTCCCTGAGCACCTGCAGAGCCTACCCCAGGTAAGTGTTTGTTCAGAAGGGTCTGAATTTGTTTCACTTGTTCCTTTGCTGGAATCTGATTGTTTGTTGTTACCACCTGCAGTGTCTCCCTGTATAGTCATGGACTCTTCACTGCCTCCTGGTGGCCAACCCTCTTGCAGTAGGTAAGACTGGGATTCTTCCTTTATACTGCCTGCTGAGGGGGGATGAGAGTGGAGTATAGGGCTGTATTTGACTTTGTGCCTTTTATCTCTCTCTCTCTCCATACTTTCTTTCCTTTCAGCCCTTCTAGGTCTGAATAACACAGTAGTTCCGGCAGACATAGCGGGTCCTCTAAATAACACCACCGGCACTCCTCTTCTGGCTCTAGACACCATGATTCTTCTAGACCTGGACGTCCCAGTAGAGACACTCCTCACCCCCCCTCATCTCACAGCAAGAGGTCAGAGAGACCATGTTGGGTTCCTGCCAGCAAGTCCCTTTGTGACCATTGTTTTACAAAAGCAGCCAATGAGAGAGAAGGTGCAGATAAACACCTGGAAGCATTGGTTAAGCGGGTCGTAAATAGTGATGAGCCGAACACCCCCGAGTTCGGTTCGCACCAGAACCCGCGAACGGACCGAAAGTTCGCACGAACGTTAGAACCCTATTAAATACAATGGATGCGAACGTTCGAAATCTAAAGTGCTAATTATAACGACTATTATGCATGTTATTGTCCTAAAAAGGGTTTGGGAACCCAGGTTCTGCACCAGGGGACATGTATCAATGCAAAAAGAAGTTTTAAAAACGTCCGTTTTTCGGGAGCAGTCATTTTATAGATGCATAAAGTGAAAAAAAAAAGTCAAATATTCCTTTAAATTTCGTACCTGGGGGGTGTCTAAAGTATGCCTGTGAAGTGCCACGTGTTTCCCGTGTTTAGAACTGTCCCTGCACAAAATTACATTTCTAAAGGAAAAAAAGCCATTTAAAACTGCTTGCGGCTTTAATGTAATGTCTGGTCCCGGTAATATGGAGGAAAATCTTTAAGAAAAATGGCATAGCTACCCCATCACACCCCCCCCCCCTACCCCAGCCCATTACCAGCCCCTTTGGGTCTTGTATGGATATTAAGGGGAACCCCGCACACAAAATAAAAAAGGCCCTATATACTCTGAACAGCCGTATACAGGCGGTGCATACAAGACAGGGACTGTAGGTTTGTTCTTATGTAGAACCTGTTTGTAATTTTGAACAGGTACATTGTTTAAGTGTAGCTACAGACAAAAAATCTATTTTTAAGCTTTTTGGAAAAAATAGGGAAGGGTTATCACCCCTGTAACATTTGTTTTGCTGTCTGTGCAGTGTGCACCTGTTCAGAACAGTTCACCTCACTTTCCGTCCTAATGACAAATGTTTTTTGATATTTTGGGGTTTTTATTGAAACAAGAATTGGTGATAAAGCATCAGTGGAGAGGAGACACTTTTTTTCCCATATTAACTCTTATGCCGCATACACACGATCATTATTCACGGCGGTTTAAAAACCGCCGTGAATAATGTCATTTAAAAAGGGGGAACAGCTTGTTCCCCACACACGGTTGTTTTTCACGTAAATTTTTGTCTTGACGAGAAAAACGACCGTCTGTGGGCTCCGCGGCAGTGTTTCCCTATGGGAAACACTGCCGTGGAAAACATGTAAAAAAAAACGTTTTTAATGCCAGTAATGGTCCCTCTCCTTGATCCGAAGAATACGAGGATCCTTCCGCAGACTTTGCAGGATCAGGGAGGCCATGCAGCGTAGGTTAGCTGAGGCATTCGGTCCGGAGTCCTCTGGGTCACTAAGGATGACATGATCCGCAGCCACCTCCTCTCAGCCACGTACAAGTCCACAGGTTTCTTGGGACTGTAAATCATCCCTAAAAGACTGCTGCTGATGATGCTGAGTGCCAGGCTCCACCTCCATGCTGACACAATCCTCCTCCTCCTCCTCTTCCTGTGCGATGGGTGGGACAGAAGAAACACTGTCTGGGTATAGGAGGCCTTGAGAGGCAAGGAAGTCCTCCTCTTCCTGCCTCTGTTCTGCCTCAAGTGCCCTGTCCATTATTCCACGCAGCGTATGTTCCAACAGGTGGACAAGAGGTACAGTGTCACTGATGCATGCACTGTCACTGCTCACCATCCTCGTGGCCTCCTCAAATGGTGCCAGGACAGTGCATGCATCCCTAATCATGCCCCACTGGTGTGGTGAAAAAAACCCGAGCTCCCCTGACCCTGTCCTGGTGCCGTAGTCGCACAGGTACTCATTGATGGCCCTCTGCTGCGTGTGCAGCCGCTGCAGCATGGCCAACGTTGAGTTCCACCTGGTGGGCATGTCACATATAAGGCGGTTCTTGGGCAGGTTCAACTCCTTTTGCAGCTCAGCCAGGCGAGCACTGGCATTATAAGATCTGCGGAAATACACACAGACTTTCCTGGCCTGCCTCAGGACATCCTGTAAGCCCGGGTACCTGCCCAAGAACCGCTGCACCACCAGGTTAAGGACGTGAGCCACACAGGGCACATGGGTCAGTTGTCCCTGTCAGAGGGCGGAGAGGAGGTTGGTGCCATTGTTGCAAACCACCATTCCTGGCTTAAGCTGGCGTGGCGTCAACCACCTCTCAGCCTGCCCCTGCAGAGCAGGCAGAACATCTGCCCCAGTGTGGCTCCTGTCCCCCAAACACACCAGCGCAAGCACGGCATGGCATCTTTTTGCCTGCGTACTTGCGTAGCCCCTTGAACGCCTACGGAGCACCACTGGTTCCGAGGACAAAGCACAGGAAGAGGCCATGGAGGAAGAAGAGGAGGGGTGGAGGAGAGAGGTGTGTCACAACCAGTAGTAGCATTTTGGAGGCGTGGCGGCGGAACAACCTCCAACACTACTGCACCTTGTCGTGCATCCTTCCCAGCTGCCAAAAGAGTGACCCAATGGGCCGTGAAAGAAAGGTAACGTCCCTGTCCATGCCTGCTGGACCATGAGTCAGCGGTAATATGCACCTTACCGCTGACCGCCCTGTCCAGCGAGGCCAAGACATTGCCTTCCACTTGCCGGTAGAGAGCCGGAATCGCCTTCCGTGAGAAAAAGTGGCGTTTGGGAACCTGCCACTGAGGAAACGCACATTGCACAAACTCACGGAAGGGGGCCGAGTCTACCAACTGAAAAGGCAGCAGTTGAAGCGCTAGCAATTTAGCCAAGCTAGCATTCAACCGCTGGGCATGTGGATGGCTGGGAGTGAACTTCTTTTGACGGTCCAGCAGCTGGGGCAGGGAAATTTGCCTGCTAGAATCGGACGTCGGTGTACTGCTAGCAGAGTGCCCGCAAGTACTTGGCTGTGACACACCTAATTCTACACCTTCATTCCTCTCAGTGCAGGTTTCAGAGAGGACTGAAGGTATAGTGGGGTTGGAGATCCCAGCTGATGCGGTGCAAAGAGAGGTCTGCTTTGTTCTTTGGTGTGGGTCTTTAAGGTAGGCTTGCCAACGAGCTGCATGGCAGGTCAACATATGTCTGGTCAAGCATGTGGTGCCCAAGCGGGTGATGTTTTGGCCACACAATATATGCTTGAGACATATGTTGCAAACAGCAGCTGTGCGATCTGATGCACTCGACTCAAAAAAGGCCCACACCAAAGAACTTTTTGAATAACGGGCAGAGGCAGCGCCCTGCACAGGCGGAGCTCTGCGGTGTGATTCCGTCGGTGTGATGCCCTTACGCTGGCCCCCTGAGGGCATCCTGCCTCATTGGAGATGTGCCTCCTCCTCATCCTCCTCCTCTCTCCTATTAGGCACCCACGTGGAGTCAGTGACCTCATCATCCCCTCCCTCCTCATCACTGGAGCCAATCTGGCAGTATGCTGCAGCTGCTGGAACATGACTGCCAGATTGGTGTCCTTCTTGAGCATCCCCTCTCTCTGCTCTCACGCTACTGCCTTCCTCTAGCTGGGTATCATCATCAGACCCTTCGAAACGCTGGGCATCCTCCTGGAGCATGTACCCAACACTGTGCTCAAACAGTTCGGGGGACTCCTCAGGAGGACATGGTTGGTCTAGGGAAGGAGTGACTGATGATGACATTGATACCAGGGAAGAGGATGCTTTGGCAGCTGCTTTGCCAGTACCCTGAGCCTGGGTGAGAGAGGATGAGGAGGATGAGGAGGGCTTGGTCATCCACTCTACCAAGTCTTCGGCATGATGCGGCTCAACACATCCAGCTGCCGAAAAGAAGGACAAGCGTGTCCCATGGCCACGTGCTGATGGCGATGCACCGCGTCCACGACCAGCACTGTTGTCTCTAGACACAGAGCCTGCTTGCCCTCTTTTATTGGCTCCTGACTGTCTGCCTCTCCTTGTTTGCCTTCCAGACATTCTAATGGCCTTCAGGGAGATGGGAAAACCAGCAATAAGGCCTAGCTTCCGGAGTATATTTTGCAGGAATCACACTACGCCTGCTGTAAGTGCTGCAAATGCCTGTTGGTGTAACACACCAGGAAAACACAGCAATACGGGCTAACTTCAGGTGTATAATGTGCAGGAGGCACACTCCGCCCACTGTAAGTGCTGCAAATGCCTGTTGGTGTAACACACCAGGAAAACACAGCAATATGGGCTAGCTTCAGGTGTATAATGTGCAGGAGGCACACTCCGCCCGCTGTAAGTTCTGCAAATGCCTGTTAGTGTAACACACCAGGAAATCACAGCAATAAGGGCTAGCTTCAGGTGTATACTGTGCAGGAGGCTTAGCAACAATGACACTGACACTGTCCCCTGCCTATCCTTCTCTGTCCCTGCACACAAGGTTTATCAAAGAATATGACACTGACACTCTCCCTGCCTATCCTTCTCTCTCCCTGCACACAAGGTTTAGTAAAGAATATGACACTGACACTGTCCCCTGCCTATCCTTCTCTCTCCCTGCACACAAGGTTTATCAAAGAACATGACACTGTCCCCTGCCTATCCTTCTCTCTCCCTGCACACAAGGTTTAGCAAAGAATATGACACTGACACTGTCCCCTGCCTATCCTTCTCTCTCCCTGCACACAAGGTTTAGCAAAGAATATGACACTGACACTCTCCCTGCCTATCCTTCTCTCTCCCTGCACACAAGAATAGCACAAAGAATATCAACACTGTCCCTGCCTATCCTTCTCTTTCCCTGCGCCGGAACACACTACACAAGGCCGCCGCGCTGGCGGCCTTTTATAGTGTGGGGCGTGTGCTAAACCCCCTGAGCTATAATTGGCCACAGGCAACCTGCCTGTGGGCAATTATGGCTCTCCTAGCTGCCGGCGCTGTGATTGGCCAAGCATGCGGGGTCACAGTGCATGCTTGGCCAATCACAGCGCCGGGATTGCACTGCGATGGCGCAGTGTATTGTGGGCCGTTCGCGTCACTCGAATTTGGCGCGAACGGCCCAAATCGTTCGATGTTCGCCGAACGGTCGAACAGCCGATGTTCGAGTCGAACGTATGTTCGACTCGAACACCGAGCTCATCCCTAGTCGTAAACGAGTCGCTACAAGAGAAAGATGCTAGAATGCAGCATGATTCTCCTCCAGACCCACTGATTCCCTCGTTAGAACAGGGACAGGTGCATGAGACTCTGGAAATCTCTCAACCCAGCCATCCCTCAGCTCCTCCCTCAGAAAGTGGTTCGGAAGTGGATGATCCTGGGATGGGATTTGATTATGCCTTAGTTCCTGCTTTAATGAAAGCAGTTAGAGAAGTTCTGAATTGGGAAGATCCAGTTATATCTCCTCCCAAACAAAGGAAACTTTTTAAACAGCTCAGTAAGGAGCGACAGTATTTCCCGTTTGTTACGGAAGTGGGTGCCATTATCTCAGAAGAATGGGGTAAAATGGACTAGAAAAGTTCTATGCAGTCAAAAATTGCAAAATGATATCCTTTTAAGGAAGAAGAGGTAAAACACCTTGATTCAGCTCCCATGGTTGATGCAGCTTTAATGCGTTTGGTTAGATATGTAACCCTTCTTCTGGAAGATACTGTCTCATTCAAAGATCCTCTAGAGAGACGGATTGACTCAGACCTGAAGCGAATCTATCTGACAGCAGGTTCAGTCTGTAAACCAATTTTGGCTTTAGCAGCTATCTCAAAAGCCCTAGAAGCATGGTCAGACAATGTGGATGGTTCCCTCAGAAGCATCTCTGAAGAAATGGCGAAAAGCTCTCCTATTCAGGAAATCAGGCTAGCATCTGCCTTTTTGGGGGAGGCCTCTATTGATGTTATTCGTATAGTGGCTCGAGTAATGTTGTCAGCGGTTACTGCACGCCGCGCTTTATGGCTCCGTCCCTGGTCGGCAGATCCAGCTTCAAAGCAAGCCTGGTGCCGCATTCCCTTTGAGGGCTCCTCTCTCTTTGGCAATAAACTTGATAATGCCATTTCCCGGGCCACAGGTGGTAAGTTGGTGTTCCTCCCTCAAGACAGGCGTTTGCAGAACCAGAAACGCACCTTTTCGAGGGCACAGAATACAGATCGTGCAAGAGAAGCGCGCAGCTACAGACCTGGTCGTGAATTTTCAAGGACCTGGAAATCCAGACAGTCCTCTTTCAGGAAACCAACTAAAAGTACTCCGTCTGGTAGTCAGGAGTCTACGAAGTTTTTTTGAAATTGGGCCTGTTCAAACATGTCAGGTGGGGGCACGTCTCCTCCACTTGCAGCATGTTTGGGCGGCCTCAATTCAAGATTTTTGGAACATCAAGATGGTCTCTTCAGGCCACACGTGGGTCTTCAACAGCACCCCCAGGCTCAGATACATACCCACAAGTCTTCCAAGTGCAGAAGAAAAGAAACAAGTCTTACTAAGTTACATAAGCTCTTGATTAACTCAAGGCGCAGCCATTACTGTTCCAGAGGGCGAACGAGGAGAAGGCATGTACTCCCCGTTGTTCATGGTACAGAAAAAGAACGGTACCTGGAGACCAGTAATAGACCCAACGCATCTCAACCAATTTATTCGGAAAGAAAGATTCAAAATGGAGTCACTATTGACAATCCAGCAGTCAGTCCATCCAGGAGATTGGTTAGTGTCAATAGATCTGAAGGACGCATATTTCCACATTCCAGTGGCTGCAGACCATCAAAAGTAACTCCGCTTTGCTGTGTGCGATCAACACTTACAGTTCACCTGCCTACCTTTTGGTCTCACGACATCACCTCGGGTGTTTTCCAAGGTTCTGTTAGCCATTGTGGCTCTGCTCCGAGTGAAAGGAGTTCGTCTTCACCACTACCTAGACGACCTCTTACTTCTAGCGCAAGACAGAAGTCAACTCTTGGAACACAAGAATCTAGTAATTACCACTCTCCAAGAATTCGGGTGGCTCCTGAATTTGGAGAAGAGTCACCTCATTCCAACACAGTCCCTTGTGTTTCTAGGTGCCTTCTTCAACACAATAGACGGCACCATTTCATTGCCCGAGGAAAAGATTGCAGCAATCCGGAACAGGATCAACGCAACACTTGCTTCCTCTCACCTGTCTGCTCTTCAATGCCTGAAGGTAATCGGCACCATGACAGCCACCATCCCTATGGTGAGGTGGGCTCAGTGGCACACTCGCCCATTCCAGAAGGGGTTCTTCCAGCAATGGGACTCCCCCAGCAAGAGTCAACGCATCAGGCTAACTTCATCCATGAGAGAATCTCTTCTTTGGTGGCTTCAGGGGAAGAATCTCCGCAACTGTCACACAATCCATCCTATCACTTGGGTTACTGTAACTTCGGATGCCAGCAATCAGGGGTGGGGCACTCATTGCCTGTTGGAAATAGCCCAGGGCAGGTGGAACACACCATCCCAAGGACTTGTGTCCAACATACTGGAGTTGCGGGCTGCCTTCCAGGCGCTCATGTCCTTCCGTAATCTGTTGACAGACTCTTCTGTGATGCTCAGGATGGACAACACAACCGCAGTTGCTTACATAAGGAAGCAGGGTGGTACCCGCAGCTGGTCCTTACTCCGGGAAGTAGAACCAATCATGACCTGGGCCCAGAAGTACCTATGCAACATCTCGGCAGTGTACATTCCGGGGGTCCAGAATGTTCAAGCGGACTTTCTATCGCAAACTCAAATGAACAACAACGAATGGTCTCTACACATAGAGGTATTCAATTGGCTTCTAACTCTGGGAGTGTCTCCAGAAGTGGATCTGTTTGCGTCCCCATGCAACCACAAGTTGATCAAGTATTACTAGGGGTCTCCGGATCCCCAAGCCTATGGGATAGATGCTCTCACAGACCGGTGGAAATTCAGTCAGGCCTATGCCTTCCCTCCAGTACTGTGATACTTCAATTCCTTCACAGACTCAGAGTGGAGAGAGTAGAAATCATAGCAGTTATTCCGTTTTGGCCCAACAGGCCATAGTTCTCCCTCTTGACTTCACTCAGTTATCGGGACTCAATCCCTCTACCCCTCAGACCGGATCTCCTATCTCAGGGCACAACGTTGCACCCATGCCCAGCTTATCTGCATCTCAGGGTATTGTTCTTGAGAGGGGAAGGCTGGAAGCCTTAGGATGTCCAGAAGAAGCCATGTCGACTCTCCTTAACGCTAGAAGACATAGCACCAACAAAGTTTATGAGCGTATCTGGTCAAAATTTACAGATCATATGTCTTCCAGGGCTAATTCCTGTAATTGTCCAGAAGTCCAGGATGTACTTAGTTTCTTACAAACAGGTTTGGACTTGCCCTTAGCAGTAAGCGCTCTTCAAGTTCAAATCTCAGCCATCTCAGCATTTACAGGAATCTCTTGGGCCAATCATCCCCTGATTCGCCAGTTCTTTAAGGGTGCTGTCAGACTTAGACCACAGAGAAAACCGAGATTCCCCAAATGGGACCTGCCTCTTGTACTGGACTATCTTACCACACTCAGCACAGATCCTGAAAAACCTCTTTCGGCAAAAGATCTTACTCTCAAGAGACGGTCTTCCTAGTAGCGGTCACCTCAGCGAAAAGAGTGTCTGATATCAGAAACTTGGGTTCAAAAGAGCCTTTCCTGACCTTTTTCCCAGATAGAGCAGTATTAATTCCCATGCTGGGTTCAAATCCAAAAGTTACATCTATCTTTCATGAGAATCAGGAAATTGTATTACCCACTTTTGGGACTTCTGAAGGTCAAGATGTTCATCCCCTTGATGTAGACAGTGGCGTATCTAGGGTATGGCAGCCATGGCAAGTGCCATGGGTGCCATATAAAGTAGGGACGCCAACATTAAAGTTCTTCACTGAATTTAAAAGTAGAGCTTTTTAAACTTCTCCCCGTTCCTACTTGCTTATGGGGGGGATGCAATTGCAGTTTCCTGGGTCCCAGCAGGTCAAAATGGGGGCCCAGGAAATGAGCATAAAGGAGGGACTTTTTCTTCATTTATGGGGGGGGGGATCAAGCCGCCCCGCTACTCAATTAGTCCCGGCTGGCGGAGTGATTCTCTGCTCTGCTCCCGTCCTCAGGTGCTGAGATGCGAGTGCTTCTGACAAGTAACAGCCAGAGGGGAGCGTGGCTGCATGTACCAAGCTCCACACAGATTGGCAGTGTGTCCTTCCTGGCTGCTGGTGCAAAGTTTTAGGAGCTGTGTGTGCAGGGAGGCTGAGATCGGAGGAATGAGGGGAGGTAATAAAGCCGGAGTCTGGCATCCCAGCACAGCACACAGAGCAGCAGGATGGGACAAATCACAGTGATAACACTGCCCAGCTTATATGGAGCTTGGCATCCCGGGATCCCTGTAGACGCACCTGATTATCACTCCCCCTCCACGGCTGAGGCTGCTCTATGCATTGGTGAGAATCAAAGTTATTTGTGTACATAGAAAGATCTCCCAACAGATATGACTGGCCCAAGCGTAGACCAGCTGAAACTCAGCTTCCTATAGGAGGAAGAAGCTATCAGGATTCTGGAGGTCCTGAACTGAGAAGGACAGAGTGATAGAGAGTCAAGTAGGCAGTGATAGGGTCAGTGCAGAGGATCAGAGCTTACATTCTACCTCCCAGTCTCCATACAAGTCTGTATGAATGCATTCCTGTTTTGTCACAATATTCACAGTATAATTTTTCAGAGAACCCCCTTCCTCTTAGGCAGATGTCAGGCGGCAGATTCTGTTGCTAGTAACAAAGGTTCAGTGGCAGAGAACCTTCCACCTACCACTATGGAATTGCTTCCTCTCAGAATACTACAGAATCTTGATCACTAGCTATGGGAGTGATTCCAGAGGAACCAACTGTCAGCCTTGTTGCGATCCTGCTGGCAAATCATTTTGACTGGCATAAAAGGCGCATGCACGGGAGGGAGGATGGTGATGGGGAGCTCCGGGGAGTGGCTGCGGTCACCAAACAGGAGTTGTTAGGCCTGAAGGAGCTGTGACCGGAAGCATGTCCTAGGCCTGAGCGGGGTCACAGAGAGTGAGTTACTGTCAGGAGACTTGTCACCGGCCTGTGCTAGACGCTGTGTGTCATTATTGTCGCTTGTCTTCTGTCATCAGATTATCTGTGCAGACCTGAGGAGAATGTGTTCAGGATTGACTTCACTTTCTTCAAGATCCGGGACCTGGAGACTGGCACTGTGCTCTTTGAGATCTACAAACCTTGCTCAGGTACCTGTCATGGAGGGCACCTTTCCTGGGGAAGGTCTCCTTCATACTTCAGGTAGAACTAGAGTTGTTGGATGGAGTAAGGGAGAGTTATTGTTCCCAATTTGACATCCATTTGGCATTTGACATCCAATTGGGTGCGGGTGCATGTCCTTGAATGCACACTGTCTGTGCTCGGGGGCATATTCCTGCACCAAAACGGATATCAAGGTGAGAGCAGGGGCTGTGTTCATGCAGCTGCTGCGTCCCAATTGATTTGAATTGGTCTGGCTGCCCGTGGATGTACTGAATATCTGTGTGCATCTCATGCAGTAAAAACACGGCCCTGTACACCTAAAATGTTTTGACAGGGGCGCAGTTTTAGTGCTTGCCATAGGCGCCATTTTCACTAGATACACCTCTGGATGTAGGCCACACATTAAGTCAATACCTGGAAATGACAGAGTCTTTCAGACAAACAGACTTTCTTTTCATTCTTCTTCATGAAAAGAACAGAGGAAAACGGGCCTCAATCAGATCTATTGCTGCATGGATAGTTCAGACCATCCAAAGAGCTTACAAAGCAAGAAGGTTTGGCCCCTCCAGAGGCAGTAACTGCACACTCAACCCGGAGCATCTCTACTTCTTGGGCAGCCTCTCATCATGTTGCACCTGACGTTATATGCAGAGCGGCCTCTTGGTCGTCTATTAATACTTTTGTTTCCCACTATTGTGTCGAACCAGCTGCCTTATCATCACTGAATTTTGGTTTACAAGTTCTGTCGGTTGACAGTGTTAAATAAATTTATTTCTTGCCTCAGCATTTTGCCCGCCCGGGTGTGTTTGGCGAGTTATTTCCCACACGTATGCTGCCATGGAGCATGTCAGGAAAACCGAAAATTTCCTATCAAATACTTACCGTAATTTTCCTTTCCTGATAGGCTCCATGGCAGCAGGAGTCCCTCCCAATGCTTGGAGTAGGCTAGTTACGGAACACGGCTGAGAGCCCAGAGCCAAAATTTATAGGGAGGGGGTCCTATTGGGTAGTTATGGAGGCGGGGCCAACCCACACGTTTGCTGCCATGGAGCCTATCAGGAAAGCAAAATTATGGTAAGTATTTGATAGTAAATTTTCCGTTTATATATATATATATACATATATATATACACACACACACACACACACATATATATATTAGGGATGAGCCGAACACCCCCCGGTTTGGTTCGCACCAGAGGGAAAGAATCTGTCTGGGGGCCAGGAACGGAACTCTATCCTGTATCCTGAGGTGACCACCTCGCACACCCACCGGTCGGAGATCTGGGAGTAGTGATGAGCTGAACACCCCCGGGTTCGGTTCGCACCAGAACCCGTGAACGGACCGAAAGTTCGCGCAAACTTTAGAACCCTATTAAATACAATGGATGCGAATGTTCGAAATCAAAAGTGCTAATTATAACGGCTAATATGCATGTTATTGTCCTAAAAAGCATTTGGGGACCCGGGTTCTGCCCCAGGGGACATGTATCAATGCAAAAAAAAGTTTTAAAAACTGCCTTTTTTTTGGGATCAGTCATTTTAATGATGTATAAAGTGAAAAAAAAAAGTGAAATATTCCTTTAAATATCGTACCTGGGGGGTGTCTAAAGTATGCCTGTGAAGTGCCACGTGTTTCCCGTGTTTAGAACTGTCCCTGCACAAAATGACATTTCTAAAGGAAAAAAATGGTCATTTAAAACTGCTTGCGGCTTTAATGTAATGTCTGGTCCCGGCAATATGGATGAAAATCATTGATAAAAATGGCATGGGTACTCCCCCACCCCACTTGTATGGATATTAAGGGGAACCCCGCACCCAAAATAAAAAAAGGCCCTATATACTCTGAACAGCAGTATACAGGCGGTGCAAACAAGACAGGGACTGTAGGTTTGTTCTTAAGTAGAATCTTTTTCTAATTTGGAACAGGTAAATTTTTTAAGTGTAGCTCTAGCCAAAAAATCTATTTTTAAGCTTTTTGGAGAACATAGGGAAGGGTTATCACCCCTGTAACATTTGTTTTGCTGTCTGTGCACCTGTTCAGAAGATTTCACCTCACTTTCCGTCCCAATGACAAATGTTTTTGGAAAAGTGGGGTTTTTATTGAAACAAGGATTGGTGATAAAGCATCAGTAGAGAGGAGACACCTTTTTCCCATATTAACCACTTAACGACCGCCCACTGTAATTATACGTCGGCAGAATGGCACAGACAGGCACAATCACGTATATCTACGTGATCGCCTTTGTATAGTTGGGGGGTCCGATCGGACCCCCCTCCTATACAGTGAGCGGTCGTTTTCCGTTGGGGAGCGATCCGAGATGAGGGGACGGCCGTTCGATTCCGGCCACCCCCTCGCGATCGCTCCCGGCGAATGAAAAGCTTCCTCTGCTGTGTAAATGTAAACACAGGCAGAGGAAGTGATGTCATCTCTCCTCGTGTCGGTCTTTTCGATCCGGCGCGAGGAGAGAAGACATCTCACAGTAAGTGCACCAACAGCCCACTGACACCAGTACACGTAGGCACACTTTTCACCCCCCAGTCACCCCCAGATCACCCCCCAGATCACCCCCAGTACCCCCAGTCACAGTGCACCGTTTGCAGTGGTCATTTTTTTACTGATCACTGCAATCAGTGTCATTTGTGACAGTAAAAAGTTGCAGGGCAGTTAGGTTTAGGCCCCTTTAGGTCCAGGGTAGCCCCCTAACCCCCCTAATAAAGGTTTAACCCCTTGATCCCCCCCCCAGGTAACCCTTTCACCCCCTAACGCCAGCGTCACTAAGCGATCGTATTTCCGATCGCTGTATTTAGTGCCGGTGGTGCCCTAGATAGCCAGTTATTTATTTTTAGTTTCGCCACAGGTTTTTATAGCGTCAGGTACCCCCATATATTATTTTAACCCCCTGATTGCCCCTAGAGTTAACCCTTTCACCAGTGATCACCGTGTAAGTTTTACTGGTGACACTGGTTAGCCGGTTAGTTATTTAGTTATTTAGGTTACCCGTCAGGTTTTTATATAGCGTCGGGTACCCCCATATATAACCTAATAAAGGTTTTAACCCCCTGATTGCCCCTAGTTAACCCTTTCACCAGTGATCACCATATAAGTTTTACGGGTGACGCTGGTTGGTTAGTTCGCTTTTTATAGCATCAGGGCACCCGCCGTATATAACCCAATAAAGGTTTAACCCCCTGATCGCCCGGCGGCTGATATCAATTAGGTTTTAGCGCCAGAGAGGGTCTGCGTCGCCCCAGGCAGTGTCAGGTTAGTGCCAGTAACGCTAACACCCACGTGCAAAGCATACACCTCCCTTAGTGGTATAGTATCTGAACAGATCAATATCTGATCTGATCAGATCTATAATAGCATCCCCAGTGGTTTAGGGTTCCCAAAAAAGCAGTGTTAGCGGGATCAGCCCAGATACCTGCTAGCACCTGCGTTTAGCCCCTCCGCCCAGCCCAGCCCAGCCCACCCAAGTGCAGTATCGATCGATCACTGTCACTTACCAAACACAACACACATAACTGCAGCGTTCGCAGAGACAGTCCTGATCCCTGCGATCGCTAACAGTTTTTTTGGTAGCGTCTGATACATTTGCTGACAGTCAGGTGCTTTTTTTACCTGTGAATCTTACTAGTGTACCCCTAAATTTAGAGCCCAAAATGGCAAGACGAAGGTACACTAGTAAAGAGGCCTACGAGATTCTGAGCATGACAGATAGTGAAGAGGAGGTCACGTATCTGTCAGATTCAGGCTCAGAATATCTTCCCGTAGAAGACAGTGAAGTCAGCGGCTCCACGTCAGATAGCTCTGACGACGAAGGTGAGGTCCCTGCTAAGGTCAGGCGTACCCGATCCCGATCTTCTGAGGTTGTTGAGGAGCAAGAACCGCAGGTCTCTCGTATCATGGAGCAGAGTAGTACTAGAGCCGCTATTCCTTCTGGTGAATTGGCAAGCACCAGCGGCCTAGTACAGCCTGGGCGTACATCCAGCACTGCAGTAACACTTGGTGACGTGGCGAGTCCCATAAGTGCAGTTCAAGCTGGCGAGGTGGCAAGCACAAGTAGTGTCCCGCTGCCACCAAGAAGACAAAGGCAGGCCCGTGGTGCCCATAGTGCCTTTCCTGCAGAATTTGCCTATCCTGATTGGGTCCCCACCACTTCTGCAGAACCCGTACTTCCCCCATTCACTGCCCAACCCGGTATTCAGGTGGAAACAGCTGATTTTATGCCAATTGATTTTTATTCGCTGTTTTTCACGGAAGATCTCTATAGATCTATTGTGGACCAGAGTAATTTATATGCTGGTCAATTCATCGCCGCTAACCCCCAGTTGCCTTCCATTGCCAAAGATTGGAAACCAATTACGGTTTCCGAATTTAAGACCTTTCTGGGCCTTTCCCTCAACATGGGCACACATAAATTCCCGTCATTGCGTGCTTATTGGTCCACGCACCCAATTGACCACATGCCCGTGTTCTCTGCCTCCATGCCCAGGAAATGATACAAGCAGATTTTGCGGTTCATGCACTTCAACGACAATGAACTTTGTCGTCCACGTGGAGACCCTGAATACGACCGGCTCTATAAAAATCGGCCCCTCAAACCACTTCAACGAATGTTTTGCAGCCTTGTTTATTCCCGATCAAGTTGTCTGCGTTGATGAGTCCCTGATTAAATTTTCTGGCCGCTTGTCTTTCAAGCAGTACCTTCCCAGCAAGCGTGCCAGATACGGGGTCAAGCTCTATAAGTTCTGTGACAGGGCAACAGGCTATGTATGGAGCTTTACGGTTTATGAGGGAAAAGACAGTCAGGTTGAGCCGGTCAACTGCCCGGATTACATAGGGAGCGCTGGCAAGATAGTGTGGAACTTGGTGTCACCCTTATTCGGAAAGGGGTACCACTTGTATGTGGACAATTATTACACGAGCGTGCCACTGTTTAGTCACTTGTTTGATCATCAGATTGGAGCATATGGCACCGTGCGACCTAATCGCCGGGGCTTTCCCCAGCGGCTTGTAGATGCCCGTCTTAGGTTGGGGGAGAGAGCCTGCTTGAAGTGTAATAACTTGCTCGCTATGAAGTGGAGGGACAATAAGAATGTTTTCCTTCTTACCTCCCTTCATGCAGACACGACAGTCCAAATTCGTACGGCGACTGGTGTTGTGGAGAAACCCCTCTGTGTCCACGAATATAACAAAAATATGGGAGGGGTGGACCTCAACGACCAGTTGTTGGCGCCGTATCTAATTGACCGTAAGGCGAGACGCTGGTACAAAAAAGTGTCTCTATCCTTATTCTAATTGGCTTTGCTGAACGCTCATGTGCTATACAGAGCTTCAGGCGGGACTTTATCTCTTCTAAAATTCCAGAATGAGATAGTCACAGAACGCCTGTATCCAGGCGGTTCTGCACCTCACCATCCCCTACCAAATGCAGTAAGCTGGCTGCATGAGAGGCATTATCCGTATGCCCTCCCGAGTACCCCTACCCAACGAACCCCCCAAAAAAGATGTCGTGTCTGTAGCAAGCGCGGATTTAGGCGTGACACCCGTGTTTTTTGTCCACTCTGTCCTGACATACCTGGTCTTTGCCTTGGTGAATGTTTTGAACGCTACCACTCAAAAGTGAAGTTTTAGCGTAGGGTACAGCATTTCACAGACTAGGACACACTTACACAGGGTCTCCCAAGATGCCATTACATTTTGAGAGACCCAAACCATTACAGTTGTTAAAGTTACAAAAAAAAGTGTAAAAAAGAAAAAGAAAAACGTAAAAAACAAAACACAAAAAAATATAAAATAAAAAAAACAAAAATAGTTGTCGTTTTATTGTTCTCTCTCTCTCTCTATTTTCTCTCTATTGTTCTGCTCTTTTTTACTGTATTCTATTCTGCAATGTTTTATCATACTTGCTTTTCAGGTATGTAATTTTTTTGTTTTCAGGTGCGCCATTCAGCTGCAGCGCGGAATTATTTATCTTGACAGCAACAGCGTACGATACATAAAGCCGTGACTCCAGTGCTGTAGGAGGTGATTTCACCACCACAGTTAAAAAAAAAGAGCATATATGCCGAAGCATGGGGGCAGCAGGGGCGGAGGAGCGATTTTGCTTCTAATGCCGCGTACATACGGTCGAAATTCCGACGGAGGCTTGCCCGTGGAAAAGTCTGACCGTGTGTACGCGGCATAACTGTTTTGCGGGAGGATGCCCCCATGCTTCAGAAAATATATATATTTTAGGCACAGGTTGCGTTAAAAAAATGTTTTATTTTTTACTAGGTTTTGTTTTGGTATTTGCTTTGCAGGTATGGTATGGTAAGGTCTTACTGTTGTACTGTAATGTTACTTTGTTTTAATGTTAACCATCATTTGCTTAGCAGGTACGCCATTCAGTTGCAGCGCAAAACTATTTATCTTGACAGCAACAGCGTTTGCTCCCACGATACATAAAGCCGTGACTCCAACGCTGTAGGAGGTGATTTCACCACCACAGTTAAAAAAAAGAGCATATATGCTGAAGCATGGGGGCAGCAGGGGCGGAGGAGCGATTTTGCTCCTAATGCCGCGTATATACGGTCGAAATTCCGACGGAGGCTTGCCCGTGGAAAAGTCCGACCGTGTGTACGCGGCATAACCTTTTATGCCGCGTACATACGGTCAAAATTCTGACGAAGGCTTGTCCGTGGAAAAGTTCGACCATGTGTACGCGGCATAACTTTTTTGCGGGAGGATGCCCCCATGCTTCGGCATATATAAATGGTGCATGTATGCCCATCATTACAAGTGGGTGGATTAAGGGAGGTATTCTAATGGTGGGCATACCCACCGATCAATCTCTTTTTCGTTCAGCCAACAGGCTGCATGAAAAAAAAGATTACAATACATGTCCAACAAGGACCAGCAACGTACTGGTATGTTGCTGGACTTTGAATGTTTATACCAGAATGATGCCTGCAGGTTTAGGTATCATCTTGGTATCATTCTTTTCCGCCAGTGGCTGGCTTTCTTGTAAAAGCAATTCTAGCAGATAATTAGCCTCTAGACTGCTTTTACAAGCAGTGGGAGGGAATGTCCCCCCCCCCGGATATAAACA
The DNA here is from genome assembly GCA_029206835.1 of Rana muscosa. Classification (NCBI taxonomy): domain Eukaryota; kingdom Metazoa; phylum Chordata; class Amphibia; order Anura; family Ranidae; genus Rana; species Rana muscosa. Next base: position 14,464,405 of record CM055127.1, on the reverse strand, counting down.
ACGCCATTGGGAAATTGGGAAAGCATTTTATCACACTGATCTTGGTGTGGTCAGATGCTTTGAGGGCAGAGGAAAGATCTAGGGTCTAACCCCCAATTTTTTTTAAAAAAAAGAGTACCTGTCACTACTTATTGCTATCATAGGGGATATTTACATTCCCTGAGATAACAATAAAAATGGTAAAAATAAAAAATAAAATATGGAAGGAACAGTTTAAAAAGCAAAAAGCAAAATAAATAATAATAAAAAAAATAACAAAAAAATAAAAAGCACCGCTGTCCCCCCTTGCTCTTGCGCAAAGGCGAACGCAAGCGTCGGTCTAGCGTCATGTAAACAGCAATTGCATCATGCATGTGAGGTATCACCGCGAAGGTCAGATCGAGAGCAGTAATTTTAGCAGTAGACCTCCTCTGTAAATCTAACGTGGTAACCTGTAAAGGCTTTTGAATGCTTTTAAAAATGAATGTAGTTTGTCGCAACTTGGCGCGTTTGTGCGCAATTTTAAAGCATGTCGTGTTTGGTATCCATGTACTCGGCCTAAGATCATCTTTTTTATTTCATCAAACATTTGGGCAATATAGTGTTTTTTAGTGCATTAAAAATAAAAAATAAAGTGTGTTTTTCCCCCAAAAAATGCGTTTGAAAAATCGCTGCGCAAATACTGTGTGGAAAAAAAAAATGCAACACTCACTATTTTAATCTGTAGGGCCTTTGCTTTAAAAAAATATATAATGTTTGGGGGTTCAACATAATTTTCTTGCAAAAAAAAATAAATGTTTTCATGTAAACAAAAAGTGTCAGAAAGGGCTTTGTCTTCAAGTGGTTAGAAGAGTGGATGATGTGTGACATAAGCTTCCTAATGTTGTGCATAAAATGCCAGGACAGTTCAAAACCCCTCCCCCCAAATGACCCCATTTTGGAAAGTAGACACCTCAAGCTATTTGCTGAGAGGCATGTTGAGCCCATTGAATATTTTTTTTTTGTTCCAAGTGATTGAATAATGACAAAAAAAAAAAAATGTACAAAAAGTTGTCACTAAATTATATATTGCTCAAACATGCCATGGTTATATGTGGAATTGCACCCCAAAATACATTCTGTTTCTTCTTCTGAGTACGGGGATACCACATGTGTGAGACATTTTGGGAGCCTAGCCGCGTACAGGACCCCGAAAACCAAGCACCGCCTTCAGGATTTCTATGGGTGTAAATTTTTGATTTCACTCCTCACTGCCTATCACAGTTTCGGAGGCCATGGAATGCCCAGATGGCACAAAACCTCCCCAAAGTTTTGAAAATTGAAAAAAGAAAAAATAAATAAAATGTCTTTCTTCATTTTCAAAAACAAATGAGAGCTGTAAAATACTCACCATGCCTCTCAGCAAATAGCTTGGGGTGTCTACTTTCCAAAATGGGGTCATTTGTGGGGGTTTTGGGCTATCTTGGCATTTTATGGCCTTCAAAACTGTGATAGGTAGTGAGGAGTGAAATCAAAAATTTGTGCCCTTAGAAATCCTGAAGGCGGTGCTTGGTTTTCAGGGCCCGGTACGCGGCTAGGCTCTCAAAAAGTCCCACACATGTGGTATCCCCGTACTCAGGAGAAGCAGCAAAATGTATTTTGGGGTGCAATTCCACATATAACCATGGCATGTTTGAGCAATATATCATTTAGTGACAACTTTTTGTACATTTTTTTTTTCTTTGTCATTATTCAATCACTTGGGACAAAAAAAAATATTCAATGGGCTCAACATGCCTCTCAGCAATTTCCTTGGGGTGTCTACTTTCCAAAATGGGGTCATTTTGGGGGGTTTTGTGCTATCTTGGCGTTTTATGGCCTTCAAAACTGTGATAGGTAGTGAGGAGTGAAATCAAAAATTTATGCCTTCAAAGCTGAATAAATTTTGGCCTAAATGTATGACTAAAATTGAGTTTATTCGATTTTTCTTATAACAACAAGTAGAAAATATAATTTTTTTCAAAATTTTTGGTCTTTTTCCATTTATATCGCAAAAAATAAAAATCGCAGAGGCAATCAAATACCATTAAAAGAAATCTCTATTTGTGGGAAGAAAAGGACGCAAATTTTGTTTGGGTACAACATTGCATGTCCGCACAATTTCCAGTTAAAGCAGCGCAGTGCAAAATTCTGAAAACACCTCTGGTCCTTTAGCTACCAAATGGTCCGGGGCTTAAGTGGTTAACTTTTACAGGAGAGAATTTCCCTTCTAGGGGTAGATTTCCTCTCACTTCCTGTTGTCTCCTTCTGTTTGCAAGTAGGAGTCGTTTGTAAGTTGGATGTTTGAAAGTAGGGGCCTGCCGTATATACTCTGCAGAAATTTGCCCCTTAGGTGTCGGTGTTGCCACAACACTGTAAGCCCTCACAGTTACATAGTTACATAGTTAGTCAGGTTGAAAAAAGACAAAGTCCATCCAGTTCAACCATAAAAAAATAAAATAAAAAATAAAATAAAAAATAGCGTACAATCCCATATACCCAATTCTATACCCACAGTTGATCCAGAGGAAGGCAAAAAACCCCAGCAGAGCATGATCAAAGTCCTTCCTGATCCCCCGAGAGGCAAATCGGATTTACCCTGGATCAACTTTACCTATAAATGTTAGTACTCAGTTATATTATGTACTTTTAGGAAATAATCCAGGCCTTTCTTAAAGCAATCTACTGAGCTGGCCAGAACCACCTCTGCAGGGAGTCTGTTCCACATTTTCACAGCTCTTACTGTGAAGAAACCTTTCCGTATTTGGAGATGAAATATTTTTTCCTCTAGACGTAAAGAGTGCCCTCTTGTCCTCTGTGTTGACCGTAAATGAATAACTCAACACCAAGTTCACTATATGGACCCCTTATATATTTGTACACGTTAATCATATCCCCCCCCCTTATTCTCCTCTTCTCAAGAGTGAATAAATTCAGTTCCTCTAATCTTTCCTCATAGCTGAGCTCCTCCATGCCTCTTATCAGTTTGGTTGCCCTTCTCTGCACTTTCTCCAGTTCCCCAATATCCTTTTTGAGAACTGGCGCCCAAAACTGAACTGCATATTCCAGGTGAGGTCTTACTAATGATTTGTACAGGGGCAAAATTATATCTCTCTCTCTCTGGAGACCATACCTCTCTTAATACAAGAAAGGACTTTGCTCGCTTTGGAAACCGCAGCTTGGCATTGCATGCCATTATTGAGCTTATGATCTACCAAAACCCCCAGATCCTTCTCCACTACGGATCCCCCCAGTTGTACTCCCCCTAGTATGTATGATGCATTCATATTCTTAGCCCCCAAGTGCATAACTTTACATTTATCAACATTAAACCTCATCTGCCACATAGTCGCCCAATTAGACAGTGCATCGAGGTCGGCTTGTAATTTGGAGACATCCTGTAAGGACGTTATTCCACTGCATAGCTTGGTGTCATCTGCAAAGACAGAAATGTTACTTTCTTTTTCGTACATCACGGGACACAGAGCGACTTAGTCATTACTAATGGGTTATATAGATTACCTTCAGGTGTTGGCACTGGCCAATTCCAAACCAGAAGTACCCTCCCCTATATAAGCCCCTCCCATCCGGGAGCACCTCAGTTTTTTGCCAGTGTCTAAGGTGTTGGCCAAAGAGTAACATGTGTTTTCACTGGGCTTGCGTACAGGTTCTTTTGGGCCTTAGTAAGCTGTTCCGGATCCCACCAAAAAAGCTTCATAGCTAAACGGTCGGTACCCGGGCCTTGCAGCAGAAGAGCAAGGTTTTGCCTGTAATGCCTCTCTTAAGAGGGCTGGACCCTGGGATCCAGAGCTCTGGTCATACCCACGACCAAGATGTTGTCTGTGCAGGGTGCTATACAGGTCCAGGGGAGTGGAATCCTTGGGAACCCGGTCCCTGAAGGTTTAATTACAATGCCTGCCGTGATAGGTGAAGTTTGGACTTCTGTGGACCAAACAAAGTCCTGCGGCGGGGATCAGGTAAGTGGGGGCCCCCAGGAACTTGGTTCTATTGGGGGACCCCCAAGCCTAATTTGACTTTCTGTCTGTTACCTAACGGTATTCCCGCTAATATCTGTGTATGCCTGTAACTACTGGAAAATGTAAAATTTTAATAGTAGTCAAGAAAAAAAAAAAAAAGGGGGACCGCGGTACCTGTGTTAAACCACTAGAGGCCGCTGTAGTCCATTTTTCTTGTCATGTGGATCTTTGGTTTTCTCAAGTCAAAAGCTCCAGGCAGTTGGTAAGTTTCTCTGTGGGAATCCACTTCCTCTGCCCTGTTGCTGCGCTCATCCACCGCACAGGCCCTCCGGCAAAAAGGGCCCTGGCTCCTAGTCCCTGTTTGATTTCGAAAAGGGCGCCAATGGCGCACGGGCGCGCGCGCGGGCGCGTGCACGCGCCTCCTATGAAAAAAAAGGGGCGGGGCGGGTGGATGACGCTCGATGCGCGCCGCGGCGCTTCTGCGCATGTGCAGGCGTCCCAGCATGGATAAAAGACACAGTACAAGTGTCAGCTGGATGCAAACAGAGCTAGCAACAAACAGTGGCACACAGAGGCGGTTGATGCAGGCATCCCCATAGAAAGGCACTTTAGTGGACACCAGCTGGTATATAGCAGCAACTGTGTTAGACTATTACCAGCAAAAATTGGTGTATGACGACGGGAATACCTCAGCTTTGTGCTTAACCACTTAAGCCCCGGACCATTTCGGGCCATTAGGACCAAGCCTGTTTTTGGGATTCGGCACTGCGCTGCTTTAACTGTAAATTGTGCGGACATGCAATGTTGTACCCAAATGAAATTTGCGTCCTTTTCTTCCCACAAATAGAGCTTTCTTTTAATGGTATTTGATTGCCTCTGCGATTTTTATTTTTTGCGATATAAATGGAAAAAGAACGAAAATTTTGAAAAAAAAAGATATTTTCTACTTTTTGTTATAAGAAAAATCGAATAAACTAAATTTTAGTCATACATTTAGGCCAAAATGTATTCAGCCACATGTCTTTAGTAAAAAAAATGTCAATAAGCGTATATTTATTGGTTTGCGCAAAAGTTATAGCGTTTACAAACTAGGGTACATTTTCTGAAATTTACACAGCTTTAAATTTATGACTGCCTATCTCATTTCTTGAGGTGCTAAAATGGCAGGGCAGTACAAAACCCCCCCAAATGACCCCATTTTGGAAAGTAGACACCCCAGGGAAATTGCTGAGAGGCATGTTGAGCCCATTGAATATTTTTTTTTTTGTCCCAAGTGATTGAATAATGACAAAAAAAAAAAAAAATTACAAAAAGTTGTCACTAAATGATATATTGCTCACACATGCCATGGTTATATGTGGAATTGCACCCCAAAATACATTCTGCTGCTTCTCCTGAGTACGGGGATACCACATGTGTGGGACTTTTTAGGAGCCTAGCCACGTACGGGACCCCGGAAACCAAGCACCGCCTTCAGGATTTCTAAGGGCGCAAATTTTTGATTTCACTCCTCACTACCTATCACAGTTTCGAAGGCCATAAAATGCCAAAATAGCACAAAACCCCCCCAAATGACCCCATTTTGGAAAGTAGACACCCCAAGCTATTTACTGAGAGGCATGTTCAGTCCATGGAATATTTTATATTTTGCCACAAGTTGCGGGAATATGACAAACTTTTTTTTTTTTGCACAAAGTTGTCACTAAATGATATATTGCTCACACATGCCATGGGCATATGTGAAATTACACCCCAAAATACATTCTGCTGCCTCTCCTGAGTACGGGGATACCACATGTGTGGGACTTATTGGGAGCCTAGCCGCGTACGGGACCCCAAAAACCAAGCACCGCCTTCAAGGTTTCTAAGGGCATAAATTTTTGATTTCACTCCTCACTACCTATCACAGTTTTGAAGGCCATAAAATGCCAAGATGGCACAAAACCCCCCCAAATGACCCCATTTTGGAAAGTAGACACCCCAAGCTATTTGCTGAGAGGCATGTTGACCCCATTGAATATTTTTTTTTTTGTCCCAAATGATTGAATAATGACAAAAAGAAAAAAAAAATGTACAAAAAGTTGTCACTAAATGATATATTGCTCACACATGCCATGGTTATATGTGGAATTGCACCCCAAAATACATTCTGCTGCTTTTCCTGAGTACGGGGATACCACATGTGTGGGACTTTTTGGGAGCCTAGCCGCGTACAGGGCCCCAAAAACCAAGCACTGCGAACGCTGCAGTTATGTGTGTTGTGTTTGGTAAGTGACAGTGATCGATCGATACTGCACTTGGGTGGGCTGGGCTGGGCTGGGCTGGGCGGAGGGGCTAAACGCAGGCGCTAGCAGGTATCTGGGCTGATCCCGCTAACACTGCATTTTTGGGAACCCTAAACCACTGGGGATGCTAGTATAGATCTGATCAGATCTGATCAGATACTATACCACTAAGGGGGGTGTATGCTTTGCGCGTGGGTGTTAGCGTTACTGTCACTAACCTAACACCGCCTGGGGCGACGCAGACCCTCTCTGGCGCTAAAACCTAATTGATCTCACCCGCCGGGCGATCAGGGGGGTTAAACCTTTATTGGGTTATATACGGCGGGTGCCCTGATGCTATAAAAAGCAAACTAATCAACCAGCGTCACCCGTAACCTTTATATGGTGATCACTGGTGAAAGGGTTAACTAGGAGCAATCAGGGGGTTAAAATCTTTATTAGGTTAAATATGGGGGTACCTGACACTATATAAAAACCTGACGGGTAACCTAAATAACTAAATAACTTACTGGCTAACCAGTGACACCAGTGACGCTTATACGGCGATCACTGGTGAAAGGGTTAACTCTAGGGGCAATCAGGGGGTTAAAATAATATATGGGGGTACCTGACACTAATAAAAACCTGCGGCGAACCTAAAAAAAAATAACTGCCTATCTAAAACACCAGCGACACGAATACAGCGATCGGAAAAACAATCGCTTAGTGACGCTGAAGTTAGGGGGTGAAAGGGTTACCTGGGGGGTGATCAAGGGGTTAAACCTTTATTAGGGGGGTTAGGGGGCTACCCTGGACCTAAAGGGGCCTAATCCTAACTGCCCTGCAACTTTTTACAATCACAGATGACACTAAATGCAGTGATCAGTAAAATAAATGATCACTGCAATCAGTGACACTGTGATTGGGGGCTTTGGGGTGACCTGGGGGGTGATCTGGGGGTGACTGGGGGGTGATTTGTGTGCCTATGTGTACCTACGTGTCAGTGGACTGTTAGTGCACTAACCTGCTTCCTCTCTGCTCGGCGCCGGGAACGGAAAGACCGCGGCGAGGGAGATGACATCACTTCCTCCAGCCTTGTTTACATCACATGGCGGAGGAAGCATTTTCATTGGCCGGGAGCGATCGCGAGGGGGGGGGGCGGAATCGAGCGCCCCCTCCCTCATGCCTGATCGCTCCCGAACACTTAACGGCCGCTCACTGCAGTGAAGGGGGGTCCGGATGGACCCCCCAACTGCACAAAGGCGATCACGTAGATCTACGTGATTCTGCCTGTCCGTGCCATTCTGCCGACGTAAATCGGCGGTGGGCGGTCGTTAAGTGGTTAAAGGATATGTCGTCCAGACGCTCCAGAAATAGGTCTTCCAGGAAGCCAAAGGGGTCTCCATCGGGCTCTGAGGATATTGGGCATGCTTGTACTGCACCAATCTCCCCTGAGAATTCAGAGGTCAGTAGCCGTAGAAACCCCGCAGGAGTGCCTGGTGCTGCGGCTGTCCCCAGTCCACCTGCTCCTGTATATATAACAGAGGCTGGATTCAAATCAGAGAAAGATTTTCTTACCTCCAGAGAAGGTGTCGTCTTTGAAAGATTTGACCCACTTAGTGGGTACAAAAAAAAAAAAGGAAAACCATCCATACGCCTGTGTATAAGGCTGCTGGGAAAAATGGTGGCTTCATTCGAAGCGGTACCCTACGGTCAATTCCATTCAAGGAACTTGCAGAGGGCCATACTGTCAGCCTGGAACAAAAAAGTTCAGGCTTTAGACTTACCAATGTCCCTGTCCCCTTCCGTTCGCAAGAGCCTCCATTAGTGGTTGGTACCAGAATCTGGAAAAAGGGAAACCCTTCAGTCCGGTTTCTTGGAAGGTGGTCACTACAGATGCCAGCCTCTTAGGCTGGGGGGGGCAGTACTGGAGCAATGGTCTCTCCAGGGCAAGTGGTCAGAAGCAGAGAAGGCCCTGCCCACCAATCTCTTAGAGATACGAGCAGCCCGGTATGCCCTAGTAGCATGGACATCCAAACTCCAAGGGTCACCTGTCAGAATTCAATCAGACAATGCCACAGCAGTGGCATATATCAATCACCAGGGTGGCACCAGGAGTCGTGCAGCCCAGAGGGAAGCGAATTGCATCCTGGAATGGGCAGAAAGGTATGTCACAGCCATATCCGCGGTTTTCATCCCAGGAGTGGAAAATTGGAGACCGGACTTTTTAAGTCGCCAGCACTTATGCCCGGGGAATGGTCTCTTCACCCCGAGGTTTTCCAGGCAATATGCCAGCAGTGGGGAACACCGGATGTAGATCTGCTAGCATCCAGATTCAACGCAAAGGTGGACAGATTTGTGTCTCGCACAAAGGATCCCCTAGCTTGCGGTTCGGATGCCCTAGTGTTCCCTTGGGATCAGTTCAAGCTGATATATGCATTCCCACCGCGATTAATCCGCAGAATAAGGGTAGAAAAGAAACCAGTGATTCTGGTGGCTCCAGCGTGGCCCCGAAGGGCATGGTACGCGGAGATTGTAAAAATGTCAGTGGGAAGTCCTTGGACCCTCCCACATCGTCCGGACCTGCTTTCGCAAGGACCGATATACTACCCTTCCTTACCAGCCCTAGGTTTGACGGCCTGGCTATTGAAGCCCACATTCTAAAAAAGAGAGGGCTCTCTAATCCTGTGGTATCTACCATGATCAATGCCAGGAAGCCGGTATCCAGGCAGATCTATTATAGGATCTAGAAGGCGTACATCACGTGGTGTGAGGCCAGGAAATGGCATCCACGTAAGTACGTAATAGGTAGGATTCTGGACTTCCTACAGTGGGCTGTACATAGGAAGCTTGCCTTGAGTACTATCAAGGGTCAGACGGCCTTGTCAATATTTTTTTCAAAGGCCCTTGGCTTTGCATTCATTAGTCAAAGCTTTCATACAAGGAGTGATGCGTATTAGCCCTCCGGTTAGTATTCCCATATGTCCATGGGACTTAAACCTGGTTCTGTCGGTTCTACAGAAACAACCATTTGAACCATTGCGGCACGTTTCCTTGGTTCTTTTCACCAGGAAATTGATTTTCTTAGTAGCCATTTGTTCGGCTAAAAGAGTATCGGAATTAACCGCCTTGTCCTGTAAGGAGCCATGTCTGGTTATCCATAAGGACAGAGTAGTATTACGTCCTCATCCAGCCTTTCTTCCTAAGGTGGTATCGAGGTTCTATTTGAACCAGGATGTGGTTCTTCCTTCCTTTTTCCCCAAACCTACTTCGGTAGAGGAAAAGTTATTGCATTCTTTGGATGTAGTAAGAGCAGTTAAAGCTTATCTAAAAGCCACTGCTCAGATTCGCAGAACGGATACTTTGTTTGTTCTGCCGGAAGGCCCCAGAAAGGGTCAGGCAGCATCAAAAATCTACTTTAGCCAAGTGGATTTGACAGGTCATAATACAAGCCTATGGCTTGAAAAGGAGACCGCCTCCGTTCAAAGTTAGGGCGCACTCCACAAGAGCAGTTGGAACTTCATGGGCAGTGCATCACCAAGCCTCCCTGGCTCAAGTCTGTAAGGCCACAACATGGTCCTTAGTACACACGTCTACTAGGTTCTACCAGGTAGACGTCAGAAGTCAGGAGGATGTCGCCTTTGGGCGCAGTGTGTTGCAGGCCGCAAAAGAGCCTCATGCCTGATGGCGCCCAGCTTATGTATCCCTCCCCTCATTTGGCATTGCTTTGGGACGTCCCATTAGTAATGACTAAGTCGCTCTGTGTCCCGTGATGTACGAAAAAGAAAAAGGGATTTTTATAACAGCTTACCTGTAAAATCCTTTTCTTGGAGTACATCACGGGACACAGAGCTCCCACCCCTCTTTTTGGGACACTTATTGCTTGGCTACAAAACTGAGGTGCTCCCGGATGGGAGGGGCTTATATAGGGGAGGGTACTTCCGGTTTGGAATTGGCCAGTGCCAACACCTGAAGGTAATCTATATAACCCATTAGTAATGACTAAGTCGCTCTGTGTCCCGTGATGTACTCCAAGAAAAGGATTTTACAGGTAAGCTGTTATAAAAATCCCTTTTTTGATCCCAGACTCAATATCATTTATAAAGATATTAAAAAGTAAGGGTCCCAACACTGAACCTTGGGGTACACCACTGAGAACCTTAGACCATTCAGAGTAAGAATCATTAACCACTACTCTCTGAATTCTAATCTGTCTTTTAGCCAGTTTTCTATCCATTTACAAACTGATATTTCCAATCCCGTAGACTTTACCTTGCACATGAGCCGTGTGTGCGGAACTGTATCGAACGCTTTTGCAAAATCCAAGTATACCATGTCCACCGCCACCCCTCTGCCCAAGGTTTTACTTACCTCCTCATAAAAAGAAATCAGGTTTGTCTGACAACTTCTGTCTTTCATGAATCCATGTTGTCTGTTGCTTAAATGGTTTTTTTCCAGCAAGAACTCATCTATGTGGTCTTTTATTAATCTCTCCAGTATCTTCCCAACTATAGAAGTTAAACTAACAGGTCTATAGTTACTTGGTAAAGACTTTGTTCCCTTTTTAAATATAGGCACCACATTGGCCCTGCGCCAATCCAGTGGTACTATTCCTGTCATTAATGAGTCCCTAAAAATTAGATACAATGGCTTTGAAATTACAGAGCTCAATTCTTTTAGGATCCGTGGGTGTATGCCATCTGGTCCAGGTGCTTTATCCACCTTTATTCTGTCTAAATATTTCTGGACCATATCACTTTTGAGCCATTGTGGATTTGGGGCTGTGTCACTACCACCCCCATTATGGACATGAGCTCCCCCATGTTCCATTGTATACACAGAGCTGAAGAAAGTATTTAATAAATTAGCCTTCTCTTTGTCCCCAGTCACCCACTCTAGATTATTTTGTAAAGGGCCTACATGCTCAGACTTGACCTTTTTACTATTAATATATTTGAAGAATTTTTTGGGGTTTGTCCTACTATCTTTTGCAATCTGTCGTTCGTTTTACATTTTTGCATCATTGATTTCCTTTTTACATATCCTGTTATATTCTTTGTAACATTTAAACGACACTAGTGTTCCTTCATTTTTATATTTTTTAAAAGCTCTTTTCTTATTGTTTATAGCTTTTTTAACTTTAACCGTGAGCCACATAGGTTTTATTTTTAGCCTTTTAAACTTATTGCCCATGGGAATATACTTTGCAGTGAGTTCACAAACAGTCTTTTTGAAGAATTCCCATTTCTGTTCTGTGCCCATTGATGCCAATATTCCCTCCCAGTCTAAGTCCTGGAGAGCAGCCCTCATCCTTGGAAAAATTGCTTTATTGAAATTAAGTGTTTTTATCTTTCCTGCATGTATTTCTTGCTTACAGCTAACATCAAATGAAATCATGTTATGGTCACTGCTACCTAGGTGTTCCTTTATCTGAACATTAGTAATACGCTCTGCATGGTTTGAGATTACCAGGTCCAACAGAGCATCATTCCTAGTTGGGGCCTCAATAAACTGGACCATAAAATTGTCCTGCAATAGGCTTATAAATTTTTGCCCTTTAACTGTCCCAGCAGTGCCATTACTCCAGTCAATTTCTGGGTAGTTAAAATCCCCCATTATTATCACTGTCCCAGCCCTTGCAGCCCTTTCCATCTGTGCAAGGAGCTGAGTCTCCACCTCCTCATTAACATTGGGTGGTCTATAACAAACTCCAATGATTAACTTTGAACTACGCACATCTGTATGCAGTTCCACCCATAATGCTTCAGCCTCATCACACTCTCCATCAACCAGGTCCTCTTTCACACTCGCTTTGAGATCACTTCTCACATAGAGACAGACCCCGCCACCTTTCCTTTTTGCCCTGTCTTTCCGAAAGAGTGCATAACCAGGAATATTAATAGCCCAGTCATGTGAGGATTGAAGCCAAGTTTCAGCAATACCGATTACGTCATAGCTCTCCTCATGCACCAGAGCTTCCAACTCACCTATTTTGCTTGGCAGACTTCTGGCATTGGTGAACAAACACTTTAATGTATTACATTTTTCTCTGGTGTTTTTCATATAATTTTTAGTAGTACAAATGGCACTATAGTTTCCAATGGCTGTTTGCAACATGGGAACTTTCTTGTCATCTGCCATAACCCTCCCCCCATCGATCCCCATTCCACCCTCCATTAATGTCTGACCCCTAACTGACCTGTGTGCCCGATGTAATTCTAGTTCACCCTCCCCCCTCAATCCTAGTTTAAAGTTAGTTAAGTTACTCTTGGTGGGCACTGGAACGCCCTGGTGTGAACTATTATATCAGGAATTGTAATTACATGTCATTGTTGAACAGTGATAGGAAAAATTGGGCCTTTGGTGGTGGTGCTGGTGCTACAACACTGTCAGCCCTCACAGTTACTCTTGGTGGGCGCATGAATGGGCCCTACTGTAAATTATTAGATCAAGAATTGTAATTGCATGCCCCTGTTGAAGAGGGGCAGAAAAATTGGGCCTTTGGTGGTGGTGGTGTTGCCACAACACTGTAAGCCCTCACAGTTACTCTTGGTGGGTGCAGGAATGGGCCCTGCTGTGAATTATTAGATCAATAATTGTAATTACATGCCCCTGTTAAACAGGGGCAGAAAAATTGGGCCTTAGGCAATGGTGCCACAACACTGCAACCCCTCACAGATACTGTACTTGGAGCACAGCAATGAGCCCTGTTGCAAAGTATTGCATCAAAAATTGTAATTACACGCCCCTGTTAAACAGGGGCTGAAGGCACTGGTGCTGGTGCCACGACACTGCAACCTCTCCCAGATACTCTAGTTGGAGTGCAGGAATGAGCCCTGCTGCAAAGCATTGCATAAAAAATTGTAATTACATGCCCCTGTTAAACAGGGGCTGAAAAATTGGGCCTTAGCCACTGGTGGCGGCACCCAGAAACAAAAATGTTCTTCCAAGCTATCATCATGAATCGGATCATTGAGGAGGAGGAGGATAGTCAGTCAACAGAACAGGACAGTCACTCAGCATCAGCATAGGCAGTTTTGAAGGGATGTGACATTTCAAAACAAATTATTCTGTTATATCAGCTTCAGGTGCTTGGTAGCTGGTGGTGATCCAAGACTGGTTCATCTTCATGAAGGTCAGTCGATCAACCGAGTCGGTGGACAGGCGCACCCTGTGAGCCGTGACAAAGCCTCCAGCAGCACTGAATATGCGTTCCGAAAGAACGCTGGATTAAGGACAGGCCAGTAGCTCAATTGCGTACTGTGCAAGCTCTGGCCAGTGATCCATCCTCAAGACCCAGTAAGCCAGAGGATTTTTGGTGGGAAAGGTGTCCAAGTCTGACCTTGCCCCTAGGTATTCCTGCACCATGTATATCAGACGATGGCGATGGCTGCTGGAACCGATCATACCTTGGGGCTGCGGACTAAAAAATTGTCTGAATGCATCGGTCAGACGACCACCTTCCCCACCGCTCCTTCTTTGACTGACCGAAGCCTCAGCAACTCGTTGTCCAGGACCAGGAGTTTGTAACCTCCCAGTCTCTGGGAACGCGTTGCACAGACCTTTCTGCAAGGCCTCCCGGAGATATCTCATCCTTTGCTCCCTCTGCGACGGTAAGATAAAGTCTGCAACCTTACTCTTGTACCGTGGATCAAGGAGAGTGGCCAGCCAGTAATGGTCCCTCTCCTTGATCCGAAGAATACGAGGATCCTTCCGCAGACTTTGCCGGATCAGGGAGGCCATGCAGCGTAGGTTAGCTGAGGCATTCGGTCCGGAGTCCTCTGGGTCACTAAGGACGACATGATCCGCAGCCACCTCCTCCCAGCCACGTATAAGTCCACGGGTTTCTTGGGACTGTAAATCATCCCTAAAAGACTGCTGCTGTTGATGCAGAGTGCCAGGCTCCACCTCCATGCTGACACAATCCTCCTCCTCCTCTTCCTCGTCCTCTTCCTGTGCGATGGGTGGGACTGAAGGAACACTGTCTGGGTAAAGGGGGCCTTGAGAGGCAAGGAAGTCCTCCTCTTCCTGCCTCTGTTCTGCCTCAAGTGCCCTGTCCATTATTCCACGCAGCGTATGCTCCAACAGGTGGACAAGAGGTACAGTGTCACTGATGCATGCACTGTCACTGCTCACCATCCTCGTGGCCTCCACTGGCGTGGTGAAAAAAACAGAGCTCCCCTGACCCTGTCCTGGTGCCGTAGTTGCACAGGTACTCATTGATTGCCCTCTGCTGCATGTGCAGCCGCTGCAGCATAGCCAACGTTGAGTTCCACCTGGTGGGCATGTCACATATAAGGCGGTTCTTGGGCAGGTTCAACTCCTTTTGCAGCTCAGCCAGCCGAGCACTGGCATTATATGATCTGCAGAAATGCACACAGACTTTCCTGGCCTGCCTCAGGACATCCTGTAAGCCCGGGTACCTGCCCAAGAACCGCTGCACCACCAGGTTAAGGACGTGAGCCACACAGGGCACATGGGTCAGTTGTTCCTGCCAGAGGGCGGAGAGGAGGTTGGTGCCATTGTCACAAACCACCATTCCTGGCTTAAGCTGGCGTGGCGTCAACCACCTCTCGGCCTGCCCCTGCAGAGCTGACAGAACCTCTGCCCCAGTGTGGCTCCTGTCCCCCAAACACACCAGCGCAAGCACGGCATGGCATCTTTTTGCCTGCGTACTTGCGTAGCCCCTTGAATGCCTACGGAGCACCGCTGGTTCCGAGGACAAAGCACAGGAAGAGGCCATGGAGGAAGAAGAAGAGGAGGGGGTGGAGGAGAGAGGTGTGTCAGAATCACCAGTAGTAGCATTTTGGAGGCTTGGTGGCGGAACAACCTCCAACACTACTGCACCTTGTCCTGCATCCTTTCCAGCTGCCAGCAGAGTCACCCAATGCGCCGTGAAAGATAGGTAACGTCCCTGTCCATGCTTGCTGGACCATGAGTCAGCAGTAATATGCACCTTACCGCTGACCGCCCTGTCCAGCGTGGCATGAACATTGCCTTCCACATGCCGGTAGAGAGCCGGAATCGCCTTCCGTGAGAAAAAGTGGCGTTTTGGAACCTGCCACTGAGGAACCGCACATTACATAAACTCACAGAAGGGGGCCGAGTCTACCAACTGAAAAGGCAGCAGTTGAATTGCTAGCAATTTAGCCAAGCTAGCATTAAACCGCTGGGCATGTGGATGGCTGGGAGTGAACTTCTTTCGACGGTCCAGCAGCTGGGACAGGGAAATTTGCCTGCTACAATCGGACTGAAGGACTGAAGGTATAGTGGGGTTGGAGATCCCAGCTTATGAGGAGCAAGGAGAGGTCCGCTTTGTTCTTTGGTGTGGGTCTTTAAGGTACGCTTGCCAATGAGCTGCATGGCAGGTCAACATATGTCTAGTCAAGCAAGTGGTGCCCAAACGGCTGATGTTTTGGCCACGCGAGATACGCTTGAGACATATGTTGCAAATAGCAGCGGTGCGATCTGATGCACTCGACTCAAAAAAGGCCCACACCAAAGGACTTTTGGAATAACGGGCAGAGGCAGCGCCCCGCACAGGCGTATCTCTGCGGTGTGATTCAGTCGGTGTGCTGCCCTTACGCTGGCCCCCGGAGGGCATCCTGCCTCGTTGGAGATGTGCCTCCTCCTCATCCTCCTCCTCTCTCCTATCAGGCACCCATGTGGAGTCAGTGACCTCATCATCCCCTCCCTCCTCATCACTGGAGCCAATCTGGCAGTATGCTGCAGCTGCTGGAACAAGACTGCCAGATTGCTGTCCTTCTTGAGCATCCCCTCTCTCTGCGCTCACGCTACTGCCTTCCTCTAGCTGGGTATCATCATCAGACCCTTCAAAACGCTGGGCATCCTCCTGGAGCATGTACCCAACACTGTGGTCAAACAGTTCGGGGGACTCCTCAGGAGGACATGGTGGGTCTAGGCAAGGAGTGACTGATGATGACATTGATACGAGGGAAGAGGACACTTTGGCAGCTGCTTTGCCAGTACCCTGAGCCTGGGTGAGAGAGGATGAGGAGGATGAGGAGGGCTTGGTCATCCACTCTACCAATTCTTCGGCATGATGCGGCTCAACACGTCCAGCTGCTGAAAATAAGGACAAGAGTGTCCCATGGCCACGTACTGATGACAATGCACCGCGTCCACGACCAGCACTGTTGCCCCCAGACACAGAGCCTGCTTGCCCTCTTTTATTGGCTCGTGACTGTCTGCCTCTCTTTGTTGGCCTTCCAGACATAGTAATGGCCTGCAGGGAGATGGGAAAACCAGCAATTGGGTAGTGTATATTGTGCTGGAGGCACACAACACCCACTAACTCCAGCAGATGCCTTTATTAGAGAACAGCAATGACGGGTATATACAGGTGTACACTGTGCCACTAACTCCTGCAAATGCCTGTATTAGAGAACAGCAATGACGGGTATATACAGGTGTATACTGTGCCACTAACTCCTGCAGATGCCTGTATTAGAGAACAGTAATGACGGGTATATACAGGTGTACACTGTGCCACTAACTCCTGCAGATGCCTGTATTAGAGAACAGTAATGATGGGTATATACAGGTGTACACTGTGCCACCAACTCCTGCAGATGCCTGTATTAGAGAACGGTAATGACGGGTATATACAGGTGTACACTGTGCCACTAACTCCTGCAGATGCCTGTATTAGAGAACGGTAATGACGGGTATATACAGGTGTACACTGTGCCACTAACTCAGTGTTTCTCAACTCCAGTCCTCAAGGCGCCCCAACAGGTCATGTTTTCAGGCTTTCCATTATTTTGCACAGGTGATTTGATCAGTTTCACTGCCTTAGTAATTACCTCAAATCCTGAAAACATAACCTGTTGGGGCGCCTTGAGGACTGGTGTTGAGAAACACTGCACTAACTCCTGCAGATGCCTGTATTAGAGAGCAGCAATGATGGATATATACAGGTGTATATTGTGCTGGGGTCACACAACACCCACTAACTCCTGCAGATGCCTGAGAAAAGAATAGAACATAGAACACACTGTCCCTGCCTATGTATCTCTTTCCCTGCCTATCTAGCTTAGAGAACAGCAATGACGGATATATACAGGTGTATAATGTGCTGGGGGGCACACAACACCCACTAACTCCTGCAGATGCCTGAGAAAACAATAGAACATAGAACACACTGTCCCTGCCTATGTATCTCTTTCCCTGCCTGCCTATCTAGCTAAGAGAACAGCAATAAAGTGTAGATCCAGGTGTATACTGTGCTGGAGTCACACAACACCCACTAACTCTTGCAGATGCCTGAGAAAAAAATAGAACACAGAACACACTGTCCCTGCCTATCTATCTCTTTCCCTGCACACCGGAACACACTGCACGAGGCCGCCGCACTGGCGGCCTTATATAGTGTGGGGCGTGTACTAAACCCCCCTGAGCTATGATTGGCCACAGGCATCCTGCCTGTGGCCAATTATGGCTCTCCTCGCTGCCGGCGCTGTGATTGGCCAAGCATGCGGGGTCACAGTGCATGCTTGGCCAATCACAGCGCCGGGATTGCACTGCGATGACACAGTGTATTGTGGGCCGTTCGCGTCACTCGAATTTGGCGCAAACGGCCCATAATGTTCGATCTTCGTCGAACGATCGAACACCGAGCTCATCCCTAATTTTATATATATATATATATATATATATACACACACATACAAACAAACAACACCTAGGATGCATATACTGTATATACTCGAGTATAAGCCGACCCGAGTATAAGCCGAGGTACCTAGTGTTACCACAAAAAAATGGGAAAACTTACTGACTCGAGTATAAGCCGAGTGTCAACAATGCCTCACTGTTCCCATCCTTACTGTGCCCATCCTCACTGTTCCTCACTGTTCCCATCCTCACTGTTTAAATTTAACATTGTAAATAGTACCTGAAAAAAAGTTTCGGTGAGTTTAAACCCCTGAGGGGGAGTGTGTTCCCACTGGGTGGACCTGGATGTTACGGTGAAGGTGCACGCTGCTATTATCCACGATCATTTATGGACACTTTCTGACACTTCTGCACTGTTTATCTGTCTTAAAACTGTTTGTCACCTTTTAAGGTGATGTTGGTCACCTATTTCATACCAACATTTAGCGCTGTTTTGGTAATATTTTGAAACATCATTATTGTTTTTATGTTTATACCTTTATTAATCACTTTCTAGTTTTAAACGGCTGCTTAGGGAAGAGTTGCTCTAGTATATTACTAGGGAACTCAGTTTGCTGCTTAGTCCTTTATACCTTATTTGGTTTTTAGACATTTACCTACTGCTTAGGTTGAGCAAAGCTGTGTTTGTGGCGCTGAGTGGTGCATTGTAGGCCTTTATACACCCTTTGTTTTGTTTATTTATACTTTTTTCTC
The DNA here is from genome assembly GCA_029206835.1 of Rana muscosa. Classification (NCBI taxonomy): domain Eukaryota; kingdom Metazoa; phylum Chordata; class Amphibia; order Anura; family Ranidae; genus Rana; species Rana muscosa. The sequence continues at coordinate 14,445,777 of CM055127.1, read as the reverse complement.
GGCAGCCATGGACTCTTTGCAATTTCTGAACAGTAGGACGATTGACTTTAGCAATATTTTTACAGTTGATGAGCATACCACAGCACAAACTAATTACAATGGGGCAATGACTGCTCTTGGAAATGCCCTTGAAAAACAAGTTCGTACTTGGTGGGACATTTGCACATTAGAGCAATATATTAAAGCAAATATTATAATCAGGAGCCTTAGGTGGGAGGTAGTCCCACAAGATGGCCTTGATGATGCTGAATCAATGAGTGAGTGGTATGAGTTTTTCAATACCATGGGTTTTAAGCTGCAGGACCTTATCCTCAAACGAAAAAAGAAAAAAATGACTAAATTAGAATGTAGGATTAATGAATTAAAACTCCAGCTGGATCCCATTAAGGACTTGCAACAATTGATTGATTTTAATACTAGAATAAAAAAGAAACTAGAGAAAGTAGACAAAGATACTCAAAAAAAGAAAATTAAAAAGTTTCAGCGTGATATGGGAGACTTTCGGTCTAATTGTGTATATTTATGGCAACAAGTGAAAGCTAATGAAAATAAAGAAAATGCACATGCTGATGTCCCTGTGATAAGGCCTCCTGTACCTAGCATGAATATGCCTAGTACAAATGAAATTAGGAGGAATGATGTTCCTCCCCGCATTCCAAGGGATCAATCTACCCCTGTTAGGAATTATGATGATCGCCCTAGAGGTGGCTCAATGAGAGATGGACAGAATGGTGATTTCCAGCATCCATCTAATAGTAATCAATATTCAGTCCCTGTTTATAATAGGTTTGAACCATTATGGGAAAATAGAGGTAGAGGGAATCACCAGTCCCCTCGTCCTTTTTTAGGGAGGGGGAGGGGGTGGCAGAAACGCGGTCGGGGGTTTCCCCAACAAAGAGGCAGACCACCAGCACACCCCCAACAAACACAGGGCTACAGGGACCCTCAGTGGAGAGAACCCCCTTACTGGGACAGGGAATATACTCAGTATCCGAACCAGAGGGGAGAAGATTTAGAGGCTGTCGAGCTGGACGAAAAGTCCAGAAAAAGAAGGAGAGAGAGGGAGTAGGCGGTATTTTTAATTTAAGTGACACAACACTATCACATAAAGAAATCAATATCCTCCATTTAGGTTTGAAATGTGGACTGAAAAGGCCCATTAATAAATTTGATGTCTTTATTGACATTCATAAGTATATGCGTAAGGTTAATATGAAAAAATATTTTCTGAATAAGAATTCCCAACCTGCGACTGGTCTCTCAACGGTTGCTCTTGATAGTGGTTTACGGAATAAATCCCTCTTTAACCCCTTAAATGGGGCTAACCATCAGGTGGAGGTTTTTAAAGGGCTTGTGATTAGAGATCTTGAACGTATTGTCCCTAAAAAAGGTGTCAACCCTCGACATATACTTGATGGAATAAAAATGCTTGAAGAAAGAAATGATCTAGTAATAAGACCTGCCGACAAGGGGGGAGGAGTTGTAATTTTAAACAAAAACTTCTACCACGAACAACTTAGTGATATGTTGAGTGATACCAGTACTTATACTAAATTGGAGAAAGATCCCTCCATGCAGTATGAGATTGATCTGAATTGTTTGGTTGAAAATGGGTATTCAACAGGGGTATTAACTAATCGAGAGAGAAGATATCTTGTTCCTAGTAGTAGTAGGATCCCTACCATTTATACCCTCCCTATGATCCATAAGGATATACAGCACCCTCCAGGAAGACCCATAGTTAATGGGATAGGGTCAGTTACATCCCGGATGGGGCAATACCTTGATCTTTACCTGCAAAAGAGTGTGGTAGTAACCCGTGCATATCTGAAAGATACTAAGAGTCTGCTACAGATGCTGCAACAAATCGATTTAAGAGGGAAGGAGCATGTATACATGGTGACTGCGGATGTGGCGTCCTTGTACACCATCATCCAACATGATGATGCGCTCTTGGCCCTCAATTGGGCTCTGTGTAAACGTGATGATATTACACATAGTCAAAAAGTATTTTTGAGGAACTCTTTAGATTTTTGTTTGGGCCACAATTTTTTTTGGTATGATGGTAACTTTTATTCGCAGTGTAAGGGAGTTGCTATGGGGGCTAGATTTGCACCTAGCATAGCGAATCTCTTTATGGGTGAGTGGGAAGACAAAAAGATTTTTTCAAAGACCCGACCCCACCTATTATTTTATAAAAGGTATATTGATGATTTGTTTTTTGTCTGGGGTGGACCACTTGATACGCTGGAGATGTTTTTGGATGAACTTAATTCAAATTCTAATAATATTAAACTGACCAGCGAATTCAGTATTACTGATATCCATTTTTTAGATGTCCATATTTTCAGACATGGCAACAGTTTGGGAACAAGGGTCTTTTTTAAGCCCACTGACGCTAATAGCTATTTACCCATGAGTAGTGGCCATCATCCAATGTGGCTTAAAAACATCCCTAAAGGGCAATTGACTAGGGTAAAAAGGAATTGCTCTAAGGACTCTGATTTTCTCTTGCAAGCAGAGATTGTGAAGGGTAAATTTGTTGAAAAGGGATATTATGAGGAATCATTAAACACCATTATTCAAGATTTAGCCCTACGTCCCAGAGAGGATTTCCTTAGAGATGTGGCGGTTCGCCAGCCAGACACAGGACGTGAGTGGAATTTTATCTCAGGGTTCCACTCCCAGTATAGGGAGGTGGAGGAGATCTTTGCCACTCATTGGCATGTTCTCCGTATGGATAAAGTGCTGTCGGCAGTCCTACCTCAAAAACCAGGGTTTATATACAGACGGGCATGTAGTTTTGCAGATAAAATTGTAAGAAAAGTCCTGGATCCACCATCTAGACCCTCTACTTTCTGGGACCGAGATGGGTTCTTTGCTTGTAGGAGGTGTCGAGCATGTAGAGAGGTGAATAGACCATTGAGGGCTGTAGAAAATTTAATTTCCACCTCAAATAACAGGGAGTTCACTATTAGTGAATTTATTACATGCAATACATCTTATGTTGTATATGCCCTTCAGTGCCCATGCGGGCTTATCTATATAGGTCGCACTAAGCGTCAATTACAAATTAGAATAGCTGAACACATTGCAAATATTAAACTGGGATTTAAAGATCACAATGTGTCTTTACATTTTAAATTGTGCCATAATCAGGACCCCACTGGCCTCAGATTCTGGGGAATAGACCATTTGAAACCCATGTGGAGAGGGTCTAATCTAGTTAGAGATCTGTTGAAGCGAGAGACCCAATGGATATTTTCGGTGGATACTCTTTCGCCAAAAGGGTTAAACATAGATCTTGATATCAACTGCTTCATTAGTGATTTTTGATTATGTATCTTTGTTCTTGTCTAGCTCCTTTACATACTATATCTGATTTTAGCATTTTTATTCAGAATTTGTGTATTATGGGTATGTAAGATTTTAATGACTTAAACAGTATGGATTGTGTTTCATTTATACTGTTTTTTAATGTTGTATCGGTTTAGATTATTTATTATTTAACTGTTATCATTATTGTGTGACTAGTGATTTTAATTAATTTTAATTACTATTTTTGCTATGTTTATTATGTGTGCTATGAATATTGCATATGTATGCCCCTATTCATGACATCGGCTTACGTTTCCCATGTCTATGAATGAAGTGCAATTTGCTCCTTTTTGATCCTCCTTCCCACCTGTATATGCCATCAGTGGTTTCCATAGCTACCGCAATGTGCACCCATTGCCATGATATGGAGGCGCTGATTGGTGCGGGTGGTGTAGGGAGTGTCTTTATAAGGAGGGTGGCTTGGTCGTGTAGGCACGCCCACTGTCGAAGTCCGGATATGACGAAACGCGTCGCAAACGGAAGTGATGTATGCGCTTCACTGAGCCGGACCCGGAAGTAAGTTACTTCCTCTTACACGTTGATGGGACGGATCGACACTCAGTAGAAACGGTGAAGTACATCTATATGCTCACTACTGTTTTACTTGATGTACGTTTATTATATGAAGGGTGCTGTGATGTGGGTTTTTTTTATTAATAAATAGAATTATGCTATGGGCTTTTTTTCTATTCATTTATTGCTACGTCTGAGCCTCCATTGATCTGATGTTTCCCTGACTGATGCTGAGTGCAGTTCGTGTTTGGTGTTGATTATCCTCCTGTTGTCAAGGCTTGATATAGATCTTGCTTCGGTGAGTTTAAACCCCTGAGGGGGAGTGTGTTCCCACTGGGTGGACCTGGATGTTACGGTGAAGGTGCACGCTGCTATTATCCACGATCATTTATGGACACTTTCTGACACTTCTGCACTGTTTATCTGTCTTAAAACTGTTTGTCACCTTTTAAGGTGATGTTGGTCACCTATTTCATACCAACATTTAGCGCTGTTTTGGTAATATTTTGAAACATCATTATTGTTTTTATGTTTATACCTTTATTAATATATATATATATATATATATATATATATATATATATATACACACATACAAACAAACAACACCTAGGATGCATATACTGTATATACTCGAGTATAAGCCGACCAGAGTATAAGCCGAGGTACCTAGTGTTACCACAAAAAAATGGGAAAACTTACTGACTCGAGTATAAGCCGAGTGTCAACAATGCCTCACTGTTCCCATCCTTACTGTGCCCATCCTCACTGTTCCTCACTGTTCCCATCCTCACTGTTTAAATTTTACATTGTAAATAGTACCTGAAAAAAAGTTGAGAGGCTGCGGCGTCCATCGTTTAAATCCCCCGGTCTCTTCCTGGTCCCTTCCGTGATAGGCGATTCTCAGCAGACACTCTCCGCCTATCACGAACGTTCTCTCATCCTCACCCATCCCAGCAGACACTGTGTTCGGTGTTCCGCCAATCACAGACGTCTGCTGGGAAACTGAGGATGAGAGAACGTTCGTGATAGGCGGAGAGTGTCTGCTGAGAATCGCCTATCACGGAAGGGACCAGGAAGAGACCGCGCAATTTAAACGATGGACGCCGCAGCCTCTCAACTTTTTTTCAGGTACTATTTACAATGTAAAATTTCGCTGACTCGAGTATAAGCCGAGGGGGGGGGGACTTTCAGCCCAAAAAAAAGGGCTGAAAATCTCGGCTTATACTCAAGTATATACGGTATATCCTCTACACACTGTAACTGCAGCTAACTGACTCGCCTGTCTGCTCTATGTATATAAAATGAGATGACACTATCTCTCTCTCCGCTCTTACCGCGCTGTGATTGGCCAAAGCATGCGGGTCATAGTGCATGCTTGGCCAATCATCAGCCAGCAATGCACTGCAATGCCGCAGTGAATTTTGGGCCGTGACGCGCCACTCGAATTTGGCGCAAACGGCCCATAATGTTCTAAATTCGACGAAAGGTGGAACAGCCGATGTTCGAGTCGAACATGAGTTTGACTCAAACTCGAAGCTCATCCCTAGTGGTAATACTGAAAACTACCAGACCAGGGTTCATTGTCCGGACCATCTCTATCCTTGAGAGGAAAAAAGGAATTATGAGTGGAAACCTTATAGTCCCAATCCTCTGACTGACTACAGGGAGACTGAGGATCCCAATCACTATTAGGGCCCTGTCTCCACCCCTCCTGACTATCAGCATAAGAACCTCGTCCCCGCTGATTGAATTGTCCCCACCCTCTCCCACGGGAGGGTTGCTCTCTTTGATTAGAAGGTGGGCCTGGATAATAAGGTCCCGAGTCATAACTTGGGCCCTGAGCTGGTCTAGAATGACCAGACGTTCGTATAGGTCCATGTTGTGGGGGCCCACCCCTATTTCCACTATACCCTCTCCGGGGCGACTGATAAGAGGGATGAGCACCCCTAGAGGATTTGGTAAAGACCACGCTTAGGCAATGTAGGGTGGGTGGGCCGCTGCCCCATATTAATTGATGTCCCACTAGGAGGAACAGAGACCTCCATCTCGGTGTTAGTGAGTTTAGATGGCATGGCTCCTCCAGCAACTTTTTCTGCCACTCAAAAACGATATTCCCATGGTAGTCAGTGAGATCTCTGTTATATTTCTTCTTCTTTTTGACCCTTTGATCTTTATCCTCCCTCTCAAGGGTCTTACGAAGACTTTGGGATTTCTCCCTGTATTCCTCACTATCTCTGGATATTAAGTTTATCCTTAATGAGTTTGATTTCCTCATCCAGCTTAGGTAATTTGGTAGCTTTCCTCTCCACCAAAAAATGGAGAAAGGAAACGCCCGCCTGGTTAAAATATTTGAACCATTCCTCCAGGTCAGTATCGCCTTTTTGGGGTGCCACCTCCCATCTTAGGCTCATAGGGACCATTAGATGTCTAATGTAGGTTTCGAGGTACGCAATATCCCATTTAGTGTGATTTTCAGAAACCATCAGATTTATTAACCTGGTGAAAATCCCACCCAGATCACCCTCCGCATCTTTGTATGACTCAAAAACCCCATCAATATTCACCACCTTGGTGGCCCTAAATTCAAATACATCCATAGGAAGGGAAATTGTATCACAGCTGCAGTAATAATATCAGATAACACAATAAAACAAGAAAAACTGCACACAGATAAGATATAGAGCAAAGGCAGCAGCACTAGTGGGATATCACACAAACAAGTACTAAAAAATAGAGAGCTGCACCAATAAGTACCAATTAATAAATTGAAATCCAGGGGCTGGTATGTCAAAAACAGTGCACAATGAACCTAAATAGCTAATGTCCAGAGTAGGTATTCCACACAGATAGAATCAATTAACCCTAAACCATTAGGAAATAAGCCAATGGAATTGGTTGGGATGACATCCAGGGGCTGATATGTCAAAAACAATGCACAGTATAAACCAAACAATGCTAAAAAATTAGATCACCAGATTAGGTTATAGTGAACCCAGATAGTAAATCACAATGAAGGTAGTAGATAGCACATAACCTAAAAAAAATAGGATTTTTGTACTCACCGGAAAATCCGTTTCTCTGACGTCCATGGACTGACACAGCTGGATACTGTAAACGTGTGGGTATATGTCCCTGCTCGCAGGAGAAGATCTAGGCAGAATGTTAGATGTTAGAAACATACATTCTAGAACAAAACCAGAGCTGAACAGCCCCGCCCAGGGGGGCGGTCCCTCCGGACATAATCCTCCTACCTGCAGCTAGCAGCCTCAGTTCGTAACAAGCAGTACAAACCTTAAAAGAAGGGTGGATCTAATAATGACGGCACAGATTGACATGAGACTTATAAAACGATATGGGCCAGCTGGAATATGTTCATACACTCGGACGAGGGAAAAGATCTTTTTGAGAGCTAAAATATTTAACATACTGCTGGGGGCTGTGAGATCTATTTGATTCCTGAATGGATGGCGTTCTTGGCCTAACACCGTCCTTCTTTTTCTCTCTTTTTTTTTTTTCTTCTTTGGTTATATGAGAAATTATGGGAAATAGTGGCATTATTTATTGTGTAATGTATTGACATTCCTGTGTTATGTGATTAGGAGGCTGTGTCCTCCATTGGAGCTACTTTTTTCCCTTTTCCCCCCCCCCTTTTTTTTTTCTCTCCTAAGAAAACTTAATAAAAATTATATTTGAAAAAAAAAAAAAAGAAGGGTGGGTGCTGTGTCAGTCCATGGACGTCAGAGAAACTGATTTTACGGTGAGTAAAAAAATCCTATTTTCTCTTATCGTCCATGGACTGACACAGCTCTCATACTGTTTACGCGTGGGACGTCCCAAAGCAGTATAAGAAAAGGGTGGGAGCAAATAGTAAAGGAACAACCAAAACTTCACTCCAAACCAGCAGAGCTCCTCAACGGAGGAGCTGCAACATTAAACAGCGGCCTGCAACACTTTGTGGCCGAAGGAAGCATCCGAAGATGCAGCCACATCAACCTTAAAGAATCTTGAAAAAGGCATGAACGGACGACCAGGTCGTTACCTTGCACACTTGTGCAACCGACGCTTGATGTCGGAAAGCCCAGGAAGCACCAATTGCCCTGGTGGAATGCACCGTAACCGGAAAGGGAGGCGCCCTCCCATTAATGGCATAAGCCTGTATAACAGTCTGTCTGATCCACCATGGTGGCAGACGACACCGCTCGGCCCTGTTTCGGACCAGAGACAGACACAACTAGTGAGTCATAGCACGTACCACATCCAATGTGTGAAGCGCAAACCCTCTGGGATGCGATGGGTGAGGACACAAGGACGGGAGGACAATGTCCACATGTAGGTGAAAAGCCGAGACCACCTTTGGCAAAAGGAAGGTCGCGGACGCAACACCGCCTTATCCTTATGGATGACCAAATAGGGCGACTTGCAGGACAAGGCCGCCAACTCAGACACCCGTCTGACAGAAGTAATGGCCACTAAGAAGGCCACCTTCGGAGACAAGGTCAAGAGGGGAATATCTCTGATATGTTCAAAGTGAGGTTCCTGGAGAACCGAGAGCACGAAATTCAAATCCCTAGGAGGGAGAGGAGGTTTAACAGGAGGGAGCACATGGCGACCCCCTGCACAAAGGTTCTAACCAAGGAATGACCCGCTAGCGATCGCTGAAATAAGACGGCCAAGGCCAAAATCTGACCCCTAATGGTACTCAAAGCAAGCATTTGGGTCACGCCACGCTGCAAGGACCGCAGGATACTGGGGACGGAATACGGAACACGGAATACGTCCGTGGACGCTAGTCCAGCTCTTCGCACATAGCGATGCAAGCTTCCCAGGTACAGTGATATATCTTTCAAGCGGAAGACTTCCATGCCCTTAACATGGTCAAAATGACCGAATCCGAGAGACCTCGGACTCTCAGCACCTGGCTTTCAATAGCTATGCCGTTAAAGCCAGAGACTGTAAAACAGGATGAAAATTAGGACCTTGAAACAGAAGGTCCTTCCTCATTGGCAACCGCCAAGGAATGTCCGCGATGAGACGTACCAGATCAGCGTACCAATGACGCCGAGGCCCATCCGGCGCAAAGAGGATCACCGGTAGGGATGAGCTTCGTGTTCGAGTCGAACATACGTTCGACTCGAACATTGGCTGTTCGATCGTTCGACGAAGATTTGGGCCGTTCGCGCCAAATTCGAGTGACGCGAACGGCCCACAATGCACTACGCCATCGCAGTGTCATCCAGGCGCTGTGATTGGCCAAGCATGCACTGTGACCCCGCATGCTTGGCCAATCACAGCGCCGGCAGCGAGGAGAGCAATGATTGGCCACAGGCAGGATGCCTGTGGCCAATTATTGCTGAGGGTGTTTAGTACACGCCCCACACTATAAAAGGCCGCCAGCACGGCGGCCTAGTGTAGTGTGTTCCGGAGCAGGGATAGAGTAGCATAGGCAGGGACAGTGACTGTTATTTCTTTCTTGCTTAACCTGGATTCCTTTAGTTTAGGGAAAGAGAAGGATAGGTAGGGAGAGTGTCAGTGTGTTTTGTGCTTCTGCTATAGTGTGCTTAAAAAAAAACATTTATTCTAGGGACAGAAAACTCTAGGTAGGGACAGTGTCAGTTTCTTTCACTCTGCAAGTCCTTGTTTCCAGGGACCTGGAAGGACAGTGAGTGAATTGTCCTTTTGCTATATTGTGATTAAAAAAAACATTTATTCCAGGGACAGAAAACTCTAGGTAGGGACAGTGTCAGTTTAACATTTATTCTAGGGACAGAAAACTCTAGGTAGGGACAGTGTCAGTTTCTTTCACTCTGCAAGTCCTTGTTTCCAGGGACCTGGAAGGACAGTGAGTGAATTGTCCTTTTGCTATATTGTGATTAAAAAAAACATTTATTCTAGGGACAGAAAACTCTAGGTAGGGACAGTGTCAGTTTCTTTCACTCTGCAAGTCCTTGTTTCCAGGGACCTGGAAGGACAGTGAGTGAATTGTCCTTTTGCTATATTGTGATTAAAAAAAACATTTATTCTAGGGACAGAAAACTCTAGGTAGGGACAGTGTCAGTTTCTTTCACTCTGCAAGTCCTTGTTTCCAGGGACCTGGAAGGACAGTGAGTGAATTGTCCTTTTGCTATATTGTGATTAAAAAAAACATTTATTCTAGGGACAGAAAACTCTAGGTAGGGACAGTGTCAGTTTCTTTCACTCTGCAAGTCCTTGTTTCCAGGGACCTGGAAGGACAGTGAGTGAATTGTCCTTTTGCTATATTGTGATTAAAAAAAACATTTATTCTAGGGACAGAAAACTCTAGGTAGGGACAGTGTCAGTTTCTTTCACTCTGCAAGTCCTTGTTTCCAGGGACCTGGAAGGACAGTGAGTGAATTGTCCTTTTGCTATATTGTGATTAAAAAAAACATTTTTTTCTAGGGACAGAAAACTGTAGGTAGGGAGAGTATTTTTTTTCTTTCACTCTGCAAGTCCTTGTTTCCAGGGACCTGTAAGGACAGTGAGTGAATTGTCCTTTTGCTATATTGTGATTAAAAAAAACATTTATTCTAGGGACAGAAAACTCTAGGTAGGGACAGTGTCAGTTTCTTTCACTCTGCAAGTCCTTGTTTCCAGGGACCTGGAAGGACAGTGAGTGAATTGTCCTTTTGCTATATTGTGATTAAAAAAAACATTTTTTTCTAGGGACAGAAAACTGTAGGTAGGGAGAGTATTTTTTTTCTTTCACTCTGCAAGTCCTTGTTTCCAGGGACCTGTAAGGACAGTGAGTTAATTGTCCTTGTGCTATATTGTGCTGAAAAAAACATTTATTCCAGGGACAGAAAACTCTAGGTAGGGACAGTGTCAGTTTCTTTCACTCTGCAAGTCCTTGTTTCCAGGGACCTGGAAGGACAGTGAGTGAATTGTCCTTTTGCTATATTGTGATTAAAAAAAACATTTTTTTCTAGGGACAGAAAACTGTAGGTAGGGAGAGTGTTTTTTTTCTTTCACTCTGCAAGTCCTTGTTTCCAGGGACCTGTAAGGACAGTGAGTTAATTTTCCTTGTGCTATATTGTGATTAAAAAAAACATTTATTCTAGGGACAGAAAACTCTAGGTAGGGACAGTGTCAGTTTCTTTCACTCTGCAAGTCCTTGTTTCCAGGGACCTGGAAGGACAGTGAGTGAATTGTCCTTTTGCTATATTGTGATTAAAAAAAACATTTATTCTAGGGACAGAAAACTCTAGGTAGGGACAGTGTCAGTTTCTTTCACTCTGCAAGTCCTTGTTTCCAGGGACCTGGAAGGACAGTGAGTGAATTGTCCTTTTGCTATATTGTGATTAAAAAAAACATTTATTCTAGGGACAGAAAACTCTAGGTAGGGACAGTGTCAGTTTCTTTCACTCTGCAAGTCCTTGTTTCCAGGGACCTGGAAGGACAGTGAGTGAATTGTCCTTTTGCTATATTGTGATTAAAAAAAACATTTTTTTCTAGGGACAGAAAACTGTAGGTAGGGAGAGTGTTTTTTTTCTTTCACTCTGCAAGTCCTTGTTTCCAGGGACCTGTAAGGACAGTGAGTTAATTGTCCTTGTGCTATATTGTGCTGAAAAAAACATTTATTCCAGGGACAGAAAACTCTAGGTAGGGACAGTGTCAGTTTCTTTCACTCTGCAAGTCCTTGTTTCCAGGGACCTGGAAGGACAGTGAGTGAATTGTCCTTTTGCTATATTGTGATTAAAAAAAACATTTATTCTAGGGACAGAAAACTCTAGGTAGGGACAGTGTCAGTTTCTTTCACTCTGCAAGTCCTTGTTTCCAGGGACCTGGAAGGACAGTGAGTGAATTGTCCTTTTGCTATATTGTGATTAAAAAAAACATTTTTTTCTAGGGACAGAAAACTGTAGGTAGGGAGAGTATTTTTTTTCTTTCACTCTGCAAGTCCTTGTTTCCAGGGACCTGTAAGGACAGTGAGTTAATTGTCCTTGTGCTATATTGTGCTGAAAAAAACATTTATTCCAGGGACAGAAAACTCTAGGTAGGGACAGTGTCAGTTTCTTTCACTCTGCAAGTCCTTGTTTCCAGGGACCTGGAAGGACAGTGAGTGAATTGTCCTTTTGCTATATTGTGATTAAAAAAAACATTTATTCTAGGGACAGAAAACTCTAGGTAGGGACAGTGTCAGTTTCTTTCACTCTGCAAGTCCTTGTTTCCAGGGACCTGGAAGGACAGTGAGTGAATTGTCCTTTTGCTATATTGTGATTAAAAAAAACATTTATTCTAGGGACAGAAAACTCTAGGTAGGGACAGTGTCAGTTTCTTTCACTCTGCAAGTCCTTGTTTCCAGGGACCTGGAAGGACAGTGAGTGAATTGTCCTTTTGCTATATTGTGATTAAAAAAAACATTTATTCTAGGGACAGAAAACTCTAGGTAGGGACAGTGTCAGTTTCTTTCACTCTGCAAGTCCTTGTTTCCAGGGACCTGGAAGGACAGTGAGTGAATTGTCCTTTTGCTATATTGTGATTAAAAAAAACATTTATTCTAGGGACAGAAAACTCTAGGTAGGGACAGTGTCAGTTTCTTTCACTCTGCAAGTCCTTGTTTCCAGGGACCTGGAAGGACAGTGAGTGAATTGTCCTTTTGCTATATTGTGATTAAAAAAAACATTTATTCTAGGGACAGAAAACTCTAGGTAGGGACAGTGTCAGTTTCTTTCACTCTGCAAGTCCTTGTTTCCAGGGACCTGGAAGGACAGTGAGTGAATTGTCCTTTTGCTATATTGTGATTAAAAAAAACATTTATTCTAGGGACAGAAAACTCTAGGTAGGGACAGTGTCAGTTTCTTTCACTCTGCAAGTCCTTGTTTCCAGGGACCTGGAAGGACAGTGAGTGAATTGTCCTTTTGCTATATTGTGATTAAAAAAAACATTTATTCTAGGGACAGAAAACTCTAGGTAGGGACAGTGTCAGTTTCTTTCACTCTGCAAGTCCTTGTTTCCAGGGACCTGGAAGGACAGTGAGTGAATTGTCCTTTTGCTATATTGTGATTAAAAAAAACATTTTTTTCTAGGGACAGAAAACTGTAGGTAGGGAGAGTATTTTTTTTCTTTCACTCTGCAAGTCCTTGTTTCCAGGGACCTGTAAGGACAGTGAGTGAATTGTCCTTTTGCTATATTGTGATTAAAAAAAACATTTATTCTAGGGACAGAAAACTCTAGGTAGGGACAGTGTCAGTTTCTTTCACTCTGCAAGTCCTTGTTTCCAGGGACCTGGAAGGACAGTGAGTGAATTGTCCTTTTGCTATATTGTGATTAAAAAAAACATTTTTTTCTAGGGACAGAAAACTGTAGGTAGGGAGAGTATTTTTTTTCTTTCACTCTGCAAGTCCTTGTTTCCAGGGACCTGTAAGGACAGTGAGTTAATTGTCCTTGTGCTATATTGTGCTGAAAAAAACATTTATTCCAGGGACAGAAAACTCTAGGTAGGGACAGTGTCAGTTTCTTTCACTCTGCAAGTCCTTGTTTCCAGGGACCTGGAAGGACAGTGAGTGAATTGTCCTTTTGCTATATTGTGATTAAAAAAAACATTTTTTTCTAGGGACAGAAAACTGTAGGTAGGGAGAGTGTTTTTTTTCTTTCACTCTGCAAGTCCTTGTTTCCAGGGACCTGTAAGGACAGTGAGTTAATTTTCCTTGTGCTATATTGTGATTAAAAAAAACATTTATTCTAGGGACAGAAAACTCTAGGTAGGGACAGTGTCAGTTTCTTTCACTCTGCAAGTCCTTGTTTCCAGGGACCTGGAAGGACAGTGAGTGAATTGTCCTTTTGCTATATTGTGATTAAAAAAAACATTTATTCTAGGGACAGAAAACTCTAGGTAGGGACAGTGTCAGTTTCTTTCACTCTGCAAGTCCTTGTTTCCAGGGACCTGGAAGGACAGTGAGTGAATTGTCCTTTTGCTATATTGTGATTAAAAAAAACATTTATTCTAGGGACAGAAAACTCTAGGTAGGGACAGTGTCAGTTTCTTTCACTCTGCAAGTCCTTGTTTCCAGGGACCTGGAAGGACAGTGAGTGAATTGTCCTTTTGCTATATTGTGATTAAAAAAAACATTTATTCTAGGGACAGAAAACTCTAGGTAGGGACAGTGTCAGTTTCTTTCACTCTGCAAGTCCTTGTTTCCAGGGACCTGGAAGGACAGTGAGTGAATTGTCCTTTTGCTATATTGTGATTAAAAAAAACATTTTTTTCTAGGGACAGAAAACTGTAGGTAGGGAGAGTGTTTTTTTTCTTTCACTCTGCAAGTCCTTGTTTCCAGGGACCTGTAAGGACAGTGAGTTAATTTTCCTTGTGCTATATTGTGATTAAAAAAAACATTTTTTCTAGGGACAGAAAACTGTAGGTAGGGAGAGTGTTTTTTTTCTTTCACTCTGCAAGTCCTTGTTTCCAGGGACAGAGAAGGACACCTGAAGGTAGCCCTTATTGCTTTTTTCCCATCTCCCTGCAGGCCATCTATTAGAATGTCTGGAAGGCAAACAAGGAGAGGCAGACAGTCAGGAGGCAATAAAAGAGGGCAAGCAGGCTCTGTGTCTGGGGGCAACAGTGCTGGTCGTGGACGCGGTGCATTGTCATCAGCACATGGCCATGGGACACGCTTGTCCTTCTTTTCGGCAGCTGGACATGTTGAGCCACATCATGCCGAAGACTTGGTAGAGTGGATGACCAAGCCCTCCTCCTCCTCCTCATCCTCTCTCACCCAGGCTCAGGGTACTGGAAAAGCAGCTGCCAAAGCGTCGTCTTCCCTGGTATCAATGTCAGACAAATCATCAGTCACTCCTTCCCTAGACCCACCATGTCCTCCTCCTGAGGAGTCCCCCGAACTGTTTCAGCACAGTGTTGGGTACATGCTCCAGGAGGATGCCCAGCGTTTCGAAGGGTCTGATGATGAAACCCAGCTAGAGGAAGGCAGTAGCGTGAGAGCAGACAGAGGGGATGCTCAAGAAGGACACCAATCTGGCAGTCATGTTCCAGCAGCTGCAGCATACTGCCAGATTGGCTCCAGTGATGAGGAGGGAGGGGATGATGAGGTCAATGACTCCACGTGGGTGCCTAATAGGAGAGAGGAGGAGGAGGAGGATGAGGAGGAGGCACATCTCCAACGAGGCAGGATGCCCTTTGGTGGCCAGCGTAAGGGCAGTACACCGACGGAATCACACCGCAGAGCTCCGCCTGTGCAGGGCGCTGCCTCTGCCCGTCATTCAAAAAGTTCTTTGGTGTGGGCCTTTTTTGAGGCTAGTGCATCAGATCGCACAGCTGCTGTTTGCAACATATGTCTCAAGCGTATATCGCGTGGCCAAAACATCAGCCGCTTGGGTACCACATGCCTGACCAGACATATGTTGACCTGCCATGCAGCTCGTTGGCAAGCCTACCTCAAAGACCCACACCAAAGAACAAAGCGGACCTCTCCTTGCACCGCATCAGCTGGGATCTCCAACCCCACTATAACTTCAGTCCTCTCTGAAACATGCACTGAGAGGAATGAAGGTGTAGAATTAGGTGTGTCACAGCCAAGTACTTGCGCCCACTCTGCTAGCAGTACACCGACGTCCGATTCTAGCAGGCAAATTTCCCTGCCCCAGCTGCTGGACCGTCGAAAGAAGTTCACTCCCAGCCATCCACATGCCCAGCGGTTGAATGCTAGCTTGGCTAAATTGCTAGCGCTTCAACTGCTGCCTTTTCAGTTGGTAGACTCGGCCCCCTTCCGTGAGTTTGTGCAATGTGCGGTTCCTCAGTGGCAGGTTCCCAAACGCCACTTTTTCTCACGGAAGGCTATTCCGGCTCTCTACCGGCATGTGGAAGGCAATGTCTTGGCCTCGCTGGACAGGGCGGTCAGCGGTAAGGTGCATATTACCGCTGACTCATGGTCCAGCAGGCATGGACAGGGACGTTACCTTTCTTTCACGGCCCATTGGGTCACTCTTTTGGCAGCTGGGAAGGATTCAGGACAAGGTGCAGTAGTGTTGGAGGTTGTCCCACCGCCACGCCTCCAAAATGCTACTACTGGTTGTGACACACCTCTCTCCTCCACCCCCTCCTCTTCTTCTTCCTCCATGGCCTCTTCCTGTGGTTTGTCCTATGAACCAGCGGTGCTCCGTAGCCGTTCACGGGGCTACGCAAGTACGCAGGCAAAAAGATGCCATGCCGTGCTTGCGCTGGTGTGTTTGGGGGACAGAAGCCACACTGGGGCAGAGGTCCTGTCTGCTCTGCAGGGCCAGGCCGAGAGGTGGTTGACGCCACGCCAGCTTAAGCCAGGAATGGTGGTTTGCGACAATGGCACCAACCTCCTCTCCGCCCTCCGACAGGGACAACTGACCCATGTGCCCTGTGTGGCTCACGTCCTTAACCTGGTGGTGCAGCGGTTCTTGGGCAGGTACCCGGGCTTACAGGATGTCCTGAGGCAGGCCAGGAAAGTCTGTGTGCATTTCCGCAGATCTTATAATGCCAGTGCTCGCCTGGCTGAGCTGCAAAAGGAGTTGAACCTGCCCAAGAACCGCCTTATATGTGACATGCCCACCAGGTGGAACTCAACGTTGGCCATGCTGCAGCGGCTGCACACGCAGCAGAGGGCCATCAATGAGTACCTGTGCGACTACGGCACCAGGACAGGGTCAGGGGAGCTTGGTTTTTTTTCTCCACGCCAGTGGGGCATGATCAGGGATGCATGCACTGTCCTGGCACCATTTGAGGAGGCCACGAGGATGGTGAGCAGTGACAGTGCATGCATCAGTGACACTGTACCTCTTGTCCACCTGTTGGAGCACACGCTGCGTGGAATAATGGACAGGGCACTTGAGGCAGAACAGAGGCAGGAAGAGGAGGACTTCCTTGCCTCTCAAGGCCCCCTTTACCCAGACAGTGTTCCTTCTGTCCCACCCATCGCACAGGAAGAGGAGGAGGAGGAGGAGGAGGAGGAGGAGGATTGTGTCAGCATGGAGGTGGAGGCTGGCACTCAGCATCATCAGCAGCAGTCTTTTAGGGATGATTTACAGTCCCAAGAAACCAGTGGACTTGTACGTGGCTGGGAGGAGGTGGCTGCGGATCATGTCGTCCTTAGTGACCCAGAGGACTCCGGAGCGAATGCCTCAGCAAACCTACGCTGCATGGCCTCCCTGATCCTGCAAAGTCTGCGGAAGGATCCTCGTATTCTTCGGATCAAGGAGAGGGACCATTACTGGCTGGCCACTCTCCTTGATCCACGGTACAAGGGTAAGGTTGCGGACCTTATGTTACCGTCGCAGAGGGAGCAGAGGATGAGACAACTCCGGGAGGCCTTGCAGAAAGGTCTGTGCAACGCGTTCCCAGAGACTGGGAGGTTGCAAACTCCTGGTCCTGGACAACGAGTTGCTGAGGCTTCGGCCAGTCAAAGAAGGAGCGGTGGGGAAGGTGGCCGTCTGACCGATGCGTTCAGACAATTCTTTAGTCCGCAGCCCCAAAGTATGATTGGTTCCAGCAACCATCGCCAGCGTCTGATAAACATGGTGCAGGAATATCTAGGGGCAAGGTCAGACTTGGACACCTTCCCCACCGAAAATCCTCTGGCTTACTGGGTCTTGAGGATGGATCACTGGCCAGAGCTTGCACAGTATGCAATTGAGCTACTGGCCTGTCCTGCATCCAGCGTTCTTTCGGAACGCACATTCAGTGCTGCTGGAGGATTTGTCACGGATCACAGGGTGCGCCTGTCCACCGACTCGGTTGATCGACTGACTTTCATCAAGATGAACCAGTCTTGGATCACCACCAGCTACCACACACCTGATGCTGATATAACAGACTAATTGATTTTAAAATGTCACATCCCTTCAAGACTGATGCTGATGCTGAGTGCCTGTGCTGTTATGTTGACTGGCTATCCTCCTCCTCCGAGTCCTCAATGATACGATTGATGATGATAGCTTGGAAGATCATTTTTGTTTATGGGTGCCGCCACCAGTGCCTAACGCCCAATTTTTCAGCCCCTGTTTAACAGGGGCGTGTAATTACAATTTTTGAAGCAATACTTTGCAACAGGGCTCATTGCTGTGCTCCAAGTACAGTATCTGTGAGGAGTTGCAGTGTTGTGCCACCAGTGCCTAAGGCCCAATTTTTCAGCCCCTGTTTAACAGGGGCGTGTCATTACAATTTTTGAAGCAATACTTTGCAACAGGGCTCATTGCTGTGCTCCAAGTACAGTATCTGTGAGGGGTTGCAGTGTTGTGCCACCAGTGCCTAAGGCCCAATTTTTCAGCCCCTGTTCAACAGGGGCATGTAATTACAATTCTTGATCTAATAATTCACAGCAGGGCCCATTGCTGCACCCACCAAGAGTAACTGTCAGGGCTTACAGTGTTGTGGCACCAGCACCACCATCAAAGGCCCAATTTTTACTACCACTGTTCAACAATTATATGTAATTAAAATTCCTGATATAATAGTTGACAGCAGGGCGTTCCAGCACCAACCAAGAGTAACTGTGAGTGCTTACAGTGTTGTGCCAACACCAACAACTAAGGGGCCTATTTCTGCAGAGTATATACGGCAGGTCCCTACTTTCAAACATCCAACTTACAAACGACTCCTACTTGCAAACGCAAGAAGACAACAGGAAGTGAGAGGAAATCTACCACTAGGAAGGAAAATTCTCTCCTGTAAGAATAAATATGGGAGAAAGGTGTCTCCTCTGTACTGATGCTTTATCAGCAATCCTTGTTTCAAGAAAAACACCACATTTCAAAAACAGTTGTCATTGGGACGGAAAGTGAGGTGAAATGTTCTGAACAGGGGCACAGACAGCAAAACAAATGTTACAGGGGTGATAACCCTTACCTATGTTTTCCAAAAAGTTTAAAAATAGATTTTTGGGCTGGAGCTACACTTCAACAATGTACCTGTTCAAAATTACAAACAGATTCTACATAAGAACAAACCTACAGTCCCTGTCTTGTATGCACCGCCTGTATACGGCTGTTCAGAGTATATAGGGCCTTTTTTATTTTATGTGCGGGGTTCCCCTTAATATCCATACAAGACCCAAAGGGGCTGGTAATGGGCTGGGGTAGGGGGGGGGGGGTCATGGGGTAGCTATGCCATTTTTCTTAAAGAATTTCATCCATATTACCGGGACCAGACATTACATTAAAGCCGCAAGCAGTTTTAAATGGCTTTTTTTTCCTTTAGAAGTGTCATTTTGTGCAGGGACAGTTCTAAACACGGGAAACACGTGGCACTTCACAGGCATACTTTAGACACCCCCCAGGTACGATATTTAAAGGAATATTTGACTTTTTTTTTTTCACTTTATGCATCATTAAAATGACTGCTCCCGAAAAACGACCGTTTTTAAAACTTCTTTTTGCATTGATACATGTCCCCTGGTGCAGAACCCGGGTTCCCAAACCCTTTTTAGGACAATAACATGCATAATAGTTGTTATAATTAGCACTTTAGAATTCGAACGTTCGCATCCATTGTATTTAATAGGGTTCTAATGTTCGTTCGAACTTCCGGTCCGTTCGCGGGTTCTGGTGCGAACCGAACCCGGGGGTGTTCGGCTCATCACTAATCACCGGAATCCCCTCGGCCACAACCCTGTGCAGCAGGCGAGGAAGCAGCTGCATCAGAGGATATCAGGTGATAATGACCCCATGAGGCCACCAACGGATCCGAGGCATCCGCCCAAGGATCCCTGGACCTGGCCACAAACCTCGACACCTTACGATTGAGTCGAGAGGCCATCAGGTCCACATCCGGCATGCCCCACCGCCAGCACAGAATTTGGAAAAACCTCCGGGTGTAAGGTACACTCTTCCTGGTCCAGCGTCTGGCGACTCCGATAGTCTGCATGCCAATTGTCTACGCTCGAATGTAGACGGCCGACAGAGACCACGAGGAGAGGCACAGTCTGATTGCCCGTATTTCCAGAACATCGATCGGTAAACGGGCTTTGTCAGGAGTCCAAAGCCCCTGGGCTGACAGGACTCCCCAGACTCCACCCCAGCCCGTCAGGCTGGCGTCCATCATGATCACCGTCCACTGGATGGGGAGGAACGACTTCCCGGACCGAAGAGCCGGGGACCCCAACCACCACGCCAGGGACGCCCTGATTGGGTGACTCATCTGGATCTGAAGATCCAAGGACAACGGGGATTTGTCCCAAGTGGACAGGATCTCTTACTGTAATGTCCGTGTGTGTGATTGAGCATACAGAACAGCCTCAAACGAGGCCCCCATGAGTCCCAGGACTCTCATGCAAAAAACGGGTTGACGACCATTTTCGGGACATCAGGACCCGCACTGCAGACCAAAATGTCAGTAACTTCTCCAGGGTTAGGAATACCTACGCCTCCAAGGAGTCCAGGATCAGACCGAGATACTCCGAATGCTGAGCCAGGACCAGGACCGACTTCTGAATGTTCAGGAGCCACCCGAAGTCCCTAAGGGTCTGACTGACGATAGTCACACTTCTAATTCTGAGCCATTGTCTGCTCTTAGAAGAAGATCATCCAGATAGCCCACGATAGCAATGCCTCACTGTCTCAGCAAAGCTAGACCCGGAGCAAGCACCTTGGTAAACACCTTTGGTGCAGAGGCTAGGCCGAAGGGAAGAGCCACAAATTTATAGTGGACTTTGCCGATCGCAAGCGCAGAAACTACTGGTGACTTGTGCAGATCGGAACATGCAAGTAGGTGTCCTTGATGTCCAAGGACGCCAGAAAATCCCCTTGATGGAGTGTAGCGAACACCGTGCGAGTGGATTCCATGCGGAACTTTTGCACTATCATCAAGGCATTCAGGCCTTGAGGCCCAGGATTGGCCGAACCCCGTCCCTTTTTTTGGACTACAAACAGATTAGAGTAGAAACCCTGAAACCTCTCCTGTGACGGAACCGCCACAATCACTCCGGACCTGATCAATCCTGTACGGCCCTTAAGAGGGCCGCCCGACGAGCAGGAAGAAGAGGGAGAATTGAGGGAAAGAATCTGTCTGGGGGCCAGGAACGGAACTCTATCCTGTATCCTGAGGTGACCACCTCGCACACCCACCTGTCGGAGATCCGGGAGTAGTGATGAGCTGAACACCCCCGGGTTCGGTTCGCACCAGAACCCGCGAACGGACCGAAAGTTCGCACGAACGTTAGAACCCTATTAAGTACAATGGATGCGAACGTTCGAAATCTAAAGTGCTAATTATAACGACTATTATGCATGTTATTGTCCTAAAAAGGGTTTGGGAACCCGGGTTCTGCACCAGGGGACATGTATCAATGCAAAAAGAAGTTTTAAAAACGGCAGTTTTTCGGGAGCAGTTATTTTAATGATGCATAAAGTGAAAAAAAAAAGTCAAATATTCCTTTAAATATCGTACCTGGGGGGTGTCTAAAGTATGCCTGTGAAGTGCCACGTGTTTCCCGTGTTTAGAACTGTCCCTGCACAAAATGACATTTCTAAAAGGAAAAAAAGCCATTTAAAAGTGCTTGCGGCTTTAATGTAATGTCTGGTCCCGGTAATATGGATGAAAATCTTTAAGAAAAATGGCATAGCTACCCCATCACACCCCCCCCCCCCTACCTCAGCCCATTACCAGCCCCTTTGGGTCTTGTATGGATATTAAGGGGAACCCCGCACACAAAAGAAAAAAGGCCCTATATACTCTGAACAGCCGTATACAGGCGGTGCATACAAGACAGGGACTGTAGGTTTGTTCTTATGTAGAATCTGTTTGTAATTTTGAACAGGTACATTGTTTAAGTGTAGCTCCAGCCAAAAAATCTATTTTTAAGCTTTTTGGAAAACATAGGGAAGGGTTATCACCCCTGTAACATTTGTTTTGCTGTCTGTGCAGTGTGCACCTGTTCAGAACAGTTCACCTCACTTTCCGTCCTAATGACAAATGTTTTTTGAAAATTTGGGGTTTTTATTGAAACAAGAATTGGTGATAAAGCATCAGTGGAGAGGAGACACTTTTTTTCCCATATTAACTCTTACAGGAGAGAATTTGCCTTCCTAGGGGTAGATTTCCTCTCACTTCCTGTTGTATCCTTCCGTTTGCAAGGAGGAGTCGTTTGTAAGTTGGATGTTTGAAAGTAGGGGCCTGCCGTATATACTCAGCTGAAATTTGCCCCTTACATGTTGGTGTTGCCACAACACTGTGAGCCCTCACAGTTACTCTTGGTGGCAGTGGCGGCTGGTGCTCAAAATTTTTGGGGGGGCGCAAACAAACTGAAAAAAAAAAAAAAATCAATTGCCGCCACTGTGCCCATTAAACGCAGCCACTGTGCCCAAATGCCACCAGTTTGCCCCCTCAAATACAGACAGTTTGTTTCCATATACAGCCAGTTTGTCCCCATATACAGCCAGTGTGCCCCCATATATATATAACCAGTGTGCCCCCATATATACAGCCAGTGTGCCCCCCATATTCAGCCAGTGTGCCCCCCATATACAGCCAGTGTGCCTCCCATATACAGCCAGTGTGCTCCCATATATAGCCAGTTTGTCCCCATATACCGACAGTTTGTCCCCATATATATAGCCAGTGTGCCCCCATATACAGCCAGTTTGTCCCCCATATACAGCCAGTTCCCCCCATATTCAGCCAGTTTGTCCCCAATATACAGCCAGTTCCCCCCATATTCAGCCAGTGTGTCCCCAATATACAGCCAGTTCGCCCCAAATGCAGCCAGTGTGTCCCCAATATACAGCTAGTTCCCCCCATATTCAGCCAGTTTGCCCCCATTTTCAGCCAGTTTGTCCCCCATATACAGCCAGTTCTCCCCATATTCAGCCAGTGTGTCCCCAATATACAGCCAGTTCCCCCCAAATGCAGCCAGTGTGTCCCCAATATACAGCCAAATCCCCCCATATTCAGCCAGTGTGTCCCCCATATACAGACAGTTCCCCCCATATTCAGCCAGTGTGTCCCCAATATACAGCCAGTTCCCCCCAAATGCAGCCAGTGTGTCCCCAATATACAGCCAGTTCCCCCCATATTCAGCCAGTGTGTCCCCCATATACAGCCAGTTCCCCCCATATTCAGCCAGTTTGTCCCCAATATACAGCCAGTTCCCCCCAAATGCAGCCTGTCCCCCCAGCCCTGCACTTACCTTCCTCGGTCCGCGCCGTCCTCGATGTGTTCTCCCGCCCTCGATGTCGCTTCAGCCAATCAGGTTACCGGTAACCAGATCCGGTGAACCTGATTGGCTGAAACCTCCACAGTCTTCTCCAAAGAACGCACCCGCGTGCGTACCTGGGAGGAGTTTTTGGAAGCCGAATACAGCGTGAGAGCCGCTGGCTCTGATAGACACTTCCTAGTAACACCCACCGCCGGCCGCCGCTCTAATTCATATGGCCGGTGCTCACCAGGAGGCCGGCCATATGAATAGTGGGCAGCGCGGCAGCGGTGACAATACACAGATTCATGCAATGCATGAATCTGTGTATTGTATTTCAGTGGCGGTGCGGGAGCGAGAGGGGGCGGCGCCCTCTATGGATGCACCACCACTGCTTGGTGGGCGCATGAATGGGCCCTGCTGTGAATTATTAGATCAAGAATTGTAATTGCATGCCCCTGTTGAACAGGGGCTGAAAAATTGGGCCTTTGGTGGTGGTGGTGGTGTTGACACAACACTGTAAGGCCTCACAGTTACTCTTGGTGGGCGCAGGAATGGGCCCTGCTGTGAATTATTAGATCAAGAATTGTAATTACATGCCCCTGTTAAACAGGGGCAGAAAAATTGGGCCTTAGGCACTGGTGCCACAACACTGCAACCCCTCACAGATACTGTACTTGGAGCACAGCAATGAGCCCTGCTGCAAAGCATTGCATAAAAATTGTAATAACAGGGGCTGAAAAATTGGGCCTTAGCCACTGGTGCCACGACACTGCAACCTCTCCCAGATACTCTAGTTGGAGTGCAGGAATGAGCACTGCTGCAAAGCATTGCATAAAAAATTGTAATTACATGCCCTTGTTAAACAGGGGCTGAAAAATTGGGCCTTAGGCACTGGTGCTGGTGCCACGACACTGCAACCTCTCCCAGATACTCTAGTTGGAGTGCAGGAATGAGCCCTGCTGCAAAGCATTGCATAAAAAATTGTAATTACATGCCCCTGTTAAACAGGGGCTGAAAAATTGGGCCTTAGCCACTGGTGGCGGCACCCAGAAACAAAAATGTTCTTCCAAGCTATCATCATCAATCGGATCATTGAGGAGGAGGAGGATAGTCAGTCAACATAACAGGACAGTCTCTCAACATCAGCATCAGTCTTGAAGGGATGTGACATTTGAAAATAAATTAGTCTGTTATATCAGCTTCAGGTGTTTGGTAGCTGGAGGTGATCCAAGACTGGTTCATCTTTATGAAGGTCAGTCGATCAACCGAGTCGGTGGACAGGCGCACCCTGTGATCCGTGACAAATCCTCCAGCAGCACTGAATGTGCGTTCTGAAAGAACGTTGGATGCAGGACAGGCCAGTAGCTCAATTACATACTGTGCAAGCTCTGGCCAGTGATCCATCCTCAAGACCCAGTAAGCCAGAGGATTTTCGGTGGGGAAGGTGTCCAAGTCTGACCTTGCCCCTAGGTATTCCTGCACCATGTATATCAGACGCTGGCGATGGTTGCTGGAACCGATCATACCTTGGGGCTGCGGACTAAAGAATTGTCTGAACGCATCGGTCAGACGGCCACCTCCCCACCACTCCTTCTTTGACTGACCGAAGCCTCAGCAACTCGTTGTCCAGGACCAGGAGTTTGTAACCTCCCAGTCTCTGGGAACGCGTTGCACAGACCTTTCTGCAAAGCCTCCCGGAGTTGTCTTATCCTCTGCTCCCTCTGCGACGGTAAGATAAGGTCCGCAACCTTACCCTTGTACCATGGATCAAGGAGAGTGGCCAGCCAGAAATGGTCCCTCTCCTTGATCCGAAGAATACGAGGATCCTTCCGCAGACTTTGCAGGATCAGGGAGGCCATGCAGCGTAGGTTAGCTGAGGCATTCGGTCCGGAGTCCTCTGGGTCACTAAGGACGACATGATCCGCAGCCACCTCCTCTCAGCCACGTACAAGTCCACTGGTTTCTTGGGACTGTAAATCATCCCTAAAAGACTGCTGCTGATGATGCTGAGTGCCAGGCTCCACCTCCATGCTGACACAATCCTCCTCCTCCTCCTCCTGTGCGATGGGTGGGACAGAAGGAACACTGTCTGGGTAAAGGGGGCCTTGAGAGGCAAGGAAGTCCTCCTCTTCCTGCCTCTGTTCTGCCTCAAGTGCCCTGTCCATTATTCCACGCAGCGTATGCTCCAACAGGTGGACAAGAGGTACAGTGTCACTGATGCATGCACTGTCACTGCTCACCATCCTCGTGGCCTCCACTGGCGTGGTGAAAAAAACCCGAGCTCCCCTGACCCTGTCCTGGTGCCGTAGTCGCACAGGTACTCATTGATTGCCCTCTGCTGCATGTGCAGCCGCTGCAGCATAGCCAACGTTGAGTTCCACCTGGTGGGCATGTCACATATAAGGCGGTTCTTGGGCAGGTTCAACGCCTTTTGCAGCTCAGCCAGGCGAGCACTGGCATTATAAGATCTGCGGAAATGCACACAGACTTTCCTGGCCTGCCTCAGGACATCCTGTAAGCCCGGGTACCTGCCCAAGAACCGCTGCACCACCAGGTTAAAGACGTGAGCCACACAGGGCACATGGGTCAGTTGTCCCTGTCGGAGGGCGGAGAGGAGGTTGGTGCCATTGTCGCAAACCACCATTCCTGGCTTAAGCTGGCGTGGCGTCAACCACCTCTCGGCCTGCCCCTGCAGAGCAGACAGAACCTCTGCCCCAGTGTGGCTCCTGTCCCCCAAACACACCAGCGCAAGCACGGCATGGCATCTTTTTGCCTGCGTACTTGTGTAGCCCCTTGAACGCCTACGAAGCACCGCTGGTTCCGAGGACAAAGCACAGGAAGAGGCCATGGAGGAAGATGAAGAGGAGGGAGTGGAGGAGAGAGGTGCGTTACAACCAGTAGTAGCATTTTGGAGGCGTGGCGGTGGAACAACCTCCAACACTACTGCACCTTGTCCTGCATCCTTCCCAGATGCCAAAAGAGTGACCCAATGGGCCGTGAAAGAAAGGTAACGTCCCTGTCCATGCCTGCTGGACCATGAGTCAGCGGTAATATGCACCTTACCACTGACCGCCCTGTCCAGCAAGGCCAAGACATTGCCTTCCACATGCTGGTAGAGAGCCGAAATCGCCTTCCGTGAGAAAAAGTGGCGTTTGGGAACCTGCCACTGAGGAACCGCACATTGCACAAACTCACGGAAGGGGGCCGAGTCTACCAACTGAAAAGGCAGCAGTTGAAGCGCTAGCAATTTAGCCAAGCTAGCATTCAACCGCTGGGCATGTGGATGGCTGGGAGTGAACTTCTTTCGACGGTCCAGCAGCTGGGGCAGGGAAATTTGCCTGCTAGAATCGGACGTCGGTGTACTGCTAGCAGAGTGCCCGCAAGTACTTGGCTGTGACACACCTAATTCTACACCTTCATTCCTCTCAGTGCAGGTTTCAGAGAGGACTGAAGGTATAGTGGGGTTGGAGATCCCAGCTGATGCGGTGCAAGGAGAGGTCCGCTTTGTTCTTTGGTGTGGGTCTTTAAGGTAGGCTTGCCAACGAGCTGCATGGCAGGTCAACATATGTCTGGTCAAGCATGTGGTACCCAAGCGGGTGATGTTTTGGCCACGCGATATACGCTTGAGACATATGTTGCAAACAGCAGCTGTGCGATCTGATGCACTCGACTCAAAAAAGGCCCACACCAAAGAACTTTTTGAATAACGGGCAGAGGCAGCGCCCTGCACAGGCGGAGCTCTGCGGTGTGATTCCGTCGGTGTGCTGCCCTTACGCTGGCCCCCCGAGGGCATCCTGCCTCGTTGGAGATGTGCCTCCTCCTCATCCTCCTCTCTCCTATTAGGCACTCACGTGGAGTCAGTGACCTCATCATCCCCTCCCTCCTCATCACTGGAGACAATCTGGCAGTATGCTGCAGCTGCTGGAACATGACTGCCAGATTGGTGTCCTCCTTGAGCATCCCCTCTCTCTGCTCTCACGCTACTGCCTTCCTCTAGCTGGGTATCATCATCAGACCCTTCAAAACGCTGGGCATCCTCCTGGAGCATGTACCCAACACTGTGCTCAAACAGTTCGGGGGACTCCTCAGGAGCACATGGTTGGTCTAGGGAAGGAGTGACTGATGATGACATTGATACCAGGGAAGAGGACGCTTTGGCAGCTGCTTTGCCAGTACCCTGAGCCTGGGTGAGAGAGGATGAGGAGGATGAGGAGGGCTTGGTCATCCACTCTACCAAGTCTTCGGCATGATGCGGCTCAACACGTCCAGCTGCCGAAAAGAAGCATAAGCGTGTCCCATGGCCACGTGCTGATGGCGATGCACCGCGTCCACGACCAGCACTGTTGTCTCTAGACACAGAGCCTGCTTGCCCTCTTTTATTGGCTCCTGACTGTCTGCCTCTCCTTGTTTGCCTTCCAGACATTCTAATGGCCTGCAGGGAGATGGGAAAACCAGCAATAAGGCCTAGCTTCAGGAGTATATTTTGCAGGAATCACACTCCGCCTGCTGTAAGTGCTGCAAATGCCTGTTGGTGTAACACACCAGGAAAACACAGCAATACGGGCTAACTTCAGGTGTATAATGTGCAGGAGGCACACTCCGCCCGCTGTAAGTGCTGCAAATGCCTGTTGGTGTAACACACCAGGAAAACACAGCAATACGGGCTAACTTCAGGTGTATAATGTGCAGGAGGCACACTCCGCCTGCTGTAAGTGCTGCAAATGCCTGTTGGTGTAACACACCAGGAAAACACAGCAATACGGGCTAACTTCAGGTGTATAATGTGCAGGAGGCTTAGCAACAATGACACTGACACTGTCCCCTGCCTATCCTTCTCTCCCTGCACACAAGGTTTATCAAAGAATATGACACTGACACTCTCCCTGCCTATCCTTCTCTCTCCCTGCACACAAGGTTTAGCAAAGAATATGACACTGACACTCTCCCTGCCTATCCTTCTCTCTCCCTGCACACAAGAATAGCACAAAGAATATCAACACTGTCCCTGCCTATCCTTCTCTTTCCCTGCGCCGGAACACACTACACAAGGCCGCCGCACTGGTGGCCTTTTATAGTGCGGGGCGTGTGCTAAACCCCCTGAGCTATAATTGGCCATAGGCAACCTGCCTGTGGCCAATTATGGCTCTCCTAGCTGCCGGCGCTGTGATTGGCCAAGCATGCGGGGTCACAGTGCATGCTTGGCCAATCACAGCGCCGGGATTGCACTGCGATGGCGCAGTGTATTGTGGGGCGTTCGCGTCACTCGAATTTGGCGCGAACGGCCCAAATCGTTCGATGTTCACCGAACGGTCGAACAGCCGATGTTCGAGTCGAACGTATGTTCGACTCGAACACCGAGCTCATCCCTATCCGGGAGGTCCACCGAACCGTGAACCTGCAAAGACGTCCCCCCACCCCAGAGTCGGGCAGGGGCAAGACTTCATGCGGCGGCGGCTTGGGAGCTTGCTTGGTAGGCTTACGCACCCAGGGACGCTTATGACCCCCAGCCGCACTTTTCTCATTCTGGGCGGGCTTACCCGTGGATTCTGACTGACGAAAAAACTCCTTCTTTGCTGGAAAGGAATGGCCCGGCCTACGGTGGGGCTCTTTTTCCTTAACAGACTGAGGAAGGAAGGTGCTCTTACCCCCTGTGACATCCAAAATAATGTCATCCAGGGCGGCCCCAAACAGTCTACCGTCCTTAAAGGGCAAGTCAGCCAGGAGCTATTTGGAAGCTAGGTCGGCCGACCAGTTTTTTCAGCCAGATAAGGCAACGCAGCACCACAGCAGAGATAGAGGCCCCAGATATTAAAGGGGCCGCATCCAAAGTGGCATCACACACAGAGACTAAACCCTGCGCAAGTTGGTGAGCCAGGGAAATGGTCTCAGGGGGGAGATTATGCTCCTGTACTGTCTGGTGCAAAATCTTTGCCCATCCTGTGAGTGTCTTGAGACACAAGTGTCGCCGCCACTATAGGGCGTAAGGCAGACCCCAATAAGGTGAACATAGTTCTACTCACCACTTCTGACCTCCTGTCAGTGCGATCCTTAAATGCAGGAGTCCCTTCCATTGGGAGCGTGGTAGCCTTATTCAAACGGGCGACCGGGGGGGGGGGGGTCGACCACTGAGGGGAGAGCCCACTTCTTAACCAGGTCCTCCTCAAAGGGGTACCTCATGGCTAGGCGCAGCGGGACCGTCAAAGTCTTCTGCGGCTTATCCCAGACTTGGTCAATGAATGTATCAAAAAAAGGCACATATGGAAAAACCTTTTTTGAATAAATGGCTTTAAAGGAACCAAAGGAGACAGCTTCCACCTGAGGTTCCTCAGCCTCAACATTCAGCTTGAGAGTGTCCCTCACAGCATCAATGAGTTCACTTACAAGCACCCTGTCAGTTATTCAGAACTGGGGTCTTCCTCACAGGGAATATCCTGTTCAAAAACATGAAAATCCTCAGAGCTAGGGTCCCGAGCAGCAGTAGCTAGGCCCATATCTGAGACAGAGCACTCCCCTAAAGGAGAATGTGTGGGGAGGGGGAGCTTTACAGCTCCCTTGCGCTCTCACAACGCTTCCATCCTGACAAGGATGATTCCAGGACTGCCGACAACTAGTCGCTAGGGACCGCAGGTGCAGGAGCACTGCCAGTTGCCTCAGACAAGTGTGGAGAAGCAGGTGAAGTAGACTCCATACTGCCACCCTCTGAGACCTTTAGACACTATTATAGTGAATAACACAGTCCACCCACTGGCTACGCTGAAGCTGAGGAGGGGATGCCCAAAGGACTCACCAACCCTTGCAAGGACCGCTCAGTTCCGCTGTATGAAACTGCGCTGCAGCGCGAGTGAAGCCTGAGGAGAGTGTGAGGAGAATGTGAGGAGATGTGAGGAGATTGTAAGATTCGCGCTGCAGCAGCGCCGATAGAGGCCGAAACCAAAAGTAAAAGCGCCGCGGCTTCAAGAAAATGGCCGCTGGCCGCATGCATTACTGCGCCATTGATCCACGGCAAGATGGCCGCCGAGCGCGGTTTTCAAAATCACCTCACAGTGCTAATGGCGCACACAGTAAAGTAAAACACCCACACACCAGAACACTGCTCCTCTCCCAGGGTCCACTAAAACAGACATGAGCGCCCCCAGCCAGGCCAGAGTGACCCCCAAGCACCCCCACACAGCACAGCACCAGTGCAGGGTGCAGAGAGCAGAATAACAGGGGGGAGACAGGGAGAAACCCCCCACATAAAGAAACACAGCCAGCATGTACTCACCTGCAGCAGGAGAGAATACTTACCCGTCCCAGAGGGACCCACTGGCTTGTTTCAGACAGACCTATCACAGAGTAGTACTGCGTAGCTGTCGGCGCGGTCCACCGCAAAAGATACAAACAGGTCCTGTTCAAAATTGAGAGGACCGCGGGAGCATAAAAGCAACCTGGCCACCCCTGGAGTCATGGGGCATGTCGTGAACTGAGTCTCACGCACACAAGGCGAGGATCAGCACGCTCGATGGTCGGACAGGGAAGACTACGAGGATACCAGTGTACCCAACCTGTTGCCCAGCCGACAGTTGATTGAAGGTCTCAAAAACAAAATAGTAAAATTCCCAAAGGAATAAAAGTTAAAAGTAAAATCTTCCAGGAGACTGGCTCCTGAGAGAGCCACGTATTCTCCTTCTGCTAGATAGAAAAAACTGAGGCTGCTAGCTGCAGGTAGGAGAGTTATGTCCGGAGGGACCGCCCCACTGGGCGGGGCTGTTCAGCTCTGGTTTTGTTCTAGAATGTATGTTTCTAACATCTAACATTCTGCCTAGATCTTCTCCTGCGAGCAGGGACATATACCCACACGTAAACAGTATGAGAGCTGTGTCAGTCCATGGACGATAAGAGAAATAGGATTTTTTTGTACTCACCGTAAAATCCTTTTCTCTGACATCCATGGACTGACACAGCATCTTCAATCTTGACAAAGTGGGTTATGTTCCTGCTCATAGGAGAAGACTAGGCAGAATGTAATGCCGCGTACACACGATCATTTTTCCCGTCGGGAAAAATGACATTTTTTCCTTTGGACGAGAAAAACGATCGTCTGTGGGCTTTTTGCCGTTTTTCCCGACGGGAAAAACGGCATTAATCACGATGAGAAAAATTAGAACATGTTCTAATTTTTCTCATCATTTTTTCCAGCATTTTTTTCCGCGGCAGTTTTCCCATAGGGAAACACTGCCACGGAGCCCACACACGGTCGTTTTTCTCGACAAAGAAAAAAATGACGGGAAAAACGGTCGTGTGTAGGGGAACATGCCGTTCCCTCGTTTTTCATTTTTTTTCATGTCGTGATTCACGGCGGTGTTTTCACCGCCGTGAATCACGATCGTGTGTACGCGGCATTAGATGTTTTAACATACATTCCCTTACCAGAGCTGAACAGCCCCCCCCCCCCAGGGTCCCTCCGAACATAACCCTCCTACCTGCAGTCAGCAGCCTCAGTTCATATTAAAGCAGTATAAACTCAAAAAAAGGAGGGGTGGGTGCTGTGTCAGTCCATGGACGTCAGAGAAAAGGATTTTACGGTGAGTACAAAAAAATCCTATTTTCTCTTACTGTCCATGGACTGACACAGCATCTTCAATCTTGACAAAGTGGGACGCCCCAAAGCAGTGTCAAAGAACGATGGGTGGGAACAGTATCAAGGAAAAAAACAAACTTCACCCCAAACAAGCAGAGCTCCTTAACGGAGGAGTTGCAACATTAAACAGCCGCCTGCAAAACCTTGCAACTGCAGGAAGCATCAGAAGATGCACCCACATCAACCTTATAAAACTTTGAAAAGGTATGTGCGGACGACCAGGTCGCTGCCTTGCACATTTGTGCAACAGACGCTTGATGTCGGAAAGCCCAGGAAGCACCAATTGCCCTGGTTGAATGCGCCGTAACCGGAAAGGGAGGCGCCCGCCCCTTAAGGGCATAGGCCTGTATGACAGTCTGCCTGATCCACTGAGAAATGGTGGCAGACGAAACCGCTTGGCCCTGTTTTGGACCAGACACAGACACAAAACAGCGAGTCAGACTTCCGAATCAAAGCCGTAGCAGACAGGTACACCCGCAGGGCACGTACCACGTCTAACGTGTGGAGCGCAAACTCTCTGGGATGCGACGGACGAGGACATAAGGACGGAAGCACAATGTCCTCATTAAGATGGAAGGCTGGGACCACCTTCGGGAGAAAAGAAGGCTGCGGGCGTAGCACCGCCTTATCCTTATGGAGGATCAAGTATGGCAGTTTGCAAGACAAGGCCGCCAACTCGTAAACCCTTCTGACAGAAGTAATGGCTACCAGAAAAGCCACCTTCTGAGATAAAGTTAAGAGAGGAATCTCTCTGTTTTCAAAAAGGAGGTTCCTGAAGAACCGAGAGCACCAAATTCAAATACCAAGGAGCTAGAGGTGGTTTAACAGGGGGGGAGCACATGCCGGACCCCCTGTATGAAGGTACTAATCAAAGAATGACCCGCTAGCGGCCTCTGAAAGAAAATAAACAAATTGGGGTTTGGGGATGGGGATTTGCGCAAGTTCCGTTTATGTGTGGGTAAAGAAAAATGTCACCCACTGTGGATCATCTACCTGATGAGGTTGTTGCTGTAACCATATAAGCATACATAATTAAGTGATAGAAAGGGGAAGGGGGAGGGGAATTAGGGAAAGGGAAAGGAAAGGGAAGGGAATCAGTCTGTTTAGAGCAGACCGAAAAGCGGTTACTATAAGCAACAGATTATAGATCCAGAAACGGAAATGATTATAAAATTTAATCATTTATTCCTATTATCATTTTAAATATATGTAAAAGGGAACATATAAAGGTGCAGTGTTATTATCAAAAGTGAATGGTCATACAGTACATAAATTAATTGGAAACACCTAATAGACAGACAGGACAAACAAATAACTAAACATGTAACAACACACTTGTCCGGACGTATGATTCAGTCTTATATTGATATGTAACCCAGTAAAGAATAGTATTTATTGTGTTAATTACCGTCCACCAGAGGATGTAAGGTAATCTAAACCACGTAAGTGGATTTATTATTAAAGTCAAATGGGTTTTACATTTAGTATAAGGCTGAGCCTGATGGGGTGGGGGAAGGGGGAAACCAGGGAAGGGGGGTATTAGCGCTGGGGGCAACCATTAGGACATGTATGGATTAGTACAAATGTCCTAGATGCAAGGTTTGCATTAGGTACATAATGGGAGTCCACAAATAGAAAGTTTCCTTGAGGGTTGGAGGGGTTAGTTGATGTTGGTAAGAAGGCTGTTGTATTGGTAAATGGATAAATGTCCTCCAAGAGTTGTTGGCAAAAGAAGTTCATCAATATAGTTATTGGTACAGAAATCTGTAATGCTTTTATAGCGTAGCTCTTACAACATAACTCTGGTATGCACATTTAGACAGTGTGTAATTGGACCCATTATCATTGTCTGCAGCTCAACTTCAACCCATAAATCAAAGTACATTACCATTGGGCGTCTCCGTGTTGGAACTGGATTTAGCCAATTCTTGTATTTAGATGGGTCCCAAGTTACCTGACATCAACGGCTGATTTGAAGATGTTGTTTATGCCAAACCTGTATGGTGTGATGGCCGGTAACCGAAGCAGGTATTGGAGTGAAGTCCAGGTCCCCCGAGCGTTACCTTCACCGGTATCAGAAAGGAATCCAATGTGGCTACTTTTGAAGTGCCTGATGTCAGTAGCCGCGGTCGTTGCCGCTATCGTAGGTACTGACTGGGGCTTACGTTCCCCGAGCCATGTCGATCCACCCACTCCGTTCAGGACAACGTCACGTGACTGTGCGAGATGTGACGTCAACGCGTTTCGCCGTGCTCTGTGGCGTAGCTTCGTCTGGACGTATCGCGTTACTGGACGGAGCCCGTGTTTATATTTCACTGGGACCAGTGACGCGCCTCATTAAGGGGTTGAGTTGTGTGAAGGACAACCCTTAGTTGCGTCCTGTCTGAGTTTTTCCAATTACTATGAGACGTTCACCTTTTTGGAGTTAATCTCCATTGCCGCATGCATGACGCGGCCAGTTGAATCCATTTTGGATGGGAACTTTTAATAATCGAACTTTGTTTCTCTTCAGGTTCCATCTGACGGCATGGACATTCACACTTTTGTATTTGCTAGTAGTCACATAACGCATTTAGCAGGAGAGGCTAGATGCATTTTTCTTGGGGCTATTATGCAAAGGAAGAGGTCAGGGAGATGATTACATAATGCATATAGGGAAGAGGTCAATGCTAATGGCAGCCAATGGTATATACATCCTAGCAATGGAAGGAGAGAAGGGAAGGGATTAGGTAAGGGGAAAAGCCACACACAACGGTGATCTAAAGTTGGTCACATGCCTACACTTAATTTAATTTATTATTAGGAAGGCTTGGAGAGCCCTTTTGCACAGGTCAGAGCAAAATGAAAGTAAAAATTAGGGAAAGGAGATAAGTAAAAGAATGATAAAAGATGAGCAATATTTTAATGTATATTTCAAGTGCCAGGAGAGGTTATTGATAAGGCAATGGGACCAATAGGTGTTACCAAGACACTAAATATAGTGTTAGTAAAGAGGGTTTTATATTTTTATAATTATTAATAATTATGGCCAACCTCTAGGTTGGCAAGAACACCTGCAAGTTTAGCTCCGTGTTTAGGCCAACCGGGACAAGAGATTTTAAGCAATATACCCACCACTTCTCCTTTTGTAGGAGGATGCGATCGTAATCGCCTCTTCTGGTGGGCAGCTTGAGAACGTATATCCCTTTGACCATCATACCCCTAGAGCTACGCCCATGATGCTGGGCAAAGTGTTTGGCTAGGGGTTTCTCGGGAATTTTTTCTTTGTTATTAATTTCTCTCAAATGCTCACCGACTCGTATCCTCAGCGATCTCTTGGTCTTGCCCACATAAATCTTAGGGCAAGGACAAGTGATCATGTATATGACACGAGTGGTTGAGCAATTTATGAGGTCCCTAATCTGAAAGGATCTAATGCCCAAAGCGTCCATGAAAGTGTTAGTTCGATGAACATAAGGGCAAACCTGGCATCTATTGCACGGGAACATCCCTGTTGCCCGTGGGTATTCATTGAGCCAGTTAGTTTGTGGCTCTTTAGTGAACTCTGATTTTACCAACATATCTCCAAGGTTTCTGGCTCGCCGTGCCACCAACATAGGTGATTTACCAACAATCCTGGCCAGATCTGGGGTGTTGGTCAGAATGCCCCAGTGCTTTTCCAGTATTTTTCGTACTGGTTCCCACTGGGACCCAAATGTTGTGATGATTCGTATTGGGTCATTGGTTTGTTGTAAGTCCTCATTGGTTATTTGTTTTTTTGGGGCTAGAAGGTCAGAACGCTCTCTAGTTGCTGCTCTCTTCCTTGCCTGTTTGATCTGTCTATGTGAATAACCACGTTCTCGAAATCGAAGGTATAGTTCATGACTTTCTCGTCTGTAGTCCTCTACACTGGTACAGTTCCGTTTGATACGTAAGAACTGGCCCAGTGGAATCCCATTTTTTAACCAGTGAGGGTGGTGACTTGTAGAAAACAGCAGTGTATTTGCCGCTGTGTCCTTGCGATATGTGCAAGTTTTAAGTCTACCCTGTTTGAATGAAATTAGGAGGTCAAGGAAGGGTAATTTCTCATGATCAAATGTGTAGGTTAGATGTATATTCCGTTGGTTGGCATTAAGTTCCAACATAAATTGATGTAGCAGTTCTGGCGTTCCTCGCCATAGCATCAACACATCGTCGATGTACCGCCACCAGGTCATCACGTGGGGGCGGTACATCGTCGAGGAGTATACATCCTCCTCCTCCCACTGTCCAAGATGGATACAGGCATAGGCCGGGGCCCAGGCTGCCCCCATAGAAGTACCCCTTATCTGATGGTAGAATTTGTTCAAAAATTGAAAAAAATTATTGTGCAAAGCAAAATGCAGTAATTCGGTTATGAACTCATTTTGGGGTCCCAATAGGGGGTAGTGGGATTCTAGAAAATTTTCTATGGCCTGGATACCCACCGAATGGGGAATTGAAGTGTACAGGGACTCTACATCAATGCCAACCAGTAGAACTTCTTCTGGTTGTTCACAGTAGCCCAGATCTTCAATCTTGGACAGTACTTGACGTGTGTCCTGTACGAAAGAGTTTAGGTTAATAACCATATCTTTAAGGAGTGAGTCTAGGTACTTCCCTACTCTTTCCAAAGGTCCTTGACAGGCCGAAACTATCGGTCTTCCCGGGGGGTTCTGCAAGTTTTTATGTACTTTAGGTATAATGTAAAAGGTTGGTATGTTATATTCATGAACGCAAAGGTAATTATAGTCCTTTACTGTTAATAAACCCTCATCTCTTGCATATTTTAGTTTTTTGTTTAGCTCATCAATCAGTAGGGGGAAGGGGTTATGGTCAAGTTGATGATAGGTTGATTTGTCTTTTAGTTGTCTGTTAACTTCTAATTCATATTGCTCTGGGTTCAGTAGGACTACGTTGCCTCCCTTATCGCTATTTTTGATAACAATATCCTTCCTACCTTCCAAATCCGAGAGGGCTTGTCTTTCACCAGCTGTTAGATTATCTGGTGATTTTTTTGTCCAATCAATCCTTTCCAGGTCCATTTGGACCATGTCCAGGAAAGTGTTAAGCCATCTATTTTTTGATAGTGTAGGCATCTTTTGGGATCGTATCTTTAAGTTAGCTCGTCTTATTGAGGGAACTGATTCCTCATCGGGTGTGGCGTTCTCATCCAGTAGCGAATTTAGGATATCGAGAGCCAGCTGATCTTCTGGATCTGTTGGCTGGGCCATCGTCGCTCCGATATCCTCTGTACAATAGAGTAATCGGAAGAAGGCCTTTCTTAGAAATAATGTGATATCCTTGAAGACTGTAAATTCGTCCATATTGGCTACTGGAGAGAAGGTCATACCCTTTTGCAGGAGGTT
This sequence comes from Rana muscosa, assembly GCA_029206835.1. Classification (NCBI taxonomy): domain Eukaryota; kingdom Metazoa; phylum Chordata; class Amphibia; order Anura; family Ranidae; genus Rana; species Rana muscosa. Next base: position 14,408,770 of record CM055127.1, on the reverse strand, counting down.
CAGGTGGTCTAAATTTAAATCATAATCTGATAAATTAATTACTCTCATGTCGGTACTTTCCGATTGTTTGGTATTGACTGTTGTTATTTGTTCTGACTCCTGGTATGTGTTCGTTCCTGTGTTGGTTTGGGTAGCTTTTGGTTCCTGGATTGTGTCCTTATTTTTGGCTTTGGGGGTGGTACCTGGTCGAATCCTTGGTCCGCCCCCTCGTGCTCTAAAAAAGTTACCGTTTTTGGAGTGTCCTCGTCAGTGTCACTAAGTGATTTATTACGGCGACGTCGCGATTGTGATCTAATGCCACGTCCCTGTGATTTGCTTCGTCCACGACGTATGGTAAGGTCGAAGACTTCGTCCTTATCAAAATCAGCTAAATCACGTCTAAATTTTCCCTGTTTGGTGATTTTAAGATTTAATTGTACTTTTTCTATCTCTTTCTTTAGAAGATCGTTTTGCCTTACGAATTCCTCCTTATCTTTTAGTTCCTCTAACCCTCGTGCACTCTCCTGTATCTGTTGCTGTATGCTAATTAATTGGATTTTTTCCTCCTGTACTATTAGTCCCATAACATTTAGTCCATGACTAATGCAGAGTTCCTTCCATTTTGGCAAGAAGGTGTCAGTATGGAGGTGTTCAGCTGGAATTGTCTTGTCTCTTAGACCTCTTGGAACAATTCGGTGTTGAATATAGGTTTCCAGAGATGACACATCCCACTTGCGATTCAGGTGTCTTATCAATAACTTCTTATGCTCTTTGAACTTGTTTTTAATTTCATCATCCTGATCGAAAGTGTGTGGTGTGTCATTCTGGAAAGCTGTTCTAATCTCCTGATCTATGTCGTCTCCCAACATGAAAGCCATCCCACATGTGACTTAAATAATAAAGAGTTTTTTAAGGTATTGAATACTGCACTGAGGATATATTAAAAAACTTGCTAGAAGTGAACTTAAAGATCACCATTAGACTATAAACAAATTGGGGTTTGGGGATGGGGATTTGCGCAAGTTCCGTTTATGTGTGGGTAAAGAAAAATGTCACCCACTGTGGATCATCTACCTGATGAGGTTGTTGCTGTAACCATATAAGCATACATAATTAAGTGATAGAAAGGGGAAGGGGGAGGGGAATTAGGGAAAGGGAAAGGAAAGGGAAGGGAATCAGTCTGTTTAGAGCAGACCGAAAAGCGGTTACTATAAGCAACAGATTATAGATCCAGAAACGGAAATGATTATAAAATTTAATCATTTATTCCTATTATCATTTTAAATATATGTAAAAGGGAACATATAAAGGTGCAGTGTTATTATCAAAAGTGAATGGTCATACAGTACATAAATTAATTGGAAACACCTAATAGACAGACAGGACAAACAAATAACTAAACATGTAACAACACACTTGTCCGGACGTATGATTCAGTCTTATATTGATATGTAACCCAGTAAAGAATAGTATTTATTGTGTTAATTACCGTCCACCAGAGGATGTAAGGTAATCTAAACCACGTAAGTGGATTTATTATTAAAGTCAAATGGGTTTTACATTTAGTATAAGGCTGAGCCTGATGGGGTGGGGGAAGGGGGAAACCAGACGAAGCTACGCCACAGAGCACGGCGAAACGCGTTGACGTCACATCTCGCACAGTCACGTGACGTTGTCCTGAACGGAGTGGGTGGATCGACATGGCTCGGGGAACGTAAGCCCCAGTCAGTACCTACGATAGCGGCAACGACCGCGGCTACTGACATCAGGCACTTCAAAAGTAGCCACATTGGATTCCTTTCTGATACCGGTGAAGGTAACGCTCGGGGGACCTGGACTTCACTCCAATACCTGCTTCGGTTACCGGCCATCACACCATACAGGTTTGGCATAAACAACATCTTCAAATCAGCCGTTGATGTCAGGTAACTTGGGACCCATCTAAATACAAGAATTGGCTAAATCCAGTTCCAACACGGAGACGCCCAATGGTAATGTACTTTGATTTATGGGTTGAAGTTGAGCTGCAGACAATGATAATGGGTCCAATTACACACTGTCTAAATGTGCATACCAGAGTTATGTTGTAAGAGCTACGCTATAAAAGCATTACAGATTTCTGTACCAATAACTATATTGATGAACTTCTTTTGCCAACAACTCTTGGAGGACATTTATCCATTTACCAATACAACAGCCTTCTTACCAACATCAACTAACCCCTCCAACCCTCAAGGAAACTTTCTATTTGTGGACTCCCATTATCTACCTAATGCAAACCTTGCATCTAGGACATTTGTACTAATCCATACATGTCCTAATGGTTGCCCCCAGCGCTAATACCCCCCTTCCCTGGTTTCCCCCTTCCCCCACCCCATCAGGCTCAGCCTTATACTAAATGTAAAACCCATTTGACTTTAATAATAAATCCACTTACGTGGTTTAGATTACCTTACATCCTCTGGTGGACGGTAATTAACACAATAAATACTATTCTTTACTGGGTTACATATCAATATAAGACTGAATCATACGTCCGGACAAGTGTGTTGTTACATGTTTAGTTATTTGTTTGTCCTGTCTGTCTATTAGGTGTTTCCAATTAATTTATGTACTGTATGACCATTCACTTTTGATAATAACACTGCACCTTTATATGTTCCCTTTTACATATATTTAAAATGATAATAGGAATAAATGATTAAATTTTATAATCATTTCCGTTTCTGGATCTATAATCTGTTGCTTATAGTAACCGCTTTTCGGTCTGCTCTAAACAGACTGATTCCCTTCCCTTTCCTTTCCCTTTCCCTAATTCCCCTCCCCCTTCCCCTTTCTATCACTTAATTATGTATGCTTATATGGTTACAGCAACAACCTCATCAGGTAGATGATCCACAGTGGGTGACATTTTTCTTTACCCACACATAAACGGAACTTGCGCAAATCCCCATCCCCAAACCCCAATTTGTTTATAGTCTAATGGTGATCTTTAAGTTCACTTCTAGCAAGTTTTTTAATATATCCTCAGTGCAGTATTCAATACCTTAAAAAACTCTTTATTATTTAAGTCACATGTGGGATGGCTTTCATGTTGGGAGACGACATAGATCAGGAGATTAGAACAGCTTTCCAGAATGACACACCACACACTTTCGATCAGGATGATGAAATTAAAAACAAGTTCAAAGAGCATAAGAAGTTATTGATAAGACACCTGAATCGCAAGTGGGATGTGTCATCTCTGGAAACCTATATTCAACACCGAATTGTTCCAAGAGGTCTAAGAGACAAGACAATTCCAGCTGAACACCTCCATACTGACACCTTCTTGCCAAAATGGAAGGAACTCTGAATTAGTCATGGACTAAATGTTATGGGACTAATAGTACAGGAGGAAAAAATCCAATTAATTAGCATACAGCAACAGATACAGGAGAGTGCACGAGGGTTAGAGGAACTAAAAGATAAGGAGGAATTCGTAAGGCAAAACGATCTTCTAAAGAAAGAGATAGAAAAAGTACAATTAAATCTTAAAATCACCAAACAGGGAAAATTTAGACGTGATTTAGCTGATTTTGATAAGGACGAAGTCTTCGACCTTACCATACGTCGTGGACGAAGCAAATCACAGGGACGTGGCATTAGATCACAATCGCGACGTCGCCTTAATAAATCACTTAGTGACACTGACGAGGACACTCCAAAAACGGTAACTTTTTTAGAGCACGAGGGGGCGGACCAAGGATTCGACCAGGTACCACCCCCAAAGCCAAAAATAAGGACACAATCCAGGAACCAAAAGCTACCCAAACCAACACAGGAACGAGCACATACCAGGAGTCAGAACAAATAACAACAGTCAATACCAAACAATCGGAAAGTACCGACATGAGAGTAATTAATTTATCAGATTATGATTTAAATTTAGACCACCTGAACCTCCTGCAAAAGGGTATGACCTTCTCTCCAGTAGCCAATATGGACGAATTTACAGTCTTCAAGGATATCACATTATTTTTAAGAAAGGCCTTCTTCCGATTACTCTATTGTACAGAGGATATCGGAGCGACGATGGCCCAGCCAACAGATCCAGAAGATCAGCTGGCTCTCGATATCCTAAATTCGCTACTGGATGAGAACGCCACACCCGATGAGGAATCAGTTCCCTCAATAAGACGAGCTAACTTAAAGATACGATCCCAAAAGATGCCTACACTATCAAAAAATAGATGGCTTAACACTTTCCTGGACATGGTCCAAATGGACCTGGAAAGGATTGATTGGACAAAAAAATCACCAGATAATCTAACAGCTGGTGAAAGACAAGCCCTCTCGGATTTGGAAGGTAGGAAGGATATTGTTATCAAAAATAGCGATAAGGGAGGCAACGTAGTCCTACTGAACCCAGAGCAATATGAATTAGAAGTTAACAGACAACTAAAAGACAAATCAACCTATCATCAACTTGACCATAACCCCTTCCCCCTACTGATTGATGAGCTAAACAAAAAACTAAAATATGCAAGAGATGAGGGTTTATTAACAGTAAAGGACTATAATTACCTTTGCGTTCATGAATATAACATACCAACCTTTTACATTATACCTAAAGTACATAAAAACTTGCAGAACCCCCCGGGAAGACCGATAGTTTCGGCCTGTCAAGGACCTTTGGAAAGAGTAGGGAAGTACCTAGACTCACTCCTTAAAGATATGGTTATTAACCTAAACTCTTTCGTACAGGACACACGTCAAGTACTGTCCAAGATTGAAGATCTGGGCTACTGTGAACAACCAGAAGAAGTTCTACTGGTTGGCATTGATGTAGAGTCCCTGTACACTTCAATTCCCCATTCGGTGGGTATCCAGGCCATAGAAAATTTTCTAGAATCCCACTACCCCCTATTGGGACCCCAAAATGAGTTCATAACCGAATTACTGCATTTTGCTTTGCACAATAATTTTTTTCAATTTTTGAACAAATTCTACCATCAGATAAGGGGTACTTCTATGGGGGCAGCCTGGGCCCCGGCCTATGCCTGTATCCATCTTGGACAGTGGGAGGAGGAGGATGTATACTCCTCGACGATGTACCGCCCCCACGTGATGACCTGGTGGCGGTACATCGACGATGTGTTGATGCTATGGCGAGGAACGCCAGAACTGCTACATCAATTTATGTTGGAACTTAATGCCAACCAACGGAATATACATCTAACCTACACATTTGATCATGAGAAATTACCCTTCCTTGACCTCCTAATTTCATTCAAACAGGGTAGACTTAAAACTTGCACATATCGCAAGGACACAGCGGCAAATACACTGCTGTTTTCTACAAGTCACCACCCTCACTGGTTAAAAAATGGGATTCCACTGGGCCAGTTCTTACGTATCAAACGGAACTGTACCAGTGTAGAGGACTACAGACGAGAAAGTCATGAACTATACCTTCGATTTCGAGAACGTGGTTATTCACATAGACAGATCAAACAGGCAAGGAAGAGAGCAGCAACTAGAGAGCGTTCTGACCTTCTAGCCCCAAAAAAACAAATAACCAATGAGGACTTACAACAAACCAATGACCCAATACGAATCATCACAACATTTGGGTCCCAGTGGGAACCAGTACGAAAAATACTGGAAAAGCACTGGGGCATTCTGACCCACACCCCAGATCTGGCCAGGATTGTTGGTAAATCACCTATGTTGGTGGCACGGCGAGCCAGAAACCTTGGAGATATGTTGGTAAAATCAGAGTTCACTAAAGAGCCACAAACTAACTGGCTCAATGAATACCCACGGGCAACAGGGATGTTCCCGTGCAATAGATGCCAGGTTTGCCCTTATGTTCATCGAACTAACACTTTCATGGACGCTTTGGGCATTAGATCCTTTCAGATTAGGGACCTCATAAATTGCTCAACCACTCGTGTCATATACATGATCACTTGTCCTTGCCCTAAGATTTATGTGGGCAAGACCAAGAGATCGCTGAGGATACGAGTCGGTGAGCATTTGAGAGAAATTAATAACAAAGAAAAAATTCCCGAGAAACCCCTAGCCAAACACTTTGCCCAGCATCATGGGCGTAGCTCTAGGGGTATGATGGTCAAAGGGATATACGTTCTCAAGCTGCCCACCAGAAGAGGCGATTACGATCGCATCCTCCTACAAAAGGAGAAGTGGTGGGTATATTGCTTAAAATCTCTTGTCCCGGTTGGCCTAAACACGGAGCTAAACTTGCAGGTGTTCTTGCCAACCTAGAGGTTGGCCATAATTATTAATAATTATAAAAATATAAAACCCTCTTTACTAACACTATATTTAGTGTCTTGGTAACACCTATTGGTCCCATTGCCTTATCAATAACCTCTCCTGGCACTTGAAATATACATTAAAATATTGCTCATCTTTTATCATTCTTTTACTTATCTCCTTTCCCTAATTTTTACTTTCATTTTGCTCTGACCTGTGCAAAAGGGCTCTCCAAGCCTTCCTAATAATAAATTAAATTAAGTGTAGGCATGTGACCAACTTTAGATCACCGTTGTGTGTGGCTTTTCCCCTTACCTAATCCCTTCCCTTCTCTCCTTCCATTGCTAGGATGTATATACCATTGGCTGCCATTAGCATTGACCTCTTCCCTATATGCATTATGTAATCATCTCCCTGACCTCTTCCTTTGCATAATAGCCCCAAGAAAAATGCATCTAGCCTCTCCTGCTAAATGCGTTATGTGACTACTAGCAAATACAAAAGTGTGAATGTCCATGCCGTCAGATGGAACCTGAAGAGAAACAAAGTTCGATTATTAAAAGTTCCCATCCAAAATGGATTCAACTGGCCGCGTCATGCATGCGGCAATGGAGATTAACTCCAAAAAGGTGAACGTCTCATAGTAATTGGAAAAACTCAGACAGGACGCAACTAAGGGTTGTCCTTCACACAACTCAACCCCTTAATGAGGCGCGTCACTGGTCCCAGTGAAATATAAACACGGGCTCCGTCCAGTAACGCGATACGTCCAGACGAAGCTACGCCACAGAGCACGGCGAAACGCGTTGACGTCACATCTCGCACAGTCACGTGACGTTGTCCTGAACGGAGTGGGTGGATCGACATGGCTCGGGGAACGTAAGCCCCAGTCAGTACCTACGATAGCGGCAACGACCGCGGCTACTGACATCAGGCACTTCAAAAGTAGCCACATTGGATTCCTTTCTGATACCGGTGAAGGTAACGCTCGGGGGACCTGGACTTCACTCCAATACCTGCTTCGGTTACCGGCCATCACACCATACAGGTTTGGCATAAACAACATCTTCAAATCAGCCGTTGATGTCAGGTAACTTGGGACCCATCTAAATACAAGAATTGGCTAAATCCAGTTCCAACATGGAGACGCCCAATGGTAATGTACTTTGATTTATGGGTTGAAGTTGAGCTGCAGACAATGATAATGGGTCCAATTACACACTGTCTAAATGTGCATACCAGAGTTATGTTGTAAGAGCTACGCTATAAAAGCATTACAGATTTCTGTACCAATAACTATATTGATGAACTTCTTTTGCCAACAACTCTTGGAGGACATTTATCCATTTACCAATACAACAGCCTTCTTACCAACATCAACTAACCCCTCCAACCCTCAAGGAAACTTTCTATTTGTGGACTTCCATTATGTACCTAATGCAAACCTTGCATCTAGGACATTTGTACTAATCCATACATGTCCTAATGGTTGCCCCCAGCGCTAATACCCCCCTTCCCTGGTTTCCCCCTTCCCCCACCCCATCAGGCTCAGCCTTATACTAAATGTAAAACCCATTTGACTTTAATAATAAATCCACTTACGTGGTTTAGATTACCTTACATCCTCTGGTGGACGGTAATTAACACAATAAATACTATTCTTTACTGGGTTACATATCAATATAAGACTGAATCATACGTCCGGACAAGTGTGTTGTTACATGTTTAGTTATTTGTTTGTCCTGTCTGTCTATTAGGTGTTCCCAATTAATTTATGTACTGTATGACCATTCACTTTTGATAATAACACTGCACCTTTATATGTTCCCTTTTACATATATTTAAAATGATAATAGGAATAAATGATTAAATTTTATAATCATTTCCGTTTCTGGATCTATAATCTGTTGCTTATAGTAACCGCTTTTCGGTCTGCTCTAAACAGACTGATTCCCTTCCCTTTCCTTTCCCTTTCCCTAATTCCCCTCCCCCTTCCCCTTTCTATCACTTAATTATGTCTGAAAGAAAATAGCCAAAGCTGAAATCTGACCCTTAATGGTGCTTAAGGCAAGCTTATGGGTCACAGCATGCTGTAAAAACAGCAAGATCCTGGGAACGGAATACGTCCGTGGACGCCAATCCAGCTCCTCGCACATAGCGATGTAGGCCCTTCAGGTACAGTGGTATATCTTCCTGAAGGAAGATTTCCGTGCCCTCAGCATGGTTGAGATGACCGAATCCGAGAGACCCCAGTCTCTCAGCACCTTGCTTTCAATAGCCATGCCGGTAAAGCCAGCGACTGTAAAGCAGGATGAAGTATGGGACCTTGAGACAGAAGGTCCTCCCGCATCAGCAGTCGCCATGGAACGTCCACCACTAGGCGCACAAGTCGAGAGGCCAATAGGTCCACATCCAGCGTGCCCCACCTCCGGCAAAAGAGGTGAAACACCTCCGGATGCAAGGACCATTCCCCCTGGTCCAACATCGGGTGGCTCAGATAGTCCGCACGCCAGTTGTCCACTCCTGGAATGTAAACGGCCGACACGCTTCTTTCCGCCCACCTTAGGCTGTAAGCGACCTCGGACGCAGCAGTTGAGCTCCAAGTTCCCCCCTGATGGTTGACAAAAGCCACCGCCGTGGCGTTGTCCGATTGGATCCTGACCGAGCATCCCTGCAGTCTCCTTGACCACGAGGAGAGACACAGTCTGATTGCCCGGAGTTCCAGGACATTGATCGGCAGACGGGACTCGTCCGGAGACCAGAGCCCTTGGGCTGACAGAACTCCCCAGACTCCGCCCCAGCCTGAAAGACTGCCGTCCGTTGTGACCACAGTCCACTGAACAGGAAGGAACAACTTTCCCGACCGAAGAGCCGGGGATCTCAGCCACCACGTCAGGGATGCCCTGACCAGGTGACTCACCTGGATCTGGCGATCCAGCGATAAGGGAGACTTGTTCAAGCAAGATAGGATCTCCTTTTGTAAGACTCGAGTGTGGAATTGGGCATATGGTACCGCCTCGAAGGAAGCCACCATGAGTCCCAGGACCCTCATGCAAAAACGGTGTGACGACCATTTGCGGGACGTCAGCACCCGTACCGCAGATTGAAGAGTCTAACTTGTCTAAGGGTAGAAATACCCTCGCCTCCAGAGTCCAGAGTCAATCCTAGGTACTCCAGACGCTGAGTCGGAACCAGGACCGACTTCTGAATGTTCATCAGCCAGCCAAATTCTCGGAGGACCTGACTGGCTATCACCACATTTTCCTCTAATTCTGAGCCAGAGTCTGCTCTCAGAAGATGATCGTCTAGATAGCCCACGATAGCAATGCCTCGCTGTCTCTGCAAAGCTAGAATCGGGGCAAGCACCTTGGTGAAAACCCGCGGTGCTGACGCCAAACCGAAGGGAAGAGCCACAAACTGATAGTGGTCTACACCTATAGCTAAGCGCAGAAACTTCTGGTGACCCGCGCAGATTGGGACATGCAAGTAGGCATCCTTGATGTCCAAGGATGCCAGAAAATCCCCCGGGTGGAGCACAGCAATCACAGAGCAAATGGATTCCATGTGGAATTTCCGAACCTTCACAAAGGCATTTAGGGCCTTGAGATACAGAATTTGACGGACTCCGTCCTTCTTTGGGACCACAAACAGATTCAAATAAAATCCTTGAAACCACTCCTTTGACGGTACCGGCACAATTACTCCGAACCTCAGCAAGTCCTGCACTGCCCCTAACAGGGCAGCCTGATGCGCTGGAAGGAGAGAGAGATTTGAGGGAAGGAACCTGTCTGGTGGCCAGGAAAGGAACTGTATCCTGTACCCCGGGGTAACCACCTCGCATACCCACCAGTCGGAGATCCGGGAGGTCCACCGATCTGCGAACCTGCAAAATCGTCCCCCCACCCCAGAGTCGGGCAGGGGCAAGACTTCATGCAGTGGCAGGCTTGTTTGCCGGCTTGGTCAGCTTACGCACCCAGGGACGCTTCTGTCCCCCAGCCGCACCCTTGTCAGTCCGGGAGAATTTTTCCCTGGGATTTGACTGACAAAAAAAACCTCTTCTGAGTGGGAAAGGAAGGACCCGGCTTACGGCGCGGCTCCTTCGCCTTAGGAGGCTGAGGAAGAAGGGTGCTCTTACCCCCCGTGGCATTTTTAATAATGTCATCCAGGGTAGCACCAAATAGCCATCCGCCCTTGAAAGGCATATCCGTCAGGAGCTTCTTAGAGGCCAGGTCAGCAGACCAGCATTTCAACCAGATTAGGCGACGCAAAACCACCCAGACACTGAGGTCCTAGAAATTAGGGGGGCAACGTCCATAGTGGCATCGCACACATACACCAGGCCCTGAACCATTTGGTCTGTGTCAAGGTCACCTGTGGCCAGGTGACAGATGCACACCGTAGGGGGACAGGAGTGCACCACAAGGTAGTGAACCCTATGGCTGACTTCTGCGGATAGGAAACTGGGTGGTTGTGGAAAGCGGGACCAGAGGAGCACAACCGGGATCCTAACGGAAGCTAGAGCCAAGATTCCCCAGGGCGCGGAGTCTAATGCCCCATACACACGATCATTTTTAATGTCATTTTTAAAACTGACGTTTTTCTTGTCATTTTTTTTCTTGTTTCCTCTCAAGCCTGTCTTGCGTACACACCATCATTTTAAAAAATGTTCAAGCAAAGCGCAGTGACGTACAGCACGTACGACGGCACTATAAAGGGGAAGTTCCGTTCGAATTGCGCCACCCTTCATGTTAGTAAAGTTTGTTGAGAGACGATTCGCTCTTTTCAGTCTTGTGCTTTTCAGTCCGTTACAGCGTGACGAATGTGCTATCTCCATTACGAACGCTAGTTTTACCAGAACGAGCGCTCCCGTCTCATACTTGATTCTGAGCATGCGCGTTTTTTTTCACGTCGTTAAAGCATACACACTATCGTTTTTCACGTCGTTAAAAAAAACGACATGAAAATTGACGTGAAAAAAGAGAGCATGTTCAAAATTTTTAATGGCCGTTTTTCACGTCGTTAAAAATGCTCTGGAGCATACACACGATCATTTTTAATGGCCATTTTTTTAATGGCATTTTTAATGGCATGAAAAATGATCGTGTGTATGGGGCATAAGACCCAGCAGGTCTTCTCCAGAGCCTCTAGTGGTGAGGATGTTATGCTGCAGGCTGGGTCCAGGTCGCAGCCCCTGGAGTCTCCTAGCTCACGCCCCGTAGGATAAGGGGAAAAGAGGGGAAGCAGCAGCACAAGATATGAGAGAAACGAATAACAAGCTGAAGGTCAGGGGCCACAAGCAGACAAGGATAACGAAAGAACGAGCCAAAGGTCAAGGGTCACGAGCAGACAGTGATAGTCGGGGACAAGCCAAATATGTAACAGAGAGACAGACGTAGCACACGGCAGGCAGGAACCCAAACACACAATGCCTAACAAACACGTTGATCAGCAAAGCAGGCTTGCAGTGCACAGGTTAATATAGTGTTCTGTGATAGGGCCTGGGGTGGAGTCTGGCTGGGAGGAGATTATAAAGGAAGCCAGGTGAAGGAGGTCTGGTCTCTAAGATGAACACATGAGGAGGAAAGGTAAGATGCCAGACAGACATTAATGCATATCCATGACAGTACCCTCCCTCTTACGAGGCCTCCCCCTTCCCCGCCTGGGCCCAGGTTTGGAGGGAAACTACAGATGAAACTCCTTTAACAGACGAGGTGCGAAGACCTCAGATGCAGCGATCCAAGACCTCTCCTCAGGACCAAACCCCTTCCAATGAACGAGGTACTGAAGAATGCCTTTACAAAGTCGGGAGTCCAGAATTTGACTGACCTTGTACTCCTGATTATCCTCAGAGACAGGCGCCACGGTAGGGAGAGGACGAGAGAATTTATTGAGGACAAAAGGCTTCAGAAGGGCAACATGGAAGGAGTTAGTGATTTTAAGGCTCTTAGGAATCTGGAGTTTGAAACAAACTGGATTCAGTTTAGCAGTTACAGTGTATGGTCCTTCAGAGAAGGAACTCGGAGCTTGATGTTCCTGGTGGAGAGCCAGACTTTGTCCCCTGGTTGAAGAGAAGGCGGTTTACGCCTGCGGCGGTCAGCAAAGCCTTTGAATTTTTCAGCAGCTGCCCGGAGGGAATCATGAACGTCACCCCAAACAGAATTGAGAGACTCCTGAACCGAAGCCAAAGCTGGAATATCTGGAGAACAGGTCATGGGAAGAGGAAGTTGAGGGTGTTTTCCATAAACAGTGAAAAAGGGTGTCTTCTGCGAGCTGGTATTCACATGATTGTTATGGGAGAATTCTGCCCACGGAAGTAGAGAGGACCAATCGTCATGATGAGAAGACACAAAGGTGCGAAGAAAGACCTCTAACTCCTGATTAACCCTTTCAGTCTGTCCATTGGATTGAGGGTGGTAGGAAGAGGAAAAATCCAAGACAATATTGAGGGATTTGCAAAAGGCTCTCCAAAAACGAGACGTAAATTGGACTCCCCTGTCGGAAACAATATGAGAAGGAACCCCATGGAGGCGGAAAATCTCTCGAATAAAAATGGGAACCAAGGCAGGAGCAGAAGGAAGACCAGGAAGAGGAACAAAATGAGCCATCTTGGAGAACCGATCGATTACCACCCAAATGACTGTATTATTCTCAGGCAGTGGGAGGTCAGTGATAAAATCCATGGCAATATGAGCCCAGGGCTCCTTAGGGATGGGCAAGGGCATGAGGAGACCAGCAGGAGCTTGTGTGGAGGATTTAGACTGAGCACAGACATGACAAGCCTTAACGTAGTCTTTGACATCTGAGCGGAGATTAGGCCACCAGTAGTGACGACTAATGAGTAAGAAGGATTGGAGGAACCCAGAATGACCTGCCACCTTGGAATCATGTCCCCAACAAAGGATCTTAGCTCTTAGCTCAGTGGGGACAAAGGTCTTACCAGGCGGAATCTTCGACTTCAGGGTGGTAGAGTGGGCAGCAATGCACGAGGTTGGAATGATCGGCTCAGGTTCAGGGGCTGACTCCTCGTCAAAAGTGTCAAATGACCTAGAGAGCGCATCAGCCCGACCGTTGCAGGAACCAGGTTTGTAAGTAATCGTGAAATTAAAACGGGCAAAGAAGAGACTCCACCTGGCCTGTCTAGGATTCAGATGTTTAGCATTCTGTAGATACTGTAAATTCTTGTGGTCAGTAAAGATCGTTATGGAGTGAGGGGAACCCTCCAAGAGATGACGCCACTCCTCTAATGCCAATTTAATCGCGAGAAGTTCCCGATCACCGATGGCATAATTCCTCTCTGCCTGAGAATTTTTTTGGAGAAGAACGCACATGGTTGACGTCTCTTCTCAAAGAATTGAAGAAGCACAGCTCCCACCCCCATTGAGGAAGCGTCCACTTCAATAAAAAATGCATCCCCAGGATTTGGTCTCCTCAAGAGAGGTCCAGAAACAAAGGCCTGTTTCAGGTCGTGAAATGCAGAGACAGCTTTGGGAGGCCAGTCTTTGGCATTCGCACCCTTCTTGGTTAAAGCGATAATAGGCGCGGCAATGGAAGAGTAATTCCTTATGAACTGCCTATAATAATTTGTGAAGCCAAGAAAGCGCTGTTTGGCCTTGAGGCTAGCAGGAAGAGGCCAGTTGGTAATAGCCAAGACCTTCGCAGGATCCATACGAAGACCCGAACATGAGACAAAGCACCCCAAAAACAGGACCTCAGAACATTCAAAGGAACATTTCTCCAGCTTGGCATAGAGATTGTTCTCTCTAAGACGCTGAAGTACAGTGCGGACATGGTTTCTGTGGACAAGCAGATTTTCAGAAAAGATCAGAATGTCATCCAGATAGATGACAACAAACTGGTACAGCAGATCTCTGAAGATTTCATTGACAAAGTTTTGAAACACAGCTGGGGCATTACACAAACCAAAAGGCATCACCAGGTATTCGTAATGCCCGTCTCTAGTGTTGAATGCAGTCTTCCATTCGTCACCCTCCCGTATTCGAATGAGATTGTACGCGCCTCTGAGATCCAACTTGGTGAAAATGGAGGCACGCTTCAACCTATCGAATAGTTCAGATATTAAGGGTAAGGGGTATCGATTTTTAATAGTGACCGCGTTTAAACCTCGATAGTCGATACAGGGTCTTAGGGTACCATCCTTTTTGGCAACGAAAAAGAACCCTGCCCCTGCAGGTGATGCGGATTTCCGGATGAAACCTCTCTCCAGATTCTCTGCAACATACTCAGACATGGCCTGGGTCTCTGGGATGGACAGAGGGTAGGTACGACCCCTGGGCAGAGTTGCTCCGGGGACAAGATCAATAGCACAGTCAAAAGACCTGTGGGGAGGAAGGACATCAGCTGATTTCTTACAGAACACATCCCAGTAATCGCTGTATGCAGCGGGAAGAACAGAAGAAACAGAAGTGGTAGCAACCGGAAGTCTCTCTTTGGGGGCCACCTTGAGAAGACATGACGAGAAACATGAGGGACCCCAAGCCAGGACCTGCCCAGAGGCCCAGTCCACATGTGGAGAGTGGAGCTGCAGCCAAGGAAGGCCCAATACAATGGGGGTAGAGGCCTTGGGTAGAATGAGAAAGGATATCCACTCCTGGTGGAGAATCCCTACCGACATCCTAATGGGTAGCGTCTGGAAGCGAATAGGGCCCCCTGGGAGAACAGTGCCATCAATTGCCGAGACTACCAATGGGGTAGCGAGAGGTGAAAGGGTAAGCTTCATAGAAGAAGCAGTTCCCCAATCCATAAAATTGCCGGCTGCCCCTGAATCCAGATATGCAAGGGTTGATTGAGGAGAAGTGCCTACATGAAGGAACACCGGCAGGAGAAGGCAAGAAGGTGATGTTTCAGGGTCCAATACTCCACCTTCCAAATGTATTAAGCCCGAGCGTTCTCCGGACAGAAGCGAGCAAAAGTCACGAAAATGACCCTTGCCCCCACAATAGAGGCACAAGCCCAGAGTTCTGCGCCTAGCACGTTCTTCGGGGGTTAGTCTGGTCCGGCCCAGCTGCATAGGTCCCTCAGCAGGCAGAAGATGCTCCACAGGACGAAGGGAGGGGAGCTCAGACTGGCTAGGACCCAGAGAGTGCTGGCATCTTTTTTCTAGCGACCTCTCCTGAAAACGAATGTCGATCTGGTTGCACAACGAAATTACATCGTCCAGACCGACGGGAATGGCTCTTCCCACTAATTCGTCTTTCACTCGGTCAGAGAGGCCATGTAAAAAGGTAGCGACCAGGGCCTCATTATTTCAGCTCAATTCAGCTGTGAGGATACAGAACTGAAGAGCGTACTATCCCACTGAACTAGATTCTTGGCGAAGACGTAAGACAGCACTAGCCGCTGAAGAAGCCCGAGCTGGCTCCTCAAAGATGTTCCGAAAGAGCTCCACAAAGTCAGACAGGATGGAAACCACCGAATCATTCCTTTCCCACAGGGGGGCAGCCCAGGCTAAAGCTTCACCGGAGAGGAGGGAGATGATATAGGCTACCTTAGCCCGATCAAACAGGAAGTTTTGAGGCTGAAGCTCAAAATGAATCATACATTGGCTGAGAAACCCCATGCAGGCCTTGGAGTCCCCAGAGAAACGGAACGGAGCTGGCAGTTCTAGTGAGTGTGTGGCTGCGACTGATGCGAAAGGCGCAGCCGCTGGTTGTACTTGAGGTTGCAGATTTGGGGTTCCCAAGGAGGTCTGAAGCTGCTCGAAGCGAGAAGCCAGATCCTGGAGGAATCGCATCACCTGAGTCTGATCTAATTCCTGGGTCTCAAGTCTACGGACTATGCCCTGTAATGGATCATCCGCGGGGAGCGGCCTGTCAGCCGGGTTCATGGCTGATCAAACTGTCAAGGTCACCTGTGGCCAGGTGACAGATGCACACCGTAGGGGGACAGGAGTGCACCGCAAGGTAGTGAACCCTATGGCTGACTTCTGCGGATAGGAAACTGGGTGGTTGTGGAAAGCGGGACCAGAGGAGCACAACCGGGATCCTAACGGAAGCTAGAGCCAAGATTCCCCAGGGAGCGGAGTCTAAGACCCAGCAGGTCTTCTCCAGAGCCTCTAGTGGTGAGGATGTTATGCTGCAGGCTGGGTCCAGGTCGCGGCCCCTGGAGTCTCCTAGCTCACGCCCCGTAGGATAAGGGGAAAAGAGGGGAAGCAGCAGCACAAGATGTGAGAGAAACGAATAACAAGCTGAAGGTCAAGGGCCACAAGCAGACAAGGATAACGAAAGAACGAGCCAAAGGTCAAGGGTCACGAGCAGACAGGGATAGTCGGGGACAAGCCAAATATGTAACAGAGAGACAGACGTAGCACACGGCAGGCAGGAACCCAAACACACAATGCCTAACAAACACGTTGATCAGCAAAGCAGGCTTGCAGTGCACAGGTTAATATAGTGTTCTGTGATAGGGCCTGGGGTGGAGTCTGGCTGGGAGGAGATTATAAAGGAAGCCAGGTGAAGGAGGTCTGGTCTCTAAGATGAACACATGAGGATGAAAGGTAAGATGGCAGACAGACATTAATGCATGTGCAAGTTACATGTACCCAGTGCATGTATGGTGGGAGTGCTGGTTAAAAAATTACAAAATTAACCAAAATTGAAAAAATTTATGTGATGTTGTAATATATCTATATATAACAAACCATCATTATCACCAGCCCAATATTACAATCAAATTGTTATACACCACATCTGAGCTATGAAACCTCAGTATGTGAAATTGCACCTGAAATGAATTAGTGCTAATGCTGTAATTGTGTCGACAAAACAAAACTCAAACAATAAACATAACAGTCCTTAAGTGAATATGCAAGTTCTTAAGTGAACATATGTGTTCCAAAAGGAAAGTTCATTCATGCGGTGAAGCAGTGATGAATTTAATCTGAAGTGACACAGGAAACCGTGTAAAATGTCCTTTTCCAAAAGACAGAAATGTTCATTCAAGCATTAAACGTGGGTATACTCAATCCAAGACCCAGAAACGTTTGTAGTGCTAGCCTTCACCATTAGCATATGTGTCACCCAATAGTGCTCAAGGGAGATTGGCTGCTTACCAGATATTGTTGACTCGTTTAGTTAAAAAGGAGTCAAAAGAGCTTAATGCAAGTGCCACTTGCTGATAGAGTTATAGATGTCATATATAATATGCAGAATCTCCGCCTCCAGGAGGCTCGATGAATGATGTACAGGACATAAAGGAAAAAAAACGGTAATAGTGTAATCCCGTTTATTAAAAATCAATCATATTAAAAGCGTTCCACCTTCCTCAAAGAGCGTGGTGTAGCGTCGCCTCGCTGGTTCACTCTTTGAGGAAGGTGGAACGCACGCCGGATTTCTTCCCCCGCTCGGGTTCACCAGCACTACTTGTTAACGCTGTCCAGCCTCAGTGCCGGGTCTTGGGCACTATTTCAAGTAAGGGGGCATTTGTCTGTCCATGCTTTTAACTTTGATTTTTAATAAACGGGATTACACTATTACCGTTTTTTTTTCCTTTATGTCCTGTACATCATTCATCGAGCCTCCTGGAGGCGGAGATTCTGCATATTATATATGACATCTATAACTCTATCAGCAAGTGGCACTTGCATTAAGCTCTTTTGACTCCTTTTTAACTAAACGAGTCAACAATATCTGGTAAGCAGCCAATCTCCCTTGAGCACTATTGGGTGACACATATGCTAATGGTGAAGGCTAGCACTACAAACGTTTCTGGGTCTTGGATTGAGTATACCCACGTTTAATGCTTGAATGAACATTTCTGTCTTGTGGAAAAGGACATTTTACACGGTTTCCTGTGTCACTTCAGATTAAATTCATCACTGCTTCACCGCATGAATGAACTTTCCTTTTGGAACACATATGTTCACTTAAGAACTTGCATATTCACTTAAGGACTGTTATGTTTATTGTTTGAGCCCTCGTACACACGGCCGAGATTCTCGTTGAAAAAAACATGTCGTTTTTTTCGACGAGATTCTTGGACAAGAAACTTGTCCCGGCCGAGTGTACACACGCTCGTTTCAAAGAACCCGCGGTTCTTTGAATGGAGCGTACGCGGTGACGTCATTGACTACGACGAGCATGCGCTCGTCACATTCGATGCCATCGCCGCCATCTTGGTATACCCTACGTATGCCTAGGAAGCTACCGCGCATGCGTCGAATTCATTTCGAACATGCGCGGGCTTCCGGGAGGACAGGTAAGTGTACACACACTCACTTTTCTCGTCGAGAAACATGCCGAGGAGAATCTCGACGAGAAAATAGAGAGCAGGTTCTCTATTTTCTCGTCGAGGTTTCTTGTCGGTTTTCTCGACGAGAAACCTGATAGCCGCGTACACACGACCGATTTACTCGGCAAGACCTCTCTGCCAGCAAGTTTCTTGCTGGTTCTTGCCGAGAAAATCGGCCGTGTGTACGAGGCCTGAGTTTTGTTTTGTCGACACAATTACAGCATTAGCACTAATTCATTTCAGGTGCAATTTCGCATACTGAGGTTTCATAGCTCAGATGTGGTGTATAACAATTTGATTGTAATATTGGGCTGGTGATAATGATGGTTTGTTCTATATAGATATATTACAACATCACATTAATTTTTTCAATTTTGGTTAATTTTGTAATTTTTTAACCACTTAAGCCCCGGACCATTTGGTAGCTAAAGGACCAGAGGTGAATTCAGAATTTTGCACTGCGCTGCTTTAACTGTAAATTGTGCGGACATGCAATGTTGTACCCAAACGAAATTTGCGTCCTTTTCTTCCCACAAATAGAGCTTTCTTTTAATGGTATTTGATTGCCTCTGCGATTTTTATTTTTTGCGATATAAACGGAAAAAGACCGAAAATTTTGAAAAAAAATGATATTTTCTACTTTTTGTTATAAGAAAAATCGAATAAACTCAATTTTAGTCATACATTTAGGCCAAAATGTATTCAGCCACATGTCTTTAGTAAAAAAAATGTCAATAAGCGTATATTTATCAGTTTGCGCAAAAGTTATAGCGTTTACAAACTAGGGTACATTTTCTGGAATTTACACAGCTTTTAATTTATGACTGCCTATCCCATTTCTTGAGGTGCTAAAATGACAGGGCAGTACAAAACCCCCCCAAATGACCCCATTTTAGAAAGTAGACACCCCAAGGAAATTGCTGAGAGGCATGTTGAGCCCATTGAATATATTTTTTTTGTCCCAAGTGATTGAATAATGACAAAAAAAAATAAAAAAATTACAGAAAGTTGTCACTAAATGATATATTGCTCACACATGCCATGGTTATATGTGGAATTGCACCCCAAAATACATTCTGCTGCTTCTCCTGAGTACGGGGATACCACATGTGTGGGACTTTTTAGGAGCCTAGCCACGTACGGGACCCCGGAAACCAAGCACCGCCTTCAGGATTTCTAAGGGCACAAATTTTTGATTTCACTCCTCACTACCTATCACAGTTTTGAAGGCCAAAAAATGCCGAAATAGCACAAAACCCCCCCAAATGACCCCATTTTAGAAAGTAGACACCCCAAGGAAATTACTGAGAGGCCTGTTGAGCCCATTGAATATTTTTTTTTTGTCCCAAGTGATTGAATAATGACAAAAAAAAAAATTACAAAAAGTTGTCACTAAATGATATATTGCTCACACATGCCATGGTTATATGTGGAATTGCACCCCAAAATACATTCTGCTGCTTCTCCTGAGTACGGGGATACCACATGTGTGGGACTTTTTAGGAGCCTAGCCACGTACGGGACCCCGGAAACCAAGCACCGCCTCCAGGATTTCTAAGGGCGCAAATTTTTGATTTCACTCCTCACTACCTATCACAGTTTTGAAGGCCATAAAATGCCAAAATAGCACAAAACCCCCCCAAATGACCCCATTTTGGAAAGTAGACACCCCAAGCTGTTTGCTGAGAGGCATGGTGAGTATTTTACAGCTCTCATTTGTTTTTGAAAATGAAGAAAGAACATTTTTTTTTTCTTTTTTTTTTCAATTTTCAAAACTTTGTGACAAAAAGCGAGATCTGCAAAATACTCACAATACCTCTCAGCAAATAGCTTGGGGTGTCTACTTTCCAAAATGGGGTCATTTGGGGGGGTTTTGTGCCATCTGGGCATTCCATGGCCTCCGAAACTGTGATAGGCAGTGAGAAGTGAAATCAAAAATTGACACCCTTAGAAAGCCTGAAGGCGGTGCTTGGTTTTTTGGGTCCCGTACGCGGCTAGGCTCCCAAAAAGTCTCACACATGTGGTATCCCCGTACTCAGGAGAAGCAACAGAATGTATTTTGTGGTGTAATTCCACATATGCCCATGGCATGTTTGAGCAATATATCATTTAGTGACAACTTTGTGCAAAAAAAAAAAAATTGTATTTTTTCCGCAACTTGTGTCAACATATAAAATATTCCATGGACTCGACATGCCTCTCAGTATATAGCTTGGGGTGTCTACTTTCCAAAATGGGGTCATTTGGGGGGGTTTTGAACTGTTCTGGCATTTTATACACAACATTAGGAAGCTTACATACACTCTTCTAACCACTTGAAGACAAAGCCCTTTTTGACACTTTTTGTTTACATGAAAACATATTTTTTTTGCAAGAAAATTATGTTGAACCCCCAAACATTATATATATTTTTAAAGCAAAGGCCCTACAAAATAAAATGGTGGGTGTTGCATTTTTTTGTTCTACACAGTATTTGCGCAGCGATTTTTCAAACGCATTTTTTTGGGAAAAAATACACTTTTTTTAATTTTAATGCACTAAAACACACTATATTGCCCAAATGTTTGATGAAATAAAAAAGATGATCTTAGGCCGAGTACATAGATACCAAACACGACATGCTTTAAAATTTCGCACAAACGCGCATTGGCGACAAACTACATACATTTTTAAAAGCCTTTAAAAGCATTTACAGGTTACCCCGTTAGATTTACAGAGGAGGTCTACTGCTAAAATTACTGCCCTCGATCTGACCTTCGCGGTGATACCTCACATGCATGGTGCAATTGCTGTTTACATATGACGCCAGACCAACGCTTGCGTTCGCCATTGGGCAAGAGCAGGGCAGGACAGGGGTGCTTTTTTTTTTTTTTTTTTTTTTTTTTTTTTTTATTATTAATTTTGCTTTTTTATTTTATTTTTAAACTGTTGCTTCCATATTTATTTATTTTTATCACTTTTATTGTTATCTCAGGGAATGTAAATATCCCCTATGATAGCAATAGGTAATGACAGGTACTCTTTTTTGAAAAAACTGGGGTCTATTGGACCCTAGATCTTTCCTCTGCCCTCAAAGCATCTGACCACACCAAGATCGGTGTGATATAAAATGCTTTCCCAATTTCCCAATGGCGCTTTTTATATCCGGGGGGGGGGGGGGAAATTCCCTCCCACTTACTTGTAAAAGCAGTCCAGAGGCTAATTAGCCACTAGGATTGCTTTTACATGAAAGCCGACCGCTGGCTGAAAAGAATGATACCAAGATGATACCTAAACCCGCAGGCATCATTCTGGTATAAACATTCAAAGTCCAGCAACATACCAGTACGTTGCTGGTCCTTGTTGGACATGTATTGTAATCTTTTTTTTCATGCAGCCTGTTGGCTGAACGAAAAAAAAAGATTGATCGGTGGGTATGCCCACCATTAGAATACCGCCCTTCATCCACCCACTTCTAATGATGGGCATACATGCACCATTTATATATGCCGAAGCATGGGGGCATCTTCTCGCAAAAGTTATGCCGCGTACACATGGTCAGACTTAGGGATGAGCTTCGTGTTCGAGTCGAACATACGTTCGACTCGAACATCGGCTGTTCGATCGTTCGACGAAGATCGAACGATTTGGGCCGTTCGCGCCAAATTCGAGTGACGCGAACGGCCCACAATGCACTACGCCATTGCAGTGTCATCCAGGCGCTGTGATTGGCCAAGCATGCACTGTGACCCCGCATGCTTGGCCAATCACAGCGCCGGCAGCGAGGAGAGCAATGATTGGCCACAGGCAGGATGCCTGTGGCCAATTATTGCTGAGGGTGTTTAGTACACGCCCCACACTATAAAAGGCCGCCAGCACGGCGGCCTAGTGTAGTGTGTTCCGGAGCAGGGATAGAGCAGCATAGGCAGGGACAGTGACTGTTATTTCTTTCTTGCTTAACCTGGATTCCTTTAGTTTAGGGAAAGAGAAGGATAGGTAGGGAGAGTGTCAGTGTGTTTTGTGCTTGTGCTATAGTGTGCTTAAAAAAAACATTTATTCTAGGGACAGAAAACTGTAGGTAGGGACAGTGTCAGTTTCTTTCACTCTGCAAGTCCTTGTTTCCAGGGACCTGGAAGGACAGTGAGTGAATTGTCCTTGTGCTATATTGTGCTTAAAAAAACATTTATTCTAGGGACAGAAAACTGTAGGTAGGGAGAGTGTCAGTTTCTTTCACTCTGCAAGTCCTTGTTTCCAGGGACCTGTAAGGACAGTGAGTGAATTGTCCTTGTGCTATATTGTGATTAAAAAAAACATTTTTTCTAGGGACAGAAAACTGTAGGTAGGGAGAGTGTTTTTTTTCTTTCACTCTGCAAGTCCTTGTTTCCAGGGACCTGGAAGGACAGTGAGTGAATTGTCCTTGTGCTATATTGTGCTTAAAAAAAACATTTTTTCTAGGGACAGAAAACTGTAGGTAGGGAGAGTGTTTTTTTTCTTTCACTCTGCAAGTCCTTGTTTCCAGGGACCTGGAAGGACAGTGAGTGAATTGTCCTTGTGCTATATTGTGCTTAAAAAAAAACATTTTTTCTAGGGACAGAAAACTGTAGGTAGGGAGAGTGTTTTTTTTCTTTCACTCTGCAAGTCCTTGTTTCCAGGGACCTCTAAGGACAGTGAGTGAATTGTCCTTGTGCTATATTGTGCTTAAAAAAAACATTTATTCTAGGGACAGAAAACTGTAGGTAGGGAGAGTGTCAGTTTATTTCACTCTGCAAGTCCTTGTTTCCAGGGACCTGGAAGGACAGTGAGTGAATTGTCCTTGTGCTATATTGTGATTAAAAAAAACATTTTTTCTAGGGACAGAAAACTGTAGGTAGGGAGAGTGTTTTTTTTCTTTCACTCTGCAAGTCCTTGTTTCCAGGGACCTGTAAGGACAGTGAGTGAATTGTCCTTGTGCTATATTGTGATTAAAAAAAACATTTTTTCTAGGGACAGAAAACTGTAGGTAGGGAGAGTGTTTTTTTTCTTTCACTCTGCAAGTCCTTGTTTCCAGGGACCTGTAAGGACAGTGAGTGAATTGTCCTTGTGCTATATTGTGCTTAAAAAAAACATTTATTCTAGGGACAGAAAACTGTAGGTAGGGAGAGTGTCAGTTTATTTCACTCTGCAAGTCCTTGTTTCCAGGGACCTGGAAGGACAGTGAGTGAATTGTCCTTGTGCTATATTGTGATTAAAAAAAACATTTTTTCTAGGGACAGAAAACTGTAGGTAGGGAGAGTGTTTTTTTTCTTTCACTCTGCAAGTCCTTGTTTCCAGGGACCTGGAAGGACAGTGAGTGAATTCTCCTTGTGCTATATTGTGCTTAAAAAAAACATTTATTCTAGGGACAGAAAACTGTAGGTAGGGAGAGTGTCAGTTTATTTCACTCTGCAAGTCCTTGTTTCCAGGGACCTGTAAGGACAGTGAGTGAATTGTCCTTGTGCTATATTGTGATTAAAAAAAACATTTTTTCTAGGGACAGAAAACTGTAGGTAGGGAGAGTGTTTTTTTTCTTTCACTCTGCAAGTCCTTGTTTCCAGGGACCTGTAAGGACAGTGAGTGAATTGTCCTTGTGCTATATTGTGCTTAAAAAAAACATTTATTCTAGGGACAGAAAACTGTAGGTAGGGAGAGTGTCAGTTTATTTCACTCTGCAAGTCCTTGTTTCCAGGGACCTGTAAGGACAGTGAGTGAATTGTCCTTGTGCTATATTGTGATTAAAAAAAACATTTTTTCTAGGGACAGAAAACTGTAGGTAGGGAGAGTGTTTTTTTTCTTTCACTCTGCAAGTCCTTGTTTCCAGGGACCTGTAAGGACAGTGAGTGAATTGTCCTTGTGCTATATTGTGATTAAAAAAAACATTTTTTCTAGGGACAGAAAACTGTAGGTAGGGAGAGTGTTTTTTTTCTTTCACTCTGCAAGTCCTTGTTTCCAGGGACCTGTAAGGACAGTGAGTGAATTGTCCTTGTGCTATATTGTGATTAAAAAAAACATTTTTTCTAGGGACAGAAAACTGTAGGTAGGGAGAGTGTTTTTTTTCTTTCACTCTGCAAGTCCTTGTTTCCAGGGACCTGGAAGGACAGTGAGTGAATTGTCCTTGTGCTATATTGTGCTTAAAAAAAACATTTTTTCTAGGGACAGAAAACTGTAGGTAGGGAGAGTGTTTTTTTTCTTTCACTCTGCAAGTCCTTGTTTCCAGGGACCTGGAAGGACAGTGAGTGAATTGTCCTTGTGCTATATTGTGCTTAAAAAAAAACATTTTTTCTAGGGACAGAAAACTGTAGGTAGGGAGAGTGTTTTTTTTCTTTCACTCTGCAAGTCCTTGTTTCCAGGGACCTGTAAGGACAGTGAGTGAATTGTCCTTGTGCTATATTGTGCTTAAAAAAAACATTTATTCTAGGGACAGAAAACTGTAGGTAGGGAGAGTGTCAGTTTATTTCACTCTGCAAGTCCTTGTTTCCAGGGACCTGGAAGGACAGTGAGTGAATTGTCCTTGTGCTATATTGTGCTTAAAAAAAACATTTATTCTAGGGACAGAAAACTGTAGGTAGGGAGAGTGTCAGTTTATTTCACTCTGCAAGTCCTTGTTTCCAGGGACCTGTAAGGACAGTGAGTGAATTGTCCTTGTGCTATATTGTGATTAAAAAAAACATTTTTTCTAGGGACAGAAAACTGTAGGTAGGGAGAGTGTTTTTTTTCTTTCACTCTGCAAGTCCTTGTTTCCAGGGACCTGTAAGGACAGTGAGTGAATTGTCCTTGTGCTATATTGTGCTTAAAAAAAACATTTTTTCTAGGGACAGAAAACTGTAGGTAGGGAGAGTGTTTTTTTTCTTTCACTCTGCAAGTCCTTGTTTCCAGGGACCTGGAAGGACAGTGAGTGAATTGTCCTTGTGCTATATTGTGCTTAAAAAAAAACATTTTTTCTAGGGACAGAAAACTGTAGGTAGGGAGAGTGTTTTTTTTCTTTCACTCTGCAAGTCCTTGTTTCCAGGGACCTGTAAGGACAGTGAGTGAATTGTCCTTGTGCTATATTGTGCTTAAAAAAAACATTTATTCTAGGGACAGAAAACTGTAGGTAGGGAGAGTGTCAGTTTATTTCACTCTGCAAGTCCTTGTTTCCAGGGACCTGGAAGGACAGTGAGTGAATTGTCCTTGTGCTATATTGTGCTTAAAAAAAACATTTATTCTAGGGACAGAAAACTGTAGGTAGGGAGAGTGTCAGTTTATTTCACTCTGCAAGTCCTTGTTTCCAGGGACCTGTAAGGACAGTGAGTGAATTGTCCTTGTGCTATATTGTGATTAAAAAAAACATTTTTTCTAGGGACAGAAAACTGTAGGTAGGGAGAGTGTTTTTTTTCTTTCACTCTGCAAGTCCTTGTTTCCAGGGACCTGTAAGGACAGTGAGTGAATTGTTCTTGTGCTATATTGTGATTAAAAAAAACATTTTTTCTAGGGACAGAAAACTGTAGGTAGGGAGAGTGTTTTTTTTCTTTCACTCTGCAAGTCCTTGTTTCCAGGGACCTGTAAGGACAGTGAGTGAATTGTTCTTGTGCTATATTGTGATTAAAAAAAACATTTTTTCTAGGGACAGAAAACTGTAGGTAGGGAGAGTGTTTTTTTTCTTTCACTCTGCAAGTCCTTGTTTCCAGGGACCTGTAAGGACAGTGAGTGAATTGTCCTTGTGCTATATTGTGCTTAAAAAAAATATTTTTTCTAGGGACAGAAAACTGTAGGTAGGGAGAGTGTCAGTTTCTTTCACTGTGAAAGTCCTTGTTTCAAGGGACAGAGAAGGACACCTGAAGGTAGCCCTTATTGCTTTTTTCCCATCTCCCTGCAGGCCATCTATTAGAATGTCTGGAAGGCAAACAAGGAGAGGCAGACAGTCAGGAGGCAATAAAAGAGGGCAAGCAGGCTCTGTGTCTGGGGGCAACAGTGCTGGTCGTGGACGCGGTGCATTGTCATCAGCACATGGCCATGGGACACGCTTGTCCTTCTTTTCGGCAGCTGGACATGTTGAGCCACATCATGCCGAAGACTTGGTAGAGTGGATGACCAAGCCCTCCTCCTCCTCCTCATCCTCTCTCACCCAGGCTCAGGGTACTGGAAAAGCAGCTGCCAAAGCGTCGTCTTCCCTGGTATCAATGTCAGACAAATCATCAGTCACTCCTTCCCTAGACCCACCATGTCCTCCTCCTGAGGAGTCCCCCGAACTGTTTCAGCACAGTGTTGGGTACATGCTCCAGGAGGATGCCCAGCGTTTCGAAGGGTCTGATGATGAAACCCAGCTAGAGGAAGGCAGTAGCGTGAGAGCAGACAGAGGGGATGCTCAAGAAGGACACCAATCTGGCAGTCATGTTCCAGCAGCTGCAGCATACTGCCAGATTGGCTCCAGTGATGAGGAGGGAGGGGATGATGAGGTCACTGACTCCACGTGGGTGCCTAATAGGAGAGAGGAGGAGGAGGAGGATGAGGAGGAGGCACATCTCCAACGAGGCAGGATGCCCTTTGGTGGCCAGCGTAAGGGCAGTACACCGACGGAATCACACCGCAGAGCTCCGCCTGTGCAGGGCGCTGCCTCTGCCCGTCATTCAAAAAGTTCTTTGGTGTGGGCCTTTTTTGAGGCTAGTGCATCAGATCGCACAGCTGCTGTTTGCAACATATGTCTCAAGCGTATATCGCGTGGCCAAAACATCAGCCGCTTGGGTACCACATGCCTGACCAGACATATGTTGACCTGCCATGCAGCTCGTTGGCAAGCCTACCTCAAAGACCCACACCAAAGAACAAAGCGGACCTCTCCTTGCACCGCATCAGCTGGGATCTCCAACCCCACTATAACTTCAGTCCTCTCTGAAACATGCACTGAGAGGAATGAAGGTGTAGAATTAGGTGTGTCACAGCCAAGTACTTGCGCCCACTCTGCTAGCAGTACACCGACGTCCGATTCTAGCAGGCAAATTTCCCTGCCCCAGCTGCTGGACCGTCGAAAGAAGTTCACTCCCAGCCATCCACATGCCCAGCGGTTGAATGCTAGCTTGGCTAAATTGCTAGCGCTTCAACTGCTGCCTTTTCAGTTGGTAGACTCGGCCCCCTTCCGTGAGTTTGTGCAATGTGCGGTTCCTCAGTGGCAGGTTCCCAAACACCACTTTTTCTCACGGAAGGCTATTCCGGCTCTCTACCGGCATGTGGAAGGCAATGTCTTGGCCTCGCTGGACAGGGCGGTCAGCGGTAAGGTGCATATTACCGCTGACTCATGGTCCAGCAGGCATGGACAGGGACGTTACCTTTCTTTCACGGCCCATTGGGTCACTCTTTTGGCAGCTGGGAAGGATTCAGGACAAGGTGCAGTAGTGTTGGAGGTTGTCCCACCGCCACGCCTCCAAAATGCTACTACTGGTTGTGACACACCTCTCTCCTCCACCCCCTCCTCTTCTTCTTCCTCCATGGCCTCTTCCTGTGGTTTGTCCTATGAACCAGCGGTGCTCCGTAGCCGTTCACGGGGCTACGCAAGTACGCAGGCAAAAAGATGCCATGCCGTGCTTGCGCTGGTGTGTTTGGGGGACAGAAGCCACACTGGGGCAGAGGTCCTGTCTGCTCTGCAGGGCCAGGCCGAGAGGTGGTTGACGCCACGCCAGCTTAAGCCAGGAATGGTGGTTTGCGACAATGGCACCAACCTCCTCTCCGCCCTCCGACAGGGACAACTGACCCATGTGCCCTGTGTGGCTCACGTCCTTAACCTGGTGGTGCAGCGCTTCTTGGGCAGGTACCCGGGCTTACAGGATGTCCTGAGGCAGGCCAGGAAAGTCTGTGTGCATTTCCGCAGATCTTATAATGCCAGTGCTCGCCTGGCTGAGCTGCAAAAGGAGTTGAACCTGCCCAAGAACCGCCTTATATGTGACATGCCCACCAGGTGGAACTCAACGTTGGCCATGCTGCAGCGGCTGCACACGCAGCAGAGGGCCATCAATGAGTACCTGTGCGACTACGGCACCAGGACAGGGTCAGGGGAGCTTGGTTTTTTTTCTCCACGCCAGTGGGGCATGATCAGGGATGCATGCACTGTCCTGGCACCATTTGAGGAGGCCACGAGGATGGTGAGCAGTGACAGTGCATGCATCAGTGACACTGTACCTCTTGTCCACCTGTTGGAGCACACGCTGCGTGGAATAATGGACAGGGCACTTGAGGCAGAACAGAGGCAGGAAGAGGAGGACTTCCTTGCCTCTCAAGGCCCCCTTTACCCAGACAGTGTTCCTTCTGTCCCACCCATCGCACAGGAAGAGGAGGAGGAGGAGGAGGAGGAGGAGGAGGATTGTGTCAGCATGGAGGTGGAGGCTGGCACTCAGCATCATCAGCAGCAGTCTTTTAGGGATGATTTACAGTCCCAAGAAACCAGTGGACTTGTACGTGGCTGGGAGGAGGTGGCTGCGGATCATGTCGTCCTTAGTGACCCAGAGGACTCCGGAGCGAATGCCTCAGCAAACCTACGCTGCATGGCCTCCCTGATCCTGCAAAGTCTGCGGAAGGATCCTCGTATTCTTCGGATCAAGGAGAGGGACCATTACTGGCTGGCCACTCTCCTTGATCCACGGTACAAGGGTAAGGTTGCGGACCTTATGTTACCGTCGCAGAGGGAGCAGAGGATGAGACAACTCCGGGAGGCCTTGCAGAAAGGTCTGTGCAACGCGTTCCCAGAGACTGGGAGGTTGCAAACTCCTGGTCCTGGACAACGAGTTGCTGAGGCTTCGGCCAGTCAAAGAAGGAGCGGTGGGGAAGGTGGCCGTCTGACCGATGCGTTCAGACAATTCTTTAGTCCGCAGCCCCAAAGTATGATCGGTTCCAGCAACCATCGCCAGCGTCTGATAAACATGGTGCAGGAATATCTAGGGGCAAGGTCAGACTTGGACTCCTTCCCCACCGAAAATCCTCTGGCTTACTGGGTCTTGAGGATGGATCACTGGCCAGAGCTTGCACAGTATGCAATTGAGCTACTGGCCTGTCCTGCATCCAGCGTTCTTTCGGAACGCACATTCAGTGCTGCTGGAGGATTTGTCACGGATCACAGGGTGCGCCTGTCCACCGACTCGGTTGATCGACTGACTTTCATCAAGATGAACCAGTCTTGGATCACCACCAGCTACCACACACCTGATGCTGATATAACAGACTAATTGATTTTAACATGTCACATCCCTTCAAGACTGATGCTGATGCTGAGTGCCTGTGCTGTTATGTTGACTGGCTATCCTCCTCCTCCGAGTCCTCAATGATACGATTGATGATGATAGCTTGTAAGATCATTTTTGTTTATGGGTGCCGCCACCAGTGCCTAACGCCCAATTTTTCAGCCCCTGTTTAACAGGGGCGTGTAATTACAATTTTTGAAGCAATACTTTGCAACAGGGCTCATTGCTGTGCTCCAAGTACAGTATCTGTGAGGAGTTGCAGTGTTGTGCCACCAGTGCCTAAGGCCCAATTTTTCAGCCCCTGTTTAACAGGGGCGTGTCATTACAATTTTTGAAGCAATACTTTGCAACAGGGCTCATTGCTGTGCTCCAAGTACAGTATCTGTGAGGAGTTGCAGTGTTGTGCCACCAGTGCCTAAGGCCCAATTTTTCAGCCCCTGTTTAACAGGGGCGTGTCATTACAATTTTTGAAGCAATACTTTGCAACAGGGCTCATTGCTGTGCTCCAAGTACAGTATCTGTGAGGGGTTGCAGTGTTGTGCCACCAGTGCCTAAGGCCCAATTTTTCAGCCCCTGTTCAACAGGGGCATGTAATTACAATTCTTGATCTAATAATTCACAGCAGGGCCCATTGCTGCACCCACCAAGAGTAACTGTCAGGGCTTACAGTGTTGTGGCACCAGCACCACCATCAAAGGCCCAATTTTTACTACCACTGTTCAACAATTATATGTAATTAAAATTCCTGATATAATAGTTGACAGCAGGGCGTTCCAGCACCAACCAAGAGTAACTGTGAGTGCTTACAGTGTTGTGCCAACACCAACAACTAAGGGGCCTATTTCTGCAGAGTATATACGGCAGGTCCCTACTTTCAAACATCCAACTTACAAACGACTCCTACTTGCAAACGCAAGAAGACAACAGGAAGTGAGAGGAAATCTACCACTAGGAAGGAAAATTCTCTCCTGTAAGAATAAATATGGGAGAAAGGTGTCTCCTCTGTACTGATGCTTTATCAGCAATCCTTGTTTCAAGAAAAACACCACATTTCAAAAAGAGTTGTCATTGGGACGGAAAGTGAGGTGAAATGTTCTGAACAGGGGCACAGACAGCAAAACAAATGTTACAGGGGTGATAACCCTTACCTATGTTTTCCAAAAAGTTTAAAAATAGATTTTTGGTCTGGAGCTACACTTCAACAATGTACCTGTTCAAAATTACAAACAGATTCTACATAAGAACAAACCTACAGTCCCTGTCTTGTATGCACCGCCTGTATAGGGCTGTTCAGAGTATATAGGGCCTTTTTTATTTTATGTGCGGGGTTCCCCTTAATATCCATACAAGACCCAAAGGGGCTGGTAATGGGCTGGGGTAGGGGGGGGGGGGGGTCATGGGGTAGCTATGCCATTTTTCTTAAAGAATTTCATCCATATTACCGGGACCAGACATTACATTAAAGCCGCAAGCAGTTTTAAATGGCTTTTTTTTCCTTTAGAAGTGTCATTTTGTGCAGGGACAGTTCTAAACACGGGAAACACGTGGCACTTCACAGGCATACTTTAGACACCCCCCAGGTACGATATTTAAAGGAATATTTGACTTTTTTTTTTTCACTTTATGCATCATTAAAATGACTGCTCCCGAAAAACGACCGTTTTTAAAACTTCTTTTTGCATTGATACATGTCCCCTGGTGCAGAACCCGGGTTCCCAAACCCTTTTTAGGACAATAACATGCATAATAGTTGTTATAATTAGCACTTTAGAATTCGAACGTTCGCATCCATTGTATTTAATAGGGTTCTAATGTTCGTTCGAACTTTCGGTCCGTTCGCGGGTTCTGGTGCGAACCGAACCCGGGGGTGTTCGGCTCATCACTAGTCAGACTTTTCCACGGGCAAGCCTCCGTCGGAATTTCGACCGTATATACGCGGCATTAGGAGCAAAATCGCTCCTCCGCTCCTGCTGCCCCAATGCTTCGGCATATATGCTTTTTTTTTTTAACTGTGGTGGTGAAATCACCTCCTACAGCACTGGAGTCGCAGGGATCAGGCCTGTCTCTGCGAACGCTGCAGTTATGTGTGTTGTGTTTTGCAAGTGACAGTGATCGATCGATACTGCACTTCGGTGGCCTGGGCTGGACGGAGGGGCAAAACGCAGGTGCTAGCAGGTATCTGGGCTGATCCCACTAACAGTGCGTTTTTGGGAACCCTAAACTGCTGGGGACGCTAGTATAGATCTGATCAGATCAGATATTGAGCTGATCAGATACTATACCACTAAGGGGGGTGTATGCTTAACGCGTGGGTGTTAGCGCTACTGGCACTAACCTGACGCTGCCTGGGGTGTGACGCAGACCCTCTCTGACGCTAAAACCTAACTGATATCAGTGCCCTGACACTATAAAAAGCAAACTAACTAACCAGCGTCACCCGTAACACTTATATGATGATCACTGGTGAAAGGGTTAACTAGGGGCAATTAGGGGGTTAAAACCTTTATTAGGTAATATATGGGGGTACCTGACGCTACATAAAAACCTGACGGCGAACCTAAAAAAAAATTACTGGCTACCGATCAGCATCAGCGACGCTAAGACATCGATCAGAAAAATGATCGCATAGTGACGGCGGTGCTAGGGGGTGAAAGGGTTACCTGGGGGGTGATCAAGGGGGTTACACCTTTATTAGGTAATATATGGGGGTACCCGACGCTATAAAAACCTGCGGCGAACCTAAAAAAAATTACTGGCTACCGATCAGCATCACCGACGCTAAGACATTGATCAGAAAAATGATCGCATAGTGACGGCGGTGCTAGGGGGTGAAAGGGTTACCTGGGGGGTGATCAAGGGGGTTACACCTTTATTAGGTAATATATGGGGGTACCCGACGCTATAAAAACCTGCGGCGAACCTAAAAAAAATTACTGGCTACCGATCAGCATCGCCGACGCTAAGACATCGATCAGAAAAATTATCGCTTAGTGACAGTGGTGATAGGGGGTGAAAGGGTTACCTGGGGGGGCGATCAAGGGGGTTAAACCTTTATTAGGTAATATATGGGGGTACCCGACGCTATAAAAACCTGCGGCGAACCTAAAAAAAATTACTGGCTACCGATCAGCATCACCGACGCTAAGACATCGATCAGAAAAATGATCGCATAGCGACGGCGGTGCTAGGGGGTGAAAGGGTTACCTGGGGGGTGATCAAGGGGGTTACACCTTTATTAGGTAATATATGGGGGTACCCGACGCTATAAAAACCTGCACCGAACCTAAAAAAAATTACTGGCTACCGATCAGCATCGCTGACGCTAAGACATCGATCAGAAAAATTATCGCTTAGTGACAGTGGTGATAGGGGGTGAAAGGGTTACCTGGGGGGGCGATCAAGGGGGTTAAACCTTCATTAGGTAATATATGGGGGTACCCAACGCTATAAAAACCTGCGGCGAACCTAAAAAAAATTACTGGCTACCGATCAGCATCACCGACGCTAAGACATCGATCAGAAAAATGATCGCATAGCGACGGCGGTGCTAGGGGGTGAAAGGGTTACCTGGGCGGTGATCAAGGGGGTTAAACCTTTATTAGGTAATATATGGGGGTACCCGACGCTATAAAAACCTGCGGCGAACCTAAAAAAAAATACTGGCTACCGATCAGCATCGCCGACGCTAGGACATCGATCAGAAAAATTATAACTTAGTGACAGTGGTGATAGGGGGTGAAAGGGTTACCTGGGGGGCGATCAAGGGGGTTAAACCTTCATTAGGTAATATATGGGGGTACCCGACGCTATAAAAACCTGCGGCGAACGTAAAAAAAATTATTGGCTACCGATCAGCATCACCGACGCTAAGACATCGATCAGAAAAATGATTGCTTAGTGACGGCGGTGCTAGGGGGTGAAAGGGTTATCTGGGGGGTGATCAGGGGGTTAAACCTTTATTAGGGGGGGTTAGGGGGCTACACTGGACCTAAAACTAAATGTAGTGACACTTTTACAGTCACAAATGTCACTGATTGCAGTGATCACTAAATAAATGGTCACTGCAATCAGTGACACTGTGACTGGGGGCTGGGGGGTGATCTGGGGGTGTCTGGGGGGGCCTGGGGGGGCGATTTATGTGCCTATGTGTCCTGGTGTCAGTGTAGTGTTGTGTGCACTAACCTGGCATCTTCTCCTGTACGGCGCTCGGTATATGTGAGCGCCCCAGGAGAGATGACATCACTTCCTCCTTCCTGGCAGGCAGGGGAAGCTCTCTCATTCGCCGGGAGCGATCGAGAGGGGGTGGCCGGAATCGAACGGCCGTCCCCTCATGCCGGATCGCTCCCGAAGGTAAAACGACCACCCACTGTAAAGAAGGGGGGTCCGATCGGACCCCCCAACTATACAAAGGCAATCACGTATATGTACGTGATTCTGCCTGTCGGTGCCATTCTGCTGACGTATATTTACAGTGGGCGGTCGTTAAGTGGTTAACCAGCGCTCCCACCATACATGCACTGGGTACATGTAACTTGCACAAACATTTGTTTCTATATTAGAAATTCAGGGACAGCAGCTGTACTTTTGAGTATAACATATAATCAGCGCGAGATTGCCTACCTATCACAGACATTAATGCATATCCATGACAGTCTGCCAGTGTAATGCATTCCGGAGGAAGATTATGCTCCTGCACATACTGGTGCATAAGCTTCGCCCATTCCGTGAGCGTCTGAGTCACCAGGGTCGCCGCTACAAGAGGACGCAGCGCGGATCCCAACATGGTGAACATGGCTCTGCCCACCATTTCCGACTTCCTATCAGTAGGGTCCTTAAAAGCAGGGGTCCCCTCAACCGGGAGAGTTGTGGCTTTATTCAACCGGGCGAACGGGGGGTCGACTACTGGAGGAGAGGCCCATTTTTTAATCAGGCTGTCCTCAAAGGGGTACCTAACCGACAGACGCTGCGAGACCGCAAAGGTCTTCTGTGGTTTTTCCCAAACCTGGTCTATGAATCTGTCAAAAAAAAGGTGTATAGGCTTAGCTTGAAAAGAACCAAAAGGAGACTGACTCCACCATGGGCTCCTCAGCCGCAGCATCCAGCTTGAGAGTGTCCCTCACAGCATCAATGAGTTCACTAACAAGTGTCCTGTCATGTACTGACCCAGATAAGAAGTCTTCCTCACAGGGAATGTGTCACGTACCTGGTGATGAGCCTGGGATGCAGGGAGCGGCCTCTTTTGCACCTCTTACTCCGGAACCCCTGATGGTGGGAACAGGGAGCTCGGGAGTGCAGAGTCACACAAGTGCCTGTCAGGAACACCGGTGCAGAGATGGAGCTGGACTTCAGGAAGCTCTGTGCAGGTTTCAGCAGCAGTAGGGAAGCTGGAACGGCAGGCAGGCTTGGCACACAGGAACTGAGGAGAGAGACAGCAGACAGCGGGGAGGTGTCTTGTAGTACCGGGCACAGGCAAGTCCAAACAGGCCGGGAATCCACTGGCTGGCAGATCAGGTGCAGTCCAAGAGGCAGAGGCAGAGTCGTTATACAGTCCGGGTTTGGTAACGGGCAGGCGGCAGGTAGCAGAAGGAGCAGGCGGAAGCAAGGTCAACAAGCCAGGGGTCAGCGGGCAGGCAGAAGTCGAGAAGCGTCAGGAACAAGCCGGGTCACAGGAACAGATCGGTAGGGAGATATCAGATAGCAGGTGGGTCTTGGGAACGCTGTAGACCAGACAGCAAGGAGCCCCAGCACAAGCCCCTTTAAATAGCCCCAGATTGGCGCCAGGAAATGTCACTGCGCGCTCCCGCGCGCACCCGCGCACGCCCGCGCGCCGTTACCGCGCATGGGCGGACGCCGATTCGCCGCTATTGCACAGGCGCGAACGTGATAACGCCAATTCACCGCTATTGCGCAGGCGCGCACCTGCCGAAGTGTCGCCAGCTTGCAGGTGAGGTTGCCCTTCATGACAGAATGTCCTGGTCAAAAATATCAAAAAAATTCAGAGCTAGGGTCCTGTGCCGTAGCAATGCCCATATCATTCAGAGCACTCCCCTGAAGATGGTGGGGGGAGAAGGAGCTTAATAGCTCCCTTGCGCTCGCACGCCGCTTCCATCCTGGCAACAAATTATTCCAGGACTGCCGACAACTGGTCCATAGGGACCGCAGGTACAGTAGCACTGCCAGTTGCTTCTGACATGAAAGGGGAAGCACTGACTCCATGATACCACCACCCTCTAAGACTTTGTCCATATGAGAGAGAAAGTCCACCCTCCGGCTGCACTGACTGTGGGGGGTTACCCAGGGGACTCACCAACCGGGCCAGGACCGCTCAGTTCCGCTGCCTGTGTCTGCCCTCAGCGAGTGAACAGTGAGGAGAATCGCGCCGTTCCAGTCAGCGATAGAGGCCAAACCAGCACAAAAGAGCGTGTGGTTACAAGAAAATGGCCTCCCCAATTACAAATGCGTCATAGGGCAGCTACGGCAAGATGGCCGCCATTGCGGTTTTCAATGTAAAAGTAAAACACAGGAAAAACATGGCGCCAAACAGCGCGCAAGGCCCAAGCTGACACAGCTAAACCCCCACACCTCAATGCAGACCCCTGTGGACCCCCACCGGGACAGAGAGACCCCTAGGCACCCCCAGTCAGTGCACCGCCATAGTGTAGGTGACAGAGTAGCAAAAAAAACAAGGGGGAGACAGGGAAAACCCCCCTAATATAGGAACACACAGCATGTACTTACCTGCTGAGGCAGGGAAACAGTACTTACCCATCCAGCTAGGACCCACTGGTGTGTTCCTGACAGGTCTATCACAGTGCAGTACTGAGTAACTGTCGGCCACTCCACCGCGAAAGATACAGCAAAACTGTTCAATCTTATGTGAACCCTGGAGCAAAAAGCTCACCGGCCACCCCTGGAGCCATGGGGTATGTTGTGAACTGATCTCACGCAGAGCAAGGATCAGCACGCTCGATGGTCGGACTGGGAAGACTACGAGGATAGCGAACTACCCAACCTGTTGCCCAGCCGACAGTTGATAGAAGAATCACAAAAATAAAATAAAAGTTCAAAAAAGAACAAAACATTTCTTCAAGAGACTGGCTCTGAAGAGAGCCACGTCCTCTCCTCTGCTAGGCAGAAAAAAACTGAGGCTGCTGGCTGCAGGTAGGAGGGTTATGTCCGGAGGGACCGCCCCCTGGGCGGGGTTGTTCAGCTCTGGTAAGGGAATGTATGTTAAAACATCTAACATTCTGCCTAGTCTTCTCCTATGAGCAGGAACATAACCCACTTTGTCAAGATTTCAGATGCTGTGTCAGTCCATGGACGGTAAGAGAAAATAGTCCTCAAGAAGTCCAGACTTGTAAACCTGTCAGATTGTATGACAGCAGCAGAGTCCACAATGGTAATATGAGTAAATAAAAGTTACAATAATCTGCACATCACCCAGGGAAATCACAAACCAGCGGATAAGGTGCCCACCACAGATAACAAGATGTATGCTTACCAAAAAGCAAGCCCAAACAGCAATCGGCTGTGACCCAGCCGCGGCCTTTAGCTTGCACGTGGAAACCGGGAGTGTGCCAAAATACAGGATATAACAGGGAATGGATATGCAGAAAGTTGCCTCCTCAATTGCAGCAGTCCGTGCAGCCAATGAATCAGCTCAAAGGAAGGAAGGAACACAGACCATAGCGTGATACTGTAGAATATTTTTACTAATAAAAAGGTAATACACTTACATAGATCGGTTTAAAAACAGCATAAAAAATTGCCGGCCGGCAAGAACAGAAGCCCGTCCTCCTCTGCTACAGCGTGGTGACGTCAGAACGTCGCACCCATACGCGTTTCGTCACAGTAGACGTTCTCAATGGGGATAGGGCGACGTACTGACACACCACTTCTTATAGCCCAAGCCTCGATGTGAGATGCGAGGATCAGGTCATCCAGCGCCATATTACAGTAATTATTGGCGTAAATGCCAATAGCTGCTCGGGAGAGCTAACCACAGCAAGATTGCAATCAATTTGACATTTATATAAAAAAAGGTATTATAAAAACAATTAAAAAAAGAAGAGCAACATACAACCAAATAAAAAAGCAACGTACGACCAATTAAAAAGAGGGGGTAATATAGTGAATTTCATCATATAATTAAAAACGGCCAGGGCAGGCTGCACCGCCAGACCATGATTGGATAATGACATAGATGTTATACATATACCAAGCCAAGCGGATAATAATGGATGTATCAAAAATGCCAAAGGATAAATTAATAATAATAAAAGATATGTTATAGTGCCCACGGTCTGGATATCTTGAGGACTATTTTTTTAGGTTATGTATATATATCTACTACCTTCATTTTGATTTACTATCTGGGTTCACTATAACCTAATCTGATGATCTAATTTTTTAGCATTGTTTGGTTTATACTGTGCATTGTTTTTGACATATCAGCCCCTGGATGTCATCCCAACCAATTCCATTGGCTTATTTCCTAATGGTTTAGGGTTAATTGATTCTATCAGTGTGCAATACCTACTCTGGACATTAGCTATTTAGGTTCATTGTGCACTGCTTTTGACATACCAGCCCCTGGATGTCAATTTATTAAT
Organism: Rana muscosa; assembly: GCA_029206835.1. Lineage (NCBI taxonomy): Eukaryota > Metazoa > Chordata > Amphibia > Anura > Ranidae > Rana > Rana muscosa. The sequence continues at coordinate 14,370,474 of CM055127.1, read as the reverse complement.
TGGTACTTATTGGCGCAGCTCTCTATTTTTTAGTAGTTGCCGAGACTACCAGTGGCTTAGCGAAGGGCGAAAGGGTAAGCTTCATGGAAGAAGCAGTTCTCCAGTCCATAAAATTGCCAGCAGCCCCGGAATCCAGGTATGCAAAGATCGATTGAGGGAAGGCGCCTACATGAAGGTACACTGGAAGAAGACGAGAAGGTGATGTTTCTGGGTCCAATATTCCACCTTCCAGATGTATTAGACCCAAGCGTTTCCCGGTAAAAGCGAGCAGGAGTCACAAAAATAACCCTTGCCCCCACAATAGAGACACAAGCCCAGAGTTCTGCACTTAGCACGTTCTTCGGGGGTTAGCCTGGTCGGACTCAGCTGCATAGATTCCTCAGCAGGTAGAGGATTCTCTACGGGATTAAGGGAGGGGAGCTCAGACTGGCTAGGGCCCAGGGAGTGCTTGCATCTGTTTATTTTAGGGACCTCTCCTGAAAACGAATATTGATCTGGTTACACAAGGAAATTACATCGTCCAGACCGGCGGGGATGGCTCTTTCTGCTAATTCGTCTTTCACTCGGTCAGAGAGGCCATGTAAAAAGGTTGCAACTAGGGCCTCATTGTTCCAGCTCAACTCAGCTGTGAGGATACGAAACTGAAGAGCATATTATCCCACCAAAGAAGATTTTTGGCGAAGACATAAAAGGGTACTAGCCGCTGAAGAAACCCGAGCTGTTTCCTCGAAGATGTTTCGAAAGAGCTTCAAGAAGTCGGATAGGCTGGAAACCACAGGATCATTCTTCTCCCACAGGGGAGCAGCCCAAGCTAAAGCTTTACCATTGAGGAGGGAAATAACATTGGTTACCTTTGCCTGATCAGACGGAACGTTTTGAAGCTGGAGTTCAAAATGAATGGTGCATTGGCTGAGGAACTCCCTGCAGGCCTTGGAGTCCCCAGAGAAACAGGACGGAGCTGGCAGTTGTAGTGAATGTGTGGCTGCGACTGCGACCAGGAATAGGTACAGCCACCAATTCTAATTGAGGTTGCTTACTCTGTGTTCCCAAGGAGGCCTGAAGCTACTCGAAGCGGTAAGCCAGATCCTGGAGGAATCACATCACTTGAGTCTGATTCGATTCCTGGGTCTCAAGTCTGCAGACTATGCCCTGCAATGGATCATCTGCGGGTAGCAGCACGTCAGCCGTGTCCATGGCTGATCAAACTGTCAGGTCATCTGAGTCCAGTTGACTGATGCACCCCATTGGGGTCAGGAGTGCACCGTAAGGTAGTGGACCCTACGACTGACTGCTGCAGATGGAGCTCTAGGTGATTCTGGAGAGCAGGTATTCTGGAGCACCAAGACGGGTCACACTGGGAGCTAGTGCATGAGATTTCCCAGGGTGTGGAATCTAAGAGCCAGCTGGTGTTGACCAGAGGCCCCTAGTGGTGGGGATGGATTTAGCTGCAGTCTGGCTCCAGGTCACGACCCCCAGGGCCTCCCAGCTCACGCTCACGGTAGACTACAGGAAGGTAGAGAGGAAGCCGCAGACTGCGACAACAAAGGAGAGTCTGGAGATAGCCAAAGGTCGGGGCAACGAGCAGGTAAGGATAGTCAAGGAACACGCCTTGGTCGGGATGTGAAGCAGATAAGGACAGTCAAGAACAAGCCAAGATCGGTAATTGGAATCAGACTTGGAACACACAGCAAGGAGCGCATGGAAGCCAAACAGTATTGATCAGCAGGGCTGGCTTGAAGTGCACAGGTTTATATAGTGTTCCCTGATAGGGCCTAGGGTGGAGCCATGCTTTGATGAGAGAATACTTAAGCAGCCAGATGAAGGGGGGGCTGGTCTCTCAAGCTGAACACATGGAGAGGTAAAAAGAAGAAGAGGGGGATTTTGGGACTTTAAATGAGGTGTGGATAAGTGTCTAGGAAAGTTTAGGATACCAGAAATGCATATATTGTCACAATCCCCTTGGGGAAATCTGTGGCCAATGGGAGACTGCTAAATAACCAATCCAATGAATGAAATACAATAGGCAGATATGAAAAATCATATATATATATATATATATATATATATATAATGTATCATAAATATAATACATTGATCATGCATACAGAGGCATAATACAAATAGAGGTATTCACATTGACATAAATGAAGTTCAGAACATGGATAGACATGATTAAAATGCAATCACAATAAAATGGACATGCAGATAATGTGAGCATGGTTATCCTATGCAATGGGTAGAAAATAATGTACAATTAGTAGAATATAAGATTTGGGGTGGGTTTTAGTTGGCATCCCTGAGTGTGGACTCAACGCGTTTCTTGGCGTTGTCAGCCAGTCATCAGGAGTGGGATGCATAAAATGTAACTAAAAAAGAAATATATATAGATAAGTAGGTCAGATGCGTCTCAAAATTAAATGTAATGCTTTCAAGGAGCAGAGTTCAAAGAATCTAATACATTACTGATGACGAGGCCCCAATAAAGTAGCCCAGTGGCCCCCAAGTGGGAGTGGGATGATGGCCCTGGATGAACTGTCTCCCCCGGGGTTGAGGCAGAGACAAAACCAAACACTATCCAAAGGACACCTCCACCAGAGAGGAGAGCCAAAGAGAGGGGTGGCGGTGAGGCATCAGTCAAGGAGAGATCCGGACAGTCACAGCACAATACCAAAACATGAGGTTGAGAAACATGTGGGACATCATAAGGGTATCTGAAAAGAAGACGAAGATGGAAGTGAATAAAAATAAATGAGGACACAAAATGCAATTAATAAAATGGGAAATGTGTGAAAATGGGTGAAACAATGATACTAAGGAAATAAATGTGAAAAAAAACTACTAAAGAATGCCCTTTCTTGATGTTAAGTGAGAGGATTTGGGCTCAGGCAGCATTGGGACTGCAAAAAGTGTTGGACAAATGAATGTAAATGAAACCTAGGAGTGAACATGGACTTGTAAGAATGGGGAGTGTTGGAGTGAATGCTAGTGTGAAAGGGAAATGTGTATACTGCTGGATTAGAAGAAACCAGCAGTGGGGGAGTGGAAGTGAAACCAGAGCAAAACTGACCCTGAATACCTGGAGTGAGACTGTATGACTGCGTGAAGCCTCTCCTCAGATTGGAAGGTGTGGAGTGAACTGCCGGTGCCGACCTGACTGAAATACCCCCAGCCTGGGGCGTGTCCCTGCCAGCATTATGCATCATCGCAGGTGTGGGAGCGGACACCCGCCCGGAGCGCCGGTGTCTCAGCGGGAGTCCATCCCATCCCACAACCATGCGGGATGTAAAAGGCTGGAGCACACTCCACAGCGTTCAGGGTGGACGCCGTGTGTGCGTCGTGCTGGCATTACGCCGATAAGCCAAGGTCCAACCCCGCCCCCATCAACAAAAGGGATGGGTGGAGGAGGAGGAACTGGGCTCATCGCAACCCCAGGGAAGGAAAACCAAAAACAGCAGGAGCCAACTCATCAACTGGGGGAGGGGGCAAGTCAAGGAAATGATGGAATCATCCAAATTGATGATCGGTCAAATGGTATATTAAAAGGAGACTATGGAATGTACTAGGCCTACTTACTAGAGAAAAGGGATATATATATATATATATATATATATATATATATATATATGTAAATCAAAAGATAAGGATTGTAGAAAGGATGCCAAGTTGAGAATTGTCCCATAGATCAGTAGCTGAAAAAAAAATCCTAAACTTTCCTAGACACTTATCCACGCCTCATTTAAAGTCCCAAAATCCCCCTCTTCTTCTTTTTTCAAACTAACAGGGATGGAGGCATGGATATGTCATTTTATTGGTTCCACTAGGTCATTTCTTTTTTATTGTATTTACCTGGGTGGAAGACACCCGTTCCCCTTATGCCCTGTTGGACCCTTCTACTCTTCAACAAAATGTTTTTTTCAGCTACTGATCTATGAGACAATTCTCAATTTGGCATCCTTTCTACAATCCTTATCTTTTGATTATATATATATATATATATATATATATATATATATATATATATATATACTGTATATATATATACTGTATATATCCTTATCTCTAGTAAGTAGGCCTAGTACATTCCATAGTCTCCTTTTAATATACCATTTGACGGATCATCAATTTGGATGATTCCATCATTTCCTTGACTTGCCCCCTCCCCCAGTTGATGAGTTGGCTCCTGCTGTTTTTGGTTTTCCTTCCCTGGGGTTGCGATGAGCCCAGTTCCTCCTCCTCCACCCATCCCTTTTGTTGATGGGGGCGGGGTTGGACCTTGGCTTATCGGCGTAATGCCAGCACGACGCACGCACGGCGTCCACCCTGAACGCCGTGGAGTGTGCTCCAGCCTTTTACATCCCGCATGGTTGTGGGATGGGATGGACTCCCGCTGAGACACCGGCGCTCCGGGCGGGTGTCCGCTCCCACACCTGCGATGATGCATAATGCTGGCAGGGACACGCCCCAGGCTGGGGGTATTTCAGTCAGGTCGGCACCGGCAGTTCACTCCACACCTTCCAATCTGAGGAGAGGCTTCATGCAGTCATACAGTCTCACTCCAGGTATTCAGGGTCAGTTTTGCTCTGGTTTCACTTCCACTCCCCCACTGCTGGTTTCTTCTAATCCAGCAGTATACACATTTCCCTTTCACACTAGCATTCACTCCATCACTCCCCATTCTTACAAGTCCATGTTCACTCCTAGGTTTCATTTACATTCATTTGTCCAACACTTTTTGCAGTCCCAATGCTGCCTGAGCCCAAATCCTCTCACTTAACATCAAGAAAGGGAATACTTTAGTAGTTTTTTCCACATTTATTTCCTTAGTATCATTGTTTCACCCATTTACACACATTTCCCATTTTATTAATTGCATTTTGTGCCCTCATTTATTTTTATTCACTTCCATCTTCCTCTTCTTTTCAGATACCCTTATGGTGTCCCACATGTTTCTCAACCTCATGTTTTGGTATTGTGCTGTGACTGTCCGGATCTCTCCTTGGCTGATGCCTCACCGCCACCCCTCTCCTTGGCTGTCCTCTCTGGTGGAGGTGTCCTTGGATAGTGTTTGGTTTTGGGGTTTTGTCCCTGCCTCAACCCCGGGGGAGACAGTTCATCCAGGGCCATCATCCCACTCCCACTTGGGGGCCACTGGGCTACTTATTGGGGCTTCGTCATCGGTAATGTATTAGATTCTTTGAACTCTGCACCTTGAAAGCATTACATTTAATTTTGAGACGCATCTGACCTACTTATCCATATATATTTCTTTTTTAGTTACATTTTATGCATCCCACTCCTGATGACTGGCTGACAATGCCAAGAAACGCGTCGAGTCCACACTCAGGGATGCCAACTAAAACCCACCCCAAATCGTATATTCTACTAATTGTACATTATTTTCTACCCATTGCATAGGATAACCATGCTCACATTATCTGCATGTCCATTTTATTGTGATTGCATTTTAATCATGTCTATCCATTTTTTGAACTTCATTTATGTCAATGTGAATACCTCTATTTGTATTATGCCTCTGTATGCATGATCAATGTATATTTATGATAAATTATATATATGATTTTTCATATCTGCCTATTGTATTTCATTCATTGGATTGGTTATTTAGCAGTCTCCCACTGGCCACAGAGATTTTCCCAAGGGGATTGTGACAATATATGCATTTCTGGTATCCTAAACTTTCCTAGACACTTATCCACGCCTCATTTAAAGTCCCAATATCCCCCTCTTCTTCTTTTTTCAAACTAACAGGGATGGAGGCTTGGGTATGTAATTTTATTGGTTCCACTAGGTCATTTCTTTTTTATTATTATTTTCTTTTTTATTACATGGAGAGGTAAGCTGACAGACAAACATTACAGTGGATCCATGACACCGGGGCTTAGAAATCCCCTCAGCTGAATGTCCAAAATGTACCCCGTCAGGAGGGACGTTTCAGAGCATTCTAATTGATTGGCGCTGTCACATGGGTGTCGCCGACCAATCAGAAGCCACATAGCCCATCCTATCAAATGGGAAGAAGATGCGTGGATGCCGAGAGGATTTCTAAGCCCTGGATTCCTGATGCGGATCTACGGAGCTCAGAACAGGAGATTACCGCGGTCCAGGTCAGCGGGACTGGGCGGGGGGGGGGGAGTCTGGAGGGGGTCCTGTGTAAGTTCACCTTACAGATTTTTCTGTAAAGGTGAACTTACCCTTTGAGGATGGGGCGGCCCCACTCCTTAAGAACTGATGATGGCTGCATTCTTTTGTGTACATTTTGGTTGTCAGCGGGAGAAGCCCGCTGACAACTGAGCCAGAAGGTGTCGGTTTTAAGAATCGGTGCATTTTCACGAGTACGGATACTTGTGTAAATGCCTAGTATCAGCACCGATATCGGTATTGGTGCAACCCTAGTTCACATCTGTGTGACTGCGTGCTGCGTGTAGGGCAGCCCATTCATTTCAATGAACTGCCCTATCTGCAGAAATGCAGGGAAAAAAGTCCCTTAGGCCTCGTACACACGACCGTTTTTCTCGGCAAGAAACGACAAGAAAACTGCTGGGAGAGCTTTCTTGCCGAGAAAACCGTGCGTGTGTACGAGGCTTTCAGGTTTCTCGTCGGGATTCTTGTCGGCCTGTTTCCCGACGAGAAACCAGAGAGTGTGTATACTTGCAAGCCTCCATGGAAACCTGCGCATGCTCGAAATGATTTTGACGCATGCGTGGTAGCTTCCAAGGCTCAGGTAGGGTGAAGCAAGATGGCGGCAACAGCATCGAATGTGACGAGCGCATGCTCGTCGTAGTCAAGGATGTCACCGCGTTCGTGCGATTCAAAAGAATAGCGGTTCTTTTGAATCGTACGTGTGTACACTCGGCCGGCACAAGATTCTCGTCAGGAAAAACGATGGGTTTTTTCCTGACAAGATTCTCGGCCGTGTGTACTAGGCTTCAGGCCCCTTTCACACTGTCAGTAAAAACACAGGGCGCTTTTGAAGCGCTTTCCAGGCGCTTTTGAAGAGATTTCCATTCATTTCAATGGAGAGGGGAGTTTTTCAAAGCCCTGCCAGCACACTGCCCCAGTGTGAAAGCACTCATTGATTTTAATGGAAATAGGTTTTCGTGAGCTTTTTAGGCACTGTTTTTATCGTGGATGCGCCTGAAAAGCGCCTCAGTGTGAAAGTGGTCTTACCCTTTTTTTTTTAATTGAGCCGTACCAAAAACACCCCAATGTGTGGGGTACCATTAGGAATTAATAGCACCCTTAAGTCCAGGTTCACACTGGGCTACGGGAATGACATTTCACTCCCGCTTGTCAGTCGGATTTCGGCTGCGATTACAGAGACATCTGTGCAGGTTTCTGCACAGATGTCAAAGTAAAATCGCAGCCCGAAATCGCAAAATGTAGTACAGAAACGACTTTTTGAAATTGGTGCAGCGCCGCAGATGCGGCGTCGCACCGATTAGGACGGTGCCATTGCCGGCAATTGCCGCCGATTTGACATGTCAAATCGCATGTCAAATTGCACCAGTGTGAACCAGGGCTCAAGAGCAGAGCATTCGTCTGCGTGTCAGGAACGAGCGCGATTTTGCATGCATTGCGCAACAAGCAATAACGTCAACCAAGCCTTGGACAGGGCCTTTGAGACTGAAAATACTTTTCAAGGGCGCCCCAACTGGAAAAAGGCTGAGAAACACTGTCCTAGAGAATAAAATGGTGGGTGTTGACATTTTTTATGTTACAGTAATTGCGCAGTGGTTATTCAAACGCAAAGTTTTTGGAAAAAAATAGGATTGTTGTACTCACCTTAAAATCCATTTCTCTGACGTCCATGGACTACCACAGCTGGATACTGTAAACGTGTGGGTATATGTCCCTGCTCGCAGGAGAAGATCTAGGCAGAATGTTAGAAACATACATTCTAGAACAAACCAGAGCTAAACAGCCCCGCCCAGGGGGGGCTGTCCCTCCGGACATTACCCTCCCACCTGCAGTCAGCAGACCTCAGTTCGTAACAAAGCAGTACAAACCTTAAAAGGAAGGGTGGGTGCTGTGTCAGTCCATGGACGTCAGAGAAATAGATTTTACGGTGAGTACAAAAATCCTATTTTCTCTTACCATCCATGGACTGACACAGCTGTATACTGTAAACGTGTGGGACATCCCAAAGCAGTATCAGAAGGGTGGGAGCAGTAGTAAAGGAACAACCAAAACTTCACTCCAAACAAGCAGAGCTCCTCAACGGAGGAGTTACAACATTAAACAGCGGCCTACAATGCTTTGCGGCCGAAGGGAGCATCCGAAGATGCAGCCACATCAACCTTATAAAATCTTGAAAAGGTATGAACGGACGACCAGGTCGTCGCCTTGCACACTTGTGCAACCGACGCTTGATGTCGGAAGGCCCAGGAAGCACCAATTGCCTGGGTGGAATGCGCCACAACTGGAAAGGGAGGCGCCCGCCCCTTAAGGGCATAGGCCCGTATGACGGTCTGCCTGATCCACCTAGAGACGGTGGCAGACGACACCGCTCGGCCCTGTTTTGAACCCGACACAGACTTCCGAATGGAAACAGTAGCAGACAGGTACGCTCGTAAAGCTTGTACCCATCTTAATGTATGAAGCGCAAACTCTCAGGGATAAGATGGGTGAGGACACCAGGACGAAAGAACAACGTCCTTCTTAAGGTGAAATTCCGAGACCATCTTTTGAAAGAAGGACGGTCGTGGGCGCAACACCGCCAGATCCCTATGGAGGACCAAGTAAGGCGACTTGCAGGACAAGGCCGCCAACTCAGACCCCCGTCTAACCGAAGCAATGGCCACTAAGAAGGCCACCTTCCGGGACAAGGTCAAGAGAGGAATCTCTCTGATATTCTCAAAGGGATGTTCTTGGAGATGCATCAAATTCAGATCCCAAGTAGGGAGAGGAGGCTTGACAGGGAGGATCACATGGCGAACCCCCTGCACAAAAGGTGCCATCAAGGAATGGCCCGGTAGCGGTCATTGAAAAAGACAGCCCGGGCCGAAATCCGACCCTCAAAAAAAAGGTATCCAGGTACGGTGCGATATCTTCCTGGAGGAAGATTCCTGTGTCAACAACATAGAGGAGATGACCGAATATGAGAGAACTCAGTCCTTCAGCACCTGGCTTTAAAACAGCCATGCCATTAAAGCCAAGGACTGTAAAGCAGGATGAAGTATGGGATCATGAGACAGAAGGTCCACCCCAATAGGCAGTCGCCAGGAACGTCTGCGACTAGCCGAAGTAGATTGGCGTACCAATGTCGCCGTTCCGGAGCAATGAGGATCACTGGAATGGCCTCAGCCCCTACTCTGCGAAGCCGGCGAGGCAACAACAGTAGCAGAGGGTAAGCATATATCAGACGATACTGCCCCTATGGGCTTCCAACGCATCTGACGCGTCCGCCCAGGGGTCCCTGGACCTGACCATGATCTTGCCACCTTGCGAGTGAGTCGAGAGGCCATAAGGTCCACTTCTGGTGCCCCACCTCTGGTAAAGGAGGTGGAAACACCTCCGGATGCAAGGACCCTTCCACTGCAATGCACACGGCCGACAGGACCGTCTTGCAGCGAGATGTATGAAAATCCCAAAGAGACTCCGCAATGTATCGGAGAAGAGAGGCCCCTTTGTACAGGATACCTCAACTGTTGGCCAGTAAAGGCAACTTTACAGAGCTTCGATAGAAACTCGGTCAGAGGACCAGTCCCTCAGCCTCCACAGGTGGTGCAAACCCACCCTGGGCACAGAGACCCTAAAGGCTAAAACAGTTGCAGTGCACCTGCTAGACGACTGATAGATGAAGCAGAGGCTTTTGCCCAGTCATTGAGCTACAAAAAACGCCAGAGACGCAGCCACTAACGGGCGTAACGCTAACCTCAGCCTGGCGAACACAGTCCAAGCCAGCGCTTCTGATCACCACTGAAAGCAGGTGGAAAGTGGTACCCCTGAAACCAGGGATCCTTGTGACAATGCTCCATCCAGCAGCTACCCATGGATAAGTGCTGATTGTACAAACACATAGTTTATACTGTGTATTGCGTCAAACGCACAAATAGAGTGTGGGAGGAATCCCACCCAGCCACAAAGAGCATAATACCACCACATACGGCGTATGTAGTTTAGTATGTGTGGATAAACCTATTAAAACACGTTTATACTGTGCCAGCGACGAAGGCGCGCACATCATCGGGCCTTGTACGTAAACCAGCCACGCAGATTGCGTACACAACCGTGTAGGTATGTTAGCCTGCGAATAAACAAATTGCACATGTTTATACTGAGCACCCGGATGAAACCCATGCAGACTGCATACGCATACAGTGTAGGTATTATAGTATGTGTGCTAAACATTTTGCACAGGCCCATGTGTGCATAGCACCGAAGGCGCACACACCGTTGGCGCGTGGGAGGAACCGAAGTACCCCACGCATACTCAGAGAATGCAATACCTACAACTACTGTGAATGTATTTAGTGTAGTGTATAGACATAATGTGTATGTTTACACCGTGTATTGCACCAAAGGCATGCATGTCATGTAGCGTGGGCGGAAACCCACACAGACTGCATACGCATACCGTGTAGGTATTATAGTGTGTGCTAAACATTTTGCACAAACCCATGTGTGCATAGCACCGAAGGCGCGCACACTGTTGGCGCGTGGGAGGAACCGAAGTACCCCACGCATACTCAGAGAATGCAATACCTACAACTACTGTGAATGTATTTAGTGTAGTGTATAAACATAATGTGTATGTTTACACTGTATTGCACCAAAAGCATGCATGTCATGTAGCGTGGGCGGAAACCCACGCAGACTTCACAGACATACCGGGTATGTATGTTAGTATGTGGATATCCAATCGCACAAATTTAGACTGTGCATAGCGCCGAAGTGCCCATACCAATGGAGTGTGGGAGGGAACCGGAGTGCCCGGAGGAAAACCACACAGACTGCCTACACATACCGTCTAGGTATTATAGCATGCGTGATAAACATTGAACATGTTTAACTGTGCAGAAGGCCAAAGGCGCACATACCGTCAGCGCGTGGGAGGAAACCGGAACACCCGGAAGAACTCCACGCAGACAGCACACAGATACCGTGTAGGAATGATAGCATGTGAGGGGAAATCGGAGTACCCAGAGGAGCCCCACGCAAACAGTATACCCATACTGTAAACATGTATAGTATGTGCAATAAACATATTGAACATGTCTATACTGTGCAGAGAGCCGAAGCGCACATACCATGAGAGCGCGGGAGGATACCGAAGCCCCCGGCGGAAACCGCGCCAACCAAGAGTATAATACATACATATACTGTGAATGTATCTGGAGTCATGCATAAACATATTTTGTACGTTTATATCATGTATGGCACTGAAACACAGCATTGGAACGTGGGGGGACACCCACACAGACACAGAGACCAATGATACATACACTGTGAATGTATGCAGTGTAGGTATAGAATGAGTTTAAATTATGGCGCAGAGGCGCATAATCTTCTCTGTATCATTCCAACCTGCTTGACTGTGCTGCCGAAGCAGCATGCAGGTAACAGGTAACCTCTGACCCTTCAGACAGTGTGTCTGTCAGAGCTCAAATCATTCCCCAGGAAATGGTGGGAAATGTTGCCTCAGGATATCACACAGAAGGCTCACAGGGACTAGAGACATAAATGAATAAAGTCCTCCCCCCCCCCACCATGCTGCACCGACCAGGGGGAGGGAAACACTGTGTACCACTGTATCATCCATGCTGCTCTTGACGCAGTGTGTGAGGAAAACCGGGAGGAAGCTGTGTAAAAGAAAGGCTTGAAGGAACCAAGGGAAACAGCGTCCCTGAGGTACCTCAGTCACAGCAATTCCAGCTTGAGAGTGTTCCTCACATCATCAATGAGATCACTTACAAGCGCCCTGTCATTCACTGACACAGAACTGGAGTCTTCCTCACAAGAGAATCTCCTGTTCATAAACATTAAATATTCAGAGCTATGGTCCTGAGCACAGTAGCTAGGCCCATATCTGAATCAGAGCACTCCTACACTAAAGATTTTTGTGGGGAGAGGGGGCTTATAGCTCCTTTTGCTCGCACACCGCTTCCATTCTGGCAGGAATGATTCCAGGACTGCTGACAACTGGTCCATAAGGACCGCAGGTGCAGGAAACATATGAACATTTTTAACTGTGCAGCACTGCCAGTTGCCTCAGACAAGTGTGAAGAGCAGGTGTATCAGACTCCATAACGCCACCCTCTGAGACCTTATACACTATACAGTGAATATACAGTCCACCCACTGGCTACGCTGAGGCTGAGGAGGGGATACCTGGAGGACTCACCAACCCTTAAGGACCGCTCAGTCCTGCTGAAGCGCGCTGTGAGCCTGAGGAGAGTGAAGAAACTGAGGAGATTGTGAGGAGATTTGCGCCGCAGCGCTGCCGCTAGAGGCCAAAACCGAAAATAATTGCGAGGCGGCCACAAGAAAAATGGCCGCCGGCCGCACCTATAACTGCGCCATTGAACCACCCAAGATGGCCGTCGAGCGCGAAATTCAAGCTCTAATGCGTGCTAATGGCACACGCAATAACCACCTCAAACAGCGCTAAAGCGCGCTAATGGCGCACGCAATAAACACCTCACACACCAGAAAAAACTGCCCCTCTCTCCAGAACCCACTACAGACATGAGCGCCCAGCCAGGCCAGAGTGACCCCCAAGCATCCCACAGCACCAGTACAGGGTGCAGAGAGCAGCATAACAGGGGGGTGTCATGGATATGCATTAATGTCTGTCTGCCATCTTACCTTCCTCCTCATGTGTTCATCTAGAGACCAGACCTCCTTCACCTGGCTTCCTTTATAATCTCCTCCCAGCCTGACTCCACCCCAGGCCCTATCACTGAACACTATATTAACCTGTGCACTGCAAGCCTGCTTTGCTGATCAACGTGTTTGTTAGGCATTGTGTGTTTGGGTTCCTGCCTGCCGTGTGCTACGTCTGTCTCTCTGTTACGTTATTGGCTTGTCCCCGACCATCCCTGTCTGCTCGTGACCCTTGACCTTCGGCTCGTTCTTCGTTATCCTTGTCTGCTTGTGGCCCCTGACCTTCGGCTTGTTATTCGGTTCTCTCTATCGTGTGCTGCTGCTTCCCCTTATCCTACGGGGCGTGAGCTAGGAAACTCCAGGGGCCGCGACCTGGTCCCAGCCTGCAGCGTAACATCCTCACCACTAGAGGCCCTGGAGAAGACCAGCTGGGTCTTAGACTCCGCGCCCTGGGGAATCTTGGCTCTCGCTTCCGTTGGGATCCCGGTTGTGCTCCTCTGGTCCCGCTTTCCACAACCACCCAGTTTCCTATCCACAGAAGCCAGCCATAGGGTTCACTACCTCGCGGTGCACTCCTGTCCCCCTACGGTGTGCATCTGTCACCTGGCCACAGGTGACCCTGACAGTTTGATCAGCCATGAACCCGGCTGACATCCCGCTTCCCGCGGATGATCCATTGCAGGGCATAGTTCGCAGACTTGAGACCCAGGAATCAAATCAGACCCAGGTGATGCGATTCCTCCAGGATCTGGCTTCTCGATTCGAGCAGCTTCAGGTCTCCTTGGGAACCCCGAATCCGCAACCCCAAGTACAACCAGCGGCTGTACCTATCGCACCAGTCGCAGCCTCACACTCACTAAGATTGCCAGCTCCGTTCCGTTTCTCTGGGGACTCCAAGGCCTGCAGGGGGTTTCTCAGCCAATGCACTATTCATTTTGAGCTTCAGCCTCAAAGCTTCCTATCTGACCGGGCTAAGGTAGCCTATATCATTTCCCTCCTCTCCGGTGAAGCTTTGGCCTGGGCTGCCCCCCTGTGGGAGAGGAACGATCCGGTGGTTTCCAGTCTGTCCGAATTCTTGAAGCTCTTTCGTAATATCTTCGAAGAGCCGGCTCGGGCTTCTTCAGCGGCTAGTGCTGTCTTACGTCTTCGCCAAGAATCTAGTTCAGTGGGGCAATATGCTCTTCAGTTCCGTATCCACACAGCTGAATTGAGCTGGAATAATGAGGCCCTGGTCGCTACCTTTTTACATGGCCTCTCTGACCGAGTGAAAGACGAATTAGCGGGAAGAGCCATTCCCGTCGGTCTGGACGATGTAATTTCATTATGCAACCAGATCGACATTCGTTTTCAAGAGAGGTCCTTAGAAAAAAGACGCCAGCACTCTCTGGGTCCTAGCCAGTCTGAGCTCCCCTCCCTTCATTCCGTGGAGCATCCTCTACCTGCTGAAGAACCTATGCAGCTGGGCCGGACCAGACTAACCCCCGAAGAACGTGCTAGGCGCAGAACTCTGGGCTTGTGCCTCTATTGTGGGGGCAAGGGTCATTTTCGTGACTCCTGCTCGCTTCGTCCGGGAAACGCTCGGGTCTAATACATTTGGAAGGTGGAGTATTGGACCCAGAAACATCACCTTCTCGCCTGCTCTTGCCGGTGTCCCTTCATGTAGGCACTTCTCCTCAGTCAACCCTTGCATACCTGGATTCCGGGGCTGCCGGCAATTTCATGGATTGGAGAACTGCTTCTTCTATGAAGCTTACCCTTTCACCTCTCACTACCCCATTGGTAGTCTCGGCAATTGATGGCACTGTTCTCCCAGGGGGCCCTATTCGCTTCCAGACGCTACCCATTAGGATGTCGGTAGGGATTCTCCACCAGGAGTGGATATCCTTTCTTATTCTACCCAAGGCCTCTACCCCAGTTGTATTGGGCCTCCCTTGGCTACAGCTCCACTCTCCACATGTGGACTGGGTCTCTGGGCAGATCCTGGCCTGGGGTTCCTCATGTTTCTCGTCGTGTCTTCTCAAGGTGACCCCCAAGGAGAGTCTTCCGGTTGCTGCCACTTCTGTTTCTTCTGATCTTCCCGCCGCATACAGCGATTACCGGGATGTGTTCTGTAAAAAATCAGCTGAGGTGCTTCCTCCCCACAGGTCTTTTGACTGTGCTATTGATCTTGTCCCCGGAGCAACTCTACCCAGGGGTCGTACCTACCCTCTGTCCATCCCAGAGACCCAGGCCATGTCGGAGTATGTAGCAGAGAATCTGGAGAGAGGGTTCATCCGGAAATCCTCATCGCCTGCAGGGGCAGGGTTCTTTTTTGTTGCCAAAAAGGATGGTACCTTAAGACCCTGCATCGATTATCGGGGTTTAAATGCGGTTACTATTAAAAATCGATACCCCTTACCCTTAATATCTGAGCTATTCGATAGGTTGAAGGGTGCCTCCATTTTCACCAAGTTGGATCTCAGAGGCGCGTACAATCTCATTCGAATACGGGAGGGTGACGAATGGAAGACTGCATTTAACACTAGAGACGGGCATTACGAATATCTGGTGATGCCTTTTGGTCTGTGTAATGCTCCAGCCGTGTTTCAAAACTTTGTCAATGAAATCTTCAGAGATCTGCTGTACCAGTTTGTTGTCATCTATCTGGATGACATTCTGATCTTTTCTGAAAATCTGCTCGTCCACAGAAACCATGTCCGCACTGTACTTCAACGTCTTAGAGAGAACAATCTCTATGCCAAGCTGGAGAAATGTTCCTTTGAATGTTCTGAGGTCCTGTTTTTGGGGTGCTTTGTCTCATGTTCGGGGCTTCGTATGGACCCTGGGAAGGTCTTGGCTATCACCAACTGGCCTCTTCCTGCTAGCCTCAAGGCCACACAGCGCTTTCTTGGCTTCACTAATTATTATAGGCAGTTCATAAGGAATTACTCTTCCATTGCCGCGCCTATTATCGCTTTGACCAAGAAGGGTGTGAATGCCAGAGACTGGCCTCCCGAAGCTGTCTCTGCATTTCACAACCTGAAACAGGCCTTTGTTTCTGGCCCCCTCTTGAGGAGACCAAATCCTGGGAATGCATTTTTTATTGAAGTGGACGCTTCCTCAATGGGGGTGGGAGCTGTGCTTCTTCAAATCTTTGAGAAGAGACGCCAACCATGTGCGTTCTTCTCCAAAAAAATTTCTCAGGCAGAGAGGAATTATGCCATCGGTGATCGGGAACTTCTCGCAATTAAATTGGCGTTAGAGG
This sequence comes from Rana muscosa, assembly GCA_029206835.1. Classification (NCBI taxonomy): domain Eukaryota; kingdom Metazoa; phylum Chordata; class Amphibia; order Anura; family Ranidae; genus Rana; species Rana muscosa. Next base: position 14,354,384 of record CM055127.1, on the reverse strand, counting down.
AGTGGCGTCATCTCTTGGAGGGTTCCCCTCACTCCATAACGATCTTTACCGATCACAAGAATTTACAGTATCTACAGAATGCTAAACGTCTGAATCCTAGACAGGCCAGGTGGAGTCTCTTCTTTGCCCGTTTTAATTTCACGATTACCTACAAACCTGGTTCCTGCAACGGTCGGGCTGATGCGCTCTCTAGGTCATTTGACACTTTGGACGAGGAGTCCGCCCCTGAACCTGAGCCGATCATTCCCACCTCATGCATTGTTGCCCACTCTACCACCCTGAAGTCTAAAATTCCGCCTGGTAAGACCTTTGTCCCCACTGAGCTAAGAGCTAAGATCCTTCGTTGGGGACATGATTCCAAGGTGGCAGGGCATTCTGGATTCCTCCGATCCTTCCTACTCATCAGTCGTCACTACTGGTGGCCTAATCTCCGCTCAGACGTCAAAGACTACGTTAAAGCTTGTCATGTCTGTGCTCAGTCCAAATCCTCCACACAAGCTCCTGCTGGTCTCCTCATGCCCTTGCCTATTCCTAAGGAACCCTGGGCCCATATTGCCATGGATTTTATCACCGATCTCCCACTGTCTGAGAATAATACAGTCATTTGGGTGGTAATCGATCGATTCTCCAAGATGGCTCATTTTGTTCCTCTTCCTGGTCTTCCTTCTGCCCCTGCCTTGGTTCCCATTTTCATTCGAGAAATTCTCCGCCTACATGGGGTCCCTTCTCATATTGTTTCCGACAGGGGAGTCCAATTCACGTCTCGTTTTTGGAGAGCCTTTTGCAAATCCCTCAATATTGTCTTGGATTTTTCTTCTTCTTACCATCCCCAATCCAATGGACAGACTGAGAGGGTTAATCAGGAGTTAGAGGTCTTTCTTCGCACCTTTGTGTCTTCTCACCATGACGATTGGTCCTCTCTACTCCCGTGGGCAGAATTCTCCCATAACAATCATGTGAATACCAGTTCGCAGAAGACACCCTTTTTCACAGTTTATGGAAAACACCCTCAACTTCCTCTTCCTATGATCTGTTCTCCAGACATTCCAGCTTTGGCTTCGGTTCAGGAGTCTCTCAATTCCGTTTGGGGTCACGTTCATGATTCCCTCCGGGCAGCTGCTGAAAAATTCAAAGGCTTTGCCGACCGCCGCAGGCGTAAACCGCCTTCTCTTCAGCCAGGGGACAAAGTCTGGCTCTCTACCAGGAACATCAAGCTCCGAGTTCCTTCTCTGAAGTTTGCTCCACGATTCATCGGTCCATACACGGTAACTGCTAAACTGAATCCGGTTTGTTTCAAACTCCAGATTCCTAAGAGCCTTAAAATCACTAACTCCTTTCATGTTGCTCTTCTAAAGCCTTTAGTCCTCAATAAATTCTCTCGTCCTCTTCCTACCGTGGCGCCTGTCTCGGAGGATAATCAGGAGTACGAGATCAGTCAAATTCTGGACTCCCGACTCTGTAAAGGCGTTCTTCAGTACCTCGTTCATTGGAAAGGGTTTGGTCCTGAGGAGAGGTCTTGGATCACTGCATCTGAGGTCTTTGCACCTCGTCTGTTAAAGGAGTTTCATCTGAAGTTTCCCTCTAAACCTGGGCCCAGGCGGGGAAGGGGGAGGTCTCGTAAGAGGGAGGGTACTGTCATGGATATGCATTAATGTCTGTCTGCCATCTTACCTTCCTCCTCATGTGTTCATCTAGAGACCAGACCTCCTTCACCTGGCTTCCTTTATAATCTCCTCCCAGCCTGACTCCACCCCAGGCCCTATCACTGAACACTATATTAACCTGTGCACTGCAAGCCTGCTTTGCTGATCAACGTGTTTGTTAGGCATTGTGTGTTTGGGTTCCTGCCTGCCGTGTGCTACGTCTGTCTCTCTGTTACGTTATTGGCTTGTCCCCGACCATCCCTGTCTGCTCGTGACCCTTGACCTTCGGCTCGTTCTTCGTTATCCTTGTCTGCTTGTGGCCCCTGACCTTCGGCTTGTTATTCGGTTCTCTCTATCGTGTGCTGCTGCTTCCCCTTATCCTACGGGGCGTGAGCTAGGAAACTCCAGGGGCCGCGACCTGGTCCCAGCCTGCAGCGTAACATCCTCACCACTAGAGGCCCTGGAGAAGACCAGCTGGGTCTTAGACTCCGCGCCCTGGGGAATCTTGGCTCTCGCTTCCGTTGGGATCCCGGTTGTGCTCCTCTGGTCCCGCTTTCCACAACCACCCAGTTTCCTATCCACAGAAGCCAGCCATAGGGTTCACTACCTCGCGGTGCACTCCTGTCCCCCTACGGTGTGCATCTGTCACCTGGCCACAGGTGACCCTGACAGGGGGAGACAGGGAGAAACCCCCCACATAAAGAAACACAGCCAGCATGAACTCACCTGCAGTAGGAGAGACTACTTACCTGTCCCTTTCAGGGACCCATTGGCTTGTCTCAGACAGACCTATCACAGAGCAGTATTGCGTAGCTGTCGGCCCGGTCCACCACGAGAGATACAGTCAGTCAAGTACTGTTCAATCTTGAGAGGACCGCGGGAGCATGAAAGCAACCCGGCCACCCCTGGAGTCATGGGGCATGTCGTGAACTGAGTCTCACGCACACAAGGCGAGGATCAGCACGCTCGATGGTCGGACAGGGAAGACTACAAGTATACCAGTGTACCCAACCTGTTGCCCAGCCGACAGTTGATTGAAGGTCTCAAAAATAAAAGAATAAAATTCCCAAAGGAATAAAATTAAAAAGTAAAATCTTCTAGGAGACTGGCTCCTGAGAGAGCCACGTCTTCTCCTTCTGCTAGGCAGAAAAAAAAACTGAGGTCTGCTGACTGCAGGTGGGAGGGTAATGTCCGGAGGGACCGCCCCCCTGGGCGGGGCTGTTCAGCTCTGGTTTGTTCTAGAATGTAGGTTTCTAACATCTAACATTCTGCCTAGATCTTCTCCTGCGAGCAGGGACATATACCCACACGTTTACAGTATCCAGCTGTGTCAGTCCATGGACGGTAAGAGAAATAAACTTTTTTATTTTATGAATGCATAAAAACTGAATATATTTCCCAATTTTTTGGTAAACTAAAAAGATGATGTTATGGCAATTACACTGATTAAATAGATACCAAACATGTCACACTTTAAAATTGCGCACGCACGTACAATGTGTCGTGGCAAAATTGGTTGTTTGCAGAGCACACAGCCATTTTTGCCTTGTGCTAAATAATCACACACTTCATCTTATTGCAATAATGCTTCTTAAACTAAAATTCACTCACCATTCATTCGTCCCATTCATTCAAAGAAGGCAGCATCACCAGACTGGTCTTATCATCAAGGCATCCCAGCATCAACTGACTGTCGACGCCCATAAAAGGTTATTTTATTAAACTCCCAGCCGGAAGTGATGTCACAACATGTGACCTCCTCCATAGGAAGTGAGGACACAGCATCTGACCTCCATGGGAGTGGTCATCACATGATGTCCTCTTTACCCAGCAAATGTCCATATCAAGATATCCCTTCCAACAGGGTTATTTAAATACATACAATATAATACCAATACAACAGCATATTCAACAACATGATGGCTAAAGTCTTATGGGTGTGTCCGGGCAGGGAAAGCGTGTATGCTCCAAGCAAACGAAGCCGTATTGCTTTAAAACATGGACGCTTTTCCCTGACTCTGACAACGCTCGCAAGCTCTCATATTACCGCTGATAGGAATCCTTATTCTACGCTATTCCATAGAATAATGCATATTCAGATTATACTATTATTGCTTGTGGGAGGCGCGCGCTACGAATCCGGACCAATGCTGATCAACACACCGCCAAAACAAGAGCGCGCATCTGCCTATAACCAATGATGTCGTTGCAGAGCGAGCATATCCCCTCCTCAACGATCGTCCGTGCTAATGCACAGAGGGACCCTCGTTGGCGAGCATATCCCCACGCTGCAAACATCACACTCCAACCTCAAGACATTTTCCCCTACCAGACGGGATTCAACCAGCCTCAGACTGCCCCAGTCAGCTCTTTAGAGCGGGTTGCGGAAGTACTAACACTGGGTGACACTATGACAATACATATTAAATACATCTTCATAAAATTCTCCACAACAGTCCTCCCTTTTTTTGTCATATGCTACCACGTGTCTTTCGATGCCTTCTTACACCTGGAAATTAATCAGTCCTTACAGTCCATAAAAAGGTAGACTCTGTTCTTCAGGAGCATGACTTATAAAGGAGGACACGACATGGTGAGCTGTAGTAATCGCCAATCCGTCTGTGATCCTCTGTGTCTTGTACGTGGGTCCGGCTTCGGGGCATCAAGGAAACTCTGGTCACGCGTCCAATCAGGCAACAGGAGCACCTCGTCACGACATAGAAAGAATAGTAATAAAAACGACATGAGTATATATATTCCCACTTCCTTTAACCACGATCCGCTGTAAAATAAAAATTAGATCCCCAAAGATTCCCAGACCCGTAAAAGGACTCCCAACCTTCACTTAGCTACAGCTCTGGCTTCAACAGTTACATGAAGAATCCTATCCTTAATGGATGAGAATTGTTCAATCGTATCCTAAGCTCGAGCCCCCCCCACCTTGTACATCCAGGAAACCATGCCCAGACCTGGTCAGGGTTGGTGAACAACTCCCGTCTAGCTGTCCCTGCCATTCTTAATTTTGTGACATAAGATGCTGGGACAGATTCACCATCACGCATGAAACTCTTGCTTTGGGGGAATTACCTTATAAGCTGCAGATCCGCATAAGCACCAAACTAAAGTTCAAACACACTTGTGGGCTGCCTAGATACCCAAACCGACAAGAGGCAGAGCTATTAAAACTAACCAATTTTACCCTCTAAAAATGCATCGTTAGATTCCATTGACAAGTGTCTGTTTGGAGTCGTCACCAGTTTGTCAAAACTCCTCATACCCATAATAACATCATAAATGGCATGTACCGCTGTCATCGCTGGGGTACTAAAACTCGGTGGAGACTCAGAACAGACCTAGCAATCGGTCCTGTTCGCTTTCTGAGCTAGACAGGAAATACACTTTAAATAACAACTTGGGATGCTTTTCATCGTTACCCTTGCTAAAATTTACTAAACAAAAAATATATAAATAAACAAGGATACTACTCAGTCCTTTGGTGTGGTTGAGTCGCTTCTTGCAGTGGCTGGCGTGGTCTCATCCCTCAAGCTTCTTTACAACGACCCAGTCACCTGGTTAGAAAGAATGTAAACCGGTTATTGTGTCAGGGTCCAGGAGTGACTCGTGAACCCTGTGGTGGACATTTTGAAGTTCATGTAACAGTGATTGCACCCACCCCATCAGCCGAGAATATAAGTGACAGCTAATGAGGAAAGTACAACTCTGGTTTTGATTGACCTCCAAACAACCCTCATATGACAATAATCCAGACATCGGGACTGTGGTCACTGCATAACCTGTGCGTGGCTTACAATACCTGGAACCATTGACAAAAGGTTCTTAGCATCTGGGATCGGAACCTACTTCACCAGACTGCTGCTTGTCGATTCAAATTCTATCAAAGAAAGACAGTCTTGGCACAAACTTGGTTAGAATTACAGAGGTTAACATTATTTGTTTGAAAAAAAAAACTGTCACTTACATTTATCAATTCTCCCCCCATTTTCTTCCTCATTACAGACTGAAGGAAGAAATGCGCGGTGCAGGAATAAAGAAACAATGAAATAGCCTATTATACTTTTACCTCCATAGTCTCATATTTATCCATATGTACAGCTGTCTACAGACACCTGCTCTCTGTATACATACACTTTCAGAAGCTCCTTTTGGATTCCTGTACATTGGTAAATTGTCAATGAATGACATTCCTTCAAAACCGATTCAAACAAAACCCTCTGTAACCCTTACTTTTCCCGTTCCCACCAAAAATACAACAGCCGCGACGCATCGGAGGATCGCCGCGGTAAGTTCGAACATATTCACGTTACTACTGTAGCGGCCTCACTCCTCTCACCCCTTCTTCTCGGCATGTTGTCTGGTCTAGGGGGATCAGGGAGGAGGGATGCGGTACACTACGGCCTATGTCCTCTAATGCGTAGGAGGTGAAAGCCAACACCTGTTTACCTTCGGGCTGTGTGCATAACCCAGAGCCAAGTTCGTTCTGCAGATGACTCCCCTTTGTTCCCAGTAACTGGAGTTCCACACCACTGAAAAGGTCCAACTCTTATTTATTCTCTGACAGCAATAAATCGTCCTTTAACAGCAGACAGGTTGTGACCCAAAGAACAGTTCAGTATAAGTGGGGAGTAGGTCAAGGCACAATCCTCAAATAGAACTAACCATTGTAGTGTCACCAATGGTTATAACACACAGCCGCTGCCACCGACCGTGTAAAACAGGAACAGAATTACCTTCGCCAAGTGCAGCCCCTGTCAGAGGGAAGACATCCTTCCAAGAGAGTTACCAGAGGCCCCGCCGTCACCAGTAATGCTGCCCCGGACTGTTAGGAGGGGTTACGCTCCCTGGCCTCCTCGTCTCAGATTCCGGCGCCCAACACCTTAGGGACCCTCGGACTCTTCCACCCCTGCGGAACCCAGTCGTAGGTACTGGGCCCCGGGCCTCCTCCGTAGTACCTCACCCCAGGCTGAAGGTGCCTGGGATGGACTCCATCTCCCGCACCGGCCAGGCCAAGGGCGCCTGGGCCCGGAACTCCGGAACACCGGCACCCAGGCTGAAGGTGCCTGGGCGCGGCTGTGACCTCCGACTCTGAACCTCGTGGTGAGGGCGTCTCTCCCCTTTATCTCCTCTCCAGACAGGCACAGCAGGTTCCCCGCCACGCCGTACGGCTGCCGAAACAGGACAAAAAAAGGGAACAGCACTGCAGTGATGGTTCAACCCCAGCCCCCGGCGACAGCGCCACCCAGGGGCCGCAGGGAACTGAACACCACTGAAGTCCTCCACGAATAAAAAACGGTCCTAAATTCCCTAACAATCAGTGCACCTGGGTCATACTACCACCCAGATGCTCCCCCAAATTTAAATACCCGCTACACTACATTCAAACATTCCGATACAAATGTGGGGGAGATACTTCATAGTTTCCAAAACCAAAAATGAAAAAAACAAAAAACAGCCAGAATTCTCCCTTCACTCTTTCAGTAATAGAAAAAAAATACAATGGGAAAAACATGAGAGCAGCTCGAGAACCTTGCATGGACCAGCCATACAAAGTTCAAACAAACGGGCATGAGAATTTAACCACCTTTCCTCCTCTGAGAATCACAAAAGCGTGTACTACACCTCCATCAACACTCATCATTACAGATTTCTGAAGCCGCAGCTGAACTACATCCATTCCAGAGGGATACCCAAAATAGTATCCTTGGACCACCTATGTTAATCTTTTTGGGGTTCAAAGGCCTTTCCCTCAAAACTAGGCTTCGTGCACCGTGTGACTGTCTGACTGTGGGAAGCCTCCATTCCTTCCCTATGCACAGACCTCCTTGTGTCCATGGCGATTCGAAACAGCTTATCGTCTTACTCCCGCGTCCAGGAGAAACCATTGCACCCATTTCGGAGAGCACCGCCTGGTGTCTTCTTCTACGGTGGATTGAAGGACTACAACCACTATCTGGTCAAGTCCCTCAACTAGAAACCCTAACCGAGGCGTTATCACCCCCCACAGTGTATGCATACACAAGCGTTTTCCACTATACACCCATACACTGCGTCGCCAGACTAAACCACACAGAACACTTACGCCCGTTTACCACCTGCAGAACAATGTGGCTTCTCTCTGTATCCAGATGTTACAATAATGGTGATAATGGTGATGCCCCCCTGTTTGCTCTCTACCCAAAACTGTATTACAGTACAAAAAGAACTTTTGGTTACATGCTCAGCTCTAAAAAAAAAAAAATGGTTTATTTACATATTGTTCAGGAAGAGGGAGGAGGAGGGGGGGGAAGCCTAGCCCCATCACCTTGTCTATTAAGACACTAAAACAAATCCATGGCTAAACATCATATATATTTCAACAATTAAGGAAAAACCTTTGTCAAGGAAATGATGGAATAAACCCCCCCTTTGCAAATGGGAGGGAATCTCCCCTGACCCAAACATCCCCTGGAAGTCAAACCACAAGTTGAGACTCAAATACAAACTCCTGCCAAAAGATGGCTATACAGTACAAGCTTCAAAAACAATGAACTGCCTTCTGGGAAACTCCCAAATATTTAAACATAAGGCGGCGGACGTTTCCTAGAGGAGCTCCAGGTACCATCCATCACCATCGGAACGCTGTATCGCCCATCCACGCTTACAAAGCATACCATCCCATCCAGCTAGACCCCCTGCAGTATCCCACACCCTTATCTTCGGACAATTCGGCCGGGGGACACCGGAGGTCTCCCGAGATTGACGGCATCCAGTGCCCGGGGCCGCCGCCATCTTGCAGGCCCGAGGCCTCCCGGAGGAAACCTGTTTGCGGCTGAATTTGAGGTAAGGGACCAGCTCTCGTCCCTCCCTGACACCCATCCACTTACCTCTAGTGATCCGGAGCAAGAGCTACGTCTCGGGGGCATTCGTGGAGGCCGCGGTCGGTGCGGCCTAGTCGGGCCTGGGAGTCCGCGGTGTTTCCTGAGGCAGTACCCCGCGGGAGCGGGCCGCGGCCGGGCCACATCTGCAGATCTCCGGTACCCAGTCACTCTTCCTGGTCCCTGCCTCAGCTGGGGAAACTATCCATCACTTCTCCCCAATATATGCATAAGGCTATCTACTACCTTCATACAAAAGTCTGTGCTGCTAGCATACGGCGGCCATCTTGGTACACCTCTGCGATCTCCATAGTCCCCCTGCAGCAGATTAAAGACCCTGTCCCTCTACCTCGGCTAACAGTTCTACAAAAGTCGGTGCTCTTGTAGAGGACTAAGGTGGGATTCCTTCCTATTAGTGGGATTCGGCTGCGGCCCGGTTCCCATAACCCTGTCAGGCGGACATCTTGCTTCACCCGGCCTCAAATTTACAGAGCTCTCCCTTATCCTTCTGCAGATGTTTCACCCCCCTCAACACTTTTAAAGTAGCCCTGCCTGAAAGAACGTCCCCAGGGGTCACCATCAGTAGAGACTTCCTCCCATCCTGGTTTTTGAACTCCCCATAAGTCGTCCCCTGCCTGAACCGAGACTCCTGGCCTGCCACTAACCTCACAACCCGGTCCTCTGCCGACTTTCCCTTGGGCTGTTGTGAGAACCCAACAGGAGACAGTGCTCCATGGTTGGAGGATCCCCTCACCCCCTCACCTGTATTAAGGGGACAAGATGAACTAAAAGTCACATCTACAAGGGGGGGCGCATGCGCAGCGCGGAACTGGCAGGCAGCTAAGTGAAGGAGATCCGAGGGCACCGGAGACATTAGCACTCCCAAGGGGGTTATATTGCCTGCAAATCTTACTTGAATCACCCTGAACCCCTAGAGGGACCAGTTGTGCATGCCGTCGATTAAAAAATATAATAAGCAGAAATCCGCCCAGCGGTCCTTGACGAATTATTTACTACGGGCCCGGGATCAAACGAGGATGTCCCAGAGTGGCGCTGACCAGGAATCGTCCATGCTGGAGGCCCCGGAGCCCATGGCTTCCCCTTCTGCGACTTCAGAGCTGAGTGAGTGCACTCCACACCTCACGAAGGCAGACTTGGACCACAGTCTGACAACAATGTATGAAAAACTTGCCCGCAAGTTTCAGGCTGAGCTTCACAAGTCCACCCATACCCTCTCTCAGGAGATCGCTTCCCTGGGCGGGAGGACAGACGTACTGGAGGTGAAGCATGATGAGCTCCAGCTCGCATACGATGACCTCCGCAAAGACCATGAATTGCTCACGGACACGGTTGTCCAGCTCCAGAATAGTATGGAAGATTTAGACAACCGGAACAGGAGGAACAATATTAGAGTGCGTGGCCTGCCTGAAACAGTCTTGGATCTGCCTGATGCCACTGAGAGATTGTTTCGCTCCCTCCTCCCAGGACAACCGGTGAATGCATTCATATGTGATCGCCTCCACAGGGCCCTACGACCCAAACCGCCCCCGGAGAAGCCTCCGAGGGATGTGGTGATGTGCCTGAAGGACTACCTGGTGAAGGAGGAGATCCTGCGGGCTTCCCGCAACACCCCTCGTATACAGCTGGACGGGGTCACCATTCAGATATATCCGGACATCTCCCCGACCACACTGGAGAGACGCCGACAGATGAAAGAAATCACCTCCGTCCTTCAAACTGCTCGGATCCGCTATAGATGGGGTTTCCCATTCAAACTGACGGTCCCACACAACGGATCCACATACACCGCCACCACGGTCCTGGAAGGTAAATCCATCCTGGTCAAATTGGGCCTCCTCGAACCTCAACAAGCACCAAGGCACCCGTCCACCCCCCGCCCGTCACCAATCTGGGCCACTCCACCTCCTCAGAGGGGACGCAGAGCCTACCGTAACCCGTGACCGCGGACAGCTGTGGAAGTTCTCCGCGGCTCCAACACGATCTTCCCGCAGGCTTGCGGTCAAGGTACTAAATATGATTTCGGTACCACCTGTCCCCCCCTTATTTTTTGTTCAGGAGCCCCATGTCCCCTGGCCTGTCTCGCTGGACTTGTCAATTTCCGGACCCCCAAGCCTTTCGGTTCTGAACGAGCCTTTATGTCTCCGGTCCTCGTGATCCTGCTGTTTTCCGCCCGGAACTTTTACCCCCCAACCACGTTAGTGTTCAATCCAAGAATCACTTCTCTCCCACCATTCCCTTTTTTGTTTTGGGAGAGACCTTGTACTGAACTCTTGCCACTCTCTCTCTCCCCCCTTCAGTGTTGGGGGAGATTGAGTGCACGTGGAAGACTGTTTTTTTTCAGTCATTTGAAATATTTGATGCTGGTATGGATGGCCTATCCATCCAGACCCCTGTTAGTTTGTTTGCCTTTTTTTTTCTTCCTACAATGTTCCTGTTATCAATGTTATATTATTGGTTTTACTGCTACACTTAACCTGCTGACCGTGCCCCCGATCTATGATCCAGGAATTTGGCGACCCGCTTTGGTGCTGGGCCTGTGGGTTGTGCGGCTGACATTCGCACCTATCTCACCAACCTCACCCCAAGCTTAATTTGTTCCAACCATATTATGGGTTTGAAGGTTATCTCACATAATGTCAGAGGCTTTAATTCCGCACAAAAGAGGAGGAAGGCCTTTCGAGATTATAAGCAATTGGGGGCGGACATTGTCCTCCTGCAAGAGACTCATTTTTCGGCATTGTCTCACCCCAATTATTTTGACAAGTCATTTAAGTTACATTACCATACCACGTATAGCTCTAAAGCCAGAGGGGTAGCCATATTTGTCAGAAATAATGTACATTTTGATGTCAAACATGTTTACAAGGACCCGGATAGCAGGTTTTTGATACTCCAAGGTGATGTCCAGGGCAAATCCTTTACAGTCGCCAATGTGTACGCCCCCAATACTGCTCAGGGTTCCTTTTTCAGGTCCTTCACCCGAATTTTGGACAGATATACTTCTCCACACATGATAGTGGGTGGGGACTTCAATCTAGTCGCCCATTCCACACTGGACAGAAGCAAGGCTACCCACTCATCTAAGGCCTTCCCCAAATCTCTAGTGAGGTCCCTGGAGACTTTCCAACTTATTGACACATGGAGGGCCCTCAATACAGGAGCTAGGGAATACACACATTACTCAGCCCCCCACGAGAGCTATGCAAGGCTAGATTACATTTTCAGCTCCCCAATTTTACTTGCCAACTCCACAGCGGCCACTATACACCCATGCCCATGGTCAGACCACCTGGTGGTCTCCTTTAAAACTTCACATGTAGGCATTTCCCCCCTGACAGCCTCCTGGAGGCTTAATGACTCCCTATTGACGGACCCTGACATAGCCACACAAGTAGCGAATCAGTTGGAAGAGTACTTCAGACTGAACGATGTAGAAGGCACCACCCCCTCTATTCTCTGGGCAGCCCATAAGGCAGTACTTTGCGGCCGACTGATAGAGTTGGCCACCATTAAGAAGAGACAGAAGTTAGCCAAAATTAAAACCCTAACTGCTGACCTTGCAAAACTGTACCATATACACGCACAATCCCACGCCCCGGACACTCTTAGACAAATTGACCAGAAGAGGGTGGAATTGGATACTATCCTCTCAGACCACACTGAAAAATCTATTAGATGGGCCAAAGCGAGATTCCTATTGCACTCAAACGCGGCCTCGGCCATGTTCTCACGTAAACTACATCACTCCCTTCAGCCCACCCATATCTACAAATTGCGTAACACCTCGGGCCAGCTGGTCTCCCACCCCAAGGAGGTACTTGACACTTTCACCGCGTTCTACAGCTCCCTACTATCTGCGCCAGCCTCTCTCCCCCCTGCTGGAGTTGAGGACTGGTTGAACTCCATCCAACTTCCGACTTTGACACACGAACAACTGACCAACTTGAACGCCCCATGCACAGACCTGGAGGTCCTGACAGTCATTAAGTCGCTCAAAGCGTCAACAGCCCCGGGCCCAGACGGGTACACGGCGACTTACTATAAAAAATTTGCAGGTACGTTGGCCCCTAAATTGACTAAATTAATCAACCACGTATTGCAAGGCCACTCACTTCCAGAGGAAATGCTTGCAGCCAATATGACCCTAATCCCTAAACCTAACAAGGATCACTCCCTCCCCCAGAATTACAGACCAATCTCGGTTCTTAACAATGACATTAAGATTCTAGGTCGTGTTCTTGCAGATAGACTAGCCCCCATAATTTCCACCCTGGTTGGCCCCGAACAAACCGGATTCATCCCCTCTAGGCAAATCACAGACAACATCCGCTTGGCGACGGACATTATCCAGGATGCGGAGCTATTCTCCCGCAAGGTTCTTCTGTTGGGCCTGGATATACACAAGGCCTTTGATAGTGTCCTGTGGCCATATATGGACGCGGTCATGACTAGGTTTGGTTTTTCAGGGGAGTTTGTTCATGGATTTAGGGCACTGTACCACAATCCTCACACACGCGTTAAGCTCCCAGGTTGCACTTCGGATTACTTCCCCCTGGGCAGGGGAACACGCCAGGGCTGCCCTCTGTCCCCTTTGATGTTTGCCCTGGCCGTGCAGCCTTTGGCGAGGGCGATCATCACAGACCAGAACATTAGGGGGTATCAGAAGGGGAATGGGGAGTATAAGGTGAGCCTATACGCGGATGATATCCTTGTATTCCTCCAGGACCCAGTTACTTCCCTTCCCAATTTAATCTCTACTCTCCAATCCTTTCACACTTTTTCGGGCCTTGGTGTCAACCTCTCCAAGTGTTCGGCCCTCCCTGTCAATATCCCTCCCAGAGTCACCTCTGCCCTTAAATCTTCTTTTGGCTTTTCAGTATCAAATAAAACCCTCCAATACCTCGGGATTCGTCTAGCCTCCACCCTAAGAGAATTATATAACGCTAACTACCCCCAGATCTTCGCCAAAGTCAGACAATGGTTACGCCTATGGTCTACATTCCACATCACCCTCCTAGGCAGAGTCACAGCCGTAAAAATGTCCATTTTACCGAAATTGCTTTACTTCTTTAGGGCTCTCCCCCTTTATGTCTCACGACATACTCTGTTGCAGATCCAACGTGAGATTAATGGGTTTCTATGGAACAATAAACATCCTAGGTATGGCGGTCTTATCACACACAGACCCTCTTCACAGGGGGGGTTAGGGCTACCTAACATCTGGTTGTATTACTTGTCAGCCAGGTTGGCCCAGACGGCACAGTGGCATGCCGCACCAGACAACATCCCCTGGCTACAGTTTGAAATGTCCTCTGTCTGCCCATACTACCTTCCGGGACTTCTTTGGCAGACGGGCCTTAAGCCCAGGGAACTGGGCATGCTAAACATGGTAGTGGGTCAAACAATACACCTTTGGTCCCTATATCACCACAAATTTAAACTTAGGTCTGGCAGACCCCCCCTGTCCACCTTCCTGGGATCGCCCAGTTTTCCCCCTGCTTTCCGAGCCCCTGAGAGCTTCCATTGGTGGGTACAAAACTCCCTCCTGACATTAAAAGCACTATCGCAAGGCACACATTTCTGTTCATTTACACAACTCCAAGAGCAGTTCGAAGCCCCGGGAACGGAATTCTTTAGATTCCTACAAATTAGGCACTTTTTCGAATCCCTATTCACATTGAACACTAGATCCAACTTATCCCAGTATGAAACAATCTGCCAGAATGGTGCTAGAGGCAAGGGAACGATCTCTACGATATATATGTCACTAAATGATTCTCAGCTGCCAGTTAAGTCCTCTGCTATGACCCATTGGGAATCAGACCTGGGTGTGGCATTCCCCCCAGAAGACTGGAGCGACATGCTACAGAATATGCACAGATGTACCCGCTCCATAGCCACTAAGGAGACAGTACTTAAACTACATACGAGGTGGTACCTCACTCCAGATAGAGTTCATAAATACTACCCTACAGTTCAGGAGACGTGCTTTAGGGGCTGTCAGAGCCCTGGCACCCTTCTGCACACGTTTTGGGGTTGCCCTCATCTGAGGCACCTATGGAGCCAGGTGGCATCCAGGGTGGCGCAGATTGCGGGCACCATCCTAGACCTGACGGCCCCGATGTGTTTGCTCTTTGCCACTATACCGGGTCTGCCTCCCCATACCCAGAGATTAGTGAATACCCTATTCTGTGCAACTCATTGGGCCATAGCCTTGAATTGGCGGTCCCAGTCGGTTCCATGGACACAGGTACTCCAGCGGATGGAGTCTATCCGTCTTATGGAAAGGATCTATCACACTATCATGGACACCATGCCGACCTTCCATAATAAATGGGCGGCGTGGTCGACAGGAGCGGCTATACTGTGACCAACGCACTGCCTCTGGGGTGGCCGCCTCTGTGTGGTCGGATAGGTACCCCATATTCTCCCGTTTCCTTTGGGCCCTGGGCCTGGGGATGCTAGGAGATGGTCAGGACATGTGATCCCAACCCAACGAGGAGTACATCCTCTACTTTTTCTTTTTGTTTGATACTGGGTCGGTCGAATTATTCAAACCAGAAGTAGCAGATTAAAGTTGAGTTTTCAACAGGTTGTTTTCCCCTTTCTACACATATACCTGTCTAAGCTTTTTCTTTTCCCTAATCTTTCTTTCCCTTCTTTCTTATCCTT